>CM027121.1:65255806-65314607 GCA_015476505.1 Urochloa ruziziensis
CGTCGCTGGCCGCCACCCCCCCCACCGTCGCTGGCCGCCCGCCCCACCGTCTTGCCACTCGGACGCCCCCACCGTCGCGCCGCCAGCGCGCTGTTGCCGCCTAGCTCGACGCCCGTCGCCCTCCACGCGCGTACCGGCCGACGAACGCGAGCTCGTCTCAAGCGATCCGCGAGCTCGATCGGCTAAAGCGATCCGCGTCCGCGAGCGGCTGTTCGTCTGAAGCCGGCCGAGTGCGACCCTACGACTGCCGAGAACCGCCGCCGACCGCCACGCGAACACGAGCTCGTTTGAAGCCGGCCACACGTAAGCCCTTTCCGACGTGCATGGAGAACCCGACAGCTGCATGTGTATTAATTTTATAGTTAGTGTAAATGATTAGGGTTAACGTTAAATTTACTAGAATTTATTTGACTTAGAATTATTTCTTTAACGTACAGTGATTATTTATTTGGCGTAGAATATTTATTTAACGTACACTAATTATTTGACATAGAATACTTATTTAACATACAATAATTATTTATTTTACGTAGAATATTTATTTAACATACAATAATTATTTATTTGACGTAGAATATTTATTTAACATACAATAATTATTTATTTGACGTAGAATATTTCTTTTGCGTACAACACTTATTTATTTGACGTAAATATTTATTTAACATACAATAATTATTTATTTTGACGTAGAATATTTCTTTTGCGTACAATACTTATTTATTTGACGTAAATATTTATTTAACATACAATAATTATTTATTTGACGTAGAATATTTATTTAACATACAATAATTATTTATTTGACGTAGAATATTTCTATTGCGTACAATACTTATTTATTTGACGTAAATATTTATTTAACATACAATAATTATTTATTTGACGTAGAATATTTATTTAACATACAATAATTATTTATTTGACGTAAATATATTTCTATAGCGTACAATACCTATAAGTATTTATTTGACTAGAATATTTTCTTTAACGTTCAATAATTATTTATTTAACGTAGAATATTTATTTTTGAAGATGACGATCCACGAGGAGGATAATGATGAATTCTTAGCAGCTCAGTTTCATTTGGGTGGAAACACTGATCGGCCACCGAGCATGGAAGAAATAATGCAAGGTATTTCTGGTGGCGATAATTTGGACCAGGTGCAACCTAATGTGGGTCAACGTAATAGCGATGAGCCCACGTCTAGTCAGGTGCTAATATTTCTCATAAACATTATATACATTATCTTAACCTAATGTTGTGACTAATTTATACGTCTAATTATTCTAGCCATCTACGGCGACAACTGCCGCTACGAAACGCCCTGGAAAAAGAAGTACAACTAAGAGGCTGAAGGAGGTCAAATTGCACATCACCAAAGTGGAGGATGATGGCGAGCCAACTGAGCCCAAAGAAATTGCCAGATGTCTCTCAATGTGGGGTCATTGTTCGTGAACGCGTTCCCATTACCATCAGGAAATGGAGATCTACGGACCCCAATGAACCGTATGTTCTGGCAAATACGAAATATTCAGATTTCCTTCAGATCTTGAAGAGAAATTGAAGGATTGGACGCTGAAAAAGATGGCAACTCAATTTCAAAACTATAAGACAAAATTGTGGAAGAAATATCTCAAAACAGAAGAAATTCTGGATTTTGACAATCACCCTATCATAAGACCTCATCATTGGGACGCGCTCGTGGAGTACAAACAGTCCACAGAAGGATCTGAGATATCCGCAAGGAACATCGGCAATGCGGAAAAAAAGAAGTACACCCATCGAATGGGTTCAGGCGGTTATAAAGGCAGCGTCGACAAATGGGACAAGATGGAAGAAGATCTCTATGCTAAAGGCATTCGTCCAGCGACACATGATTGGCCCTTACGACAAGATGGAAGAAGATCTCTAACACTTATATTATCTCATTTTATTTTCTTAATTTCTTAATTTCTTTAAATTATCTCATTATGCTAAAACACTTATACATATGTATGTAGTTACCACTGGGTGCTCATAGTACTGAATCCTGATAGAGGTGTGGTTAACGTCTTCGATTCGTTGAGGAAACCACAAGAACAGTATCAGGAAATCATTGACATGTTTACAAGGTCGTATATATAAGTAAATTTCAACAATTCAAATTTTTCTATATACTTACATTATTGACTTATTTTATTTGAACTCAAATTTGAGACTAACAACATGATTATGTAATTGTAGGATGTGGAACGAGATTCGTGAAAAGCACCCCGGTATTGGATATGAAAAGCTCGTATGGAATACTGAATTCCCGGTACGCATGCAATTTGTACATATACGTCTTTGCTAATCAACTTAAAAAATTATCTTTAACTTTGTTTTCGCCAACAGTGTCATCAACAGGGGCCGGGCAATAATTTATGCGGATACTACGTTTGCGAGTACATGCATAGCTGGATTAAAAAAATATATACTAACCATGATATTATGGTACGCAATATCTATTTACAAGTTTCTAATTCAACTTCACCATTATTATACTTTAATTTTAATTGTTTGCAATTCGTAGATGATGTCCATCTCTAGTAAAAGCCTAGAGCAGCATAAGATCGACGCAGTTGCAGAACAACTCGTTGGATTTATTTGGGACGAGATCATCAATGTGAATGGAGAATTTCATTATGATGATGCATGGGACAATACGGACACCTCAAGTCTTCGTTCCTCCGTCGCTGGTCCTAGATCCTCTGCTCGTCCTAGTTCATCATCAGCTCGTCGAAGTACAGGATTGTAATTTATGGATACTTAGAAAACTTAACTCTTTTAGCACTATGAGATGATGTAACTCTTTTGGCACTAAGATATGTAATATATGTCTTTTTTATGTTTATACGAGCATTATACAAATACTAGTGCAGTGTAGTACGACATCCGTATTAGAACAAATACGTAGACGAAATACGTTGGCAAAATACGTATACAAACAAATAAATATGAAGGCTGGAAAAGGGAAAATTATATGGTTCCCCTTTAGCACCGGTTCTAGCCACAAACCGGTGCTAAAGGGGCTCGCGCAGGGGCCATGTGCGCGGCCCCTTTTAGCACCGGTTGGTTTCGAGACCCGGTGCTAAAGGGGGCCTTTAGCACCGGGTAAATGACCCGGTGCTAAAGGTGTACCCCTTTAGCACCGAAAGATCCGCACTGGTTGGGAAACCGCTGCTGAAGGGGGTTTCCCAACCGGTGCGGATGCCTCATTCTCTTCTAGTGAAAAAAGAGGTCAGTACCGGCTGGTATTACCAGCCGGTACTAAACCGCCCGCAAGCCCCGTGTGGGATGTGGCGGTTTAGTACCAGCTAGCTGCGACCGTAACTAACATGCGTCACGTTAGTACCGGACCTTTAGTACCGGCCACAGCGACCGGTACTAACCCGTCCTGTGACCGGTACTAAAGGTCAATTTTCATGTACTGATTCATGCCACGACGCGCATTGGAGTACGTGGCTGCCGCTATCTACGATGCCGCCCTACCTCTGCCGATCTTCTCAACTGCCTGGGAGCGTGCTGAGGACATCATCTCCGACACAGGCGTCCTGGCATTCTCGCTCTCGTTGTACCGCCTTGATGAGGTGGCCGAGTTCTTGAAGATGGCGCGTGTGTATGGAGTGCCCTTGCTCGTGGTGAATGGGTGGTTCGTGCTCGTCACGTTCCTACGACTCCGACGAGTGTGATTGGGTGCGTGGAGCGCTGCAGATGGTGGACCGAGATGATGGCGCCTACTCAACGTCGTGTTTCACCACATCGCCAACACACATGTCATGGAGTTGGCCTGTATTGTTCTGTGATAGAGTGAGGCAAATAGGCTGCCGTCCACCACGTTGCCAAGTCAATGTTACGACATGCATGCAACGATGAATTTAAGTTAGATTTGAAAAAGAATGAACAATTTTAATCTTTGAGGGGTCGTGTAACGTTCCGGGTTTCCGTTTTCCGAAAACTGCGACTCCTGTACCATTGTGATACTCCCTGGATCAAGTAGATATCACGTACAAAACTCATCACAGCGAATATCACTTCCATACCACGGATAAAGTATAAATATCTTATTTATTACATCATTCTCATGATAATACGTCTGATACAAGCCCTCAGGGCTGAACGACAAACAAAAGAACATCCAACGCAGCGGAACTAGGCGTAGAAGCCTCCATCTTCTTAATCTCCTCCACAGGCAAGTTGCGCGTCAAGACGTTGCCTCAATCGTACCACCCGTCGTGGTTGAACTCATGCTCATCCTCAGATCCTGCGTACTCAAAGGCTATCCCCAAGGAGTGGGATAGGTTCACGTCACCAACCGTATATGCAAGCTTTAAGTGGACTATCATCTAAATGGATAAATTATAACAAGGATAGGCTATAGGTTTCCTATGCAGCAGCAAATATAAAATAAACATCTTCATATCCATCCATCCCATATCTCACCACATTGGGCTATTTCGGCACGCCGGACTCCCATCTCCATCTCCACACTCTTCTAAGTCGATGCGAGAGCTCCCTCCCCTCGCACCTCACCAACTACGGCCGGATCCTGAAAGGAAAGGGAGCAAACTTCCCTTCTCCCCGTCCGTAGCTGCGAACCTTAATCACTCTCAAACTGGCTAGAAAGAGGGAAGGTAGACTATCCCAAAATGAGAGGTAACAGTGCAATGGGCAATGTCCATACCGAGGACGCGGCTATACGTATAGATTATAGACTCTCGAGAGCTTGTACAACTGGACCCACTCGGGCTGCGAGATGGTGGCCGCCATATCGAGACGCAACCCACAGCTCAGACCCCAACCGCGACGATGCCCGCTTGCTCTTCCGGTCTCGGTCCATCGGCTCGCAATCCAATGCTTCGGAAGCTGTGTCGAACTCTCCCACGTAGGGCCAGACGGGGCCATAGTCCTTCAGGGAGACGGTCTCTCCCGTTCCCGTACACCATCCACCTGATCTTCTCGCAATCGGGCATCGCGCTAGCTAGGCTGGCTGGAACCCGTTCATATGGGTAAGCGGTAAGTACGTGGGGCCCAAAGAGTGGTTACCCCACTCGGTTTCAGACCGGGGTGAGCGTTATCGTCCCAAAGGCGTATCCTCCGAAGAAGAACGCAAGTCGCAGTACCCACTATAGGTACCACCGCCAACTCCTATGCTCCTATCCATCCGTGTACCCGCCACAAGTACAGTGTGGGACCCCCTCGAGAGCAGGGGTCTCCCGGCACCTCGGTTATAGACCGAGTTGTTAAAATATGCTCACCCCCGCCAAGTTTCCCAAAATCACCAATCACCTGCCGGTTTTTATCCCCACACACGCCAAGAATCCTAATCCACAATATCCCATACACATGCAAGCAGCATAGCATTCATATATAGTAGTGTATTAGGTAGCAAGGTATTCACAGAATAAATTATGGCTATGCAAGGCTCAAGCATCATCCATTTGCAATAAGTAAAGCGCTAGCACATCTATTGCAATGTCTAATAGGCATTCAAGAGATGGGCTTGGCGTGAACCTATAGGCTAGATCTCTTCCTCCACGAAGTATTCTGGGTAGTACTCCTCTCCGGTCAGCTCCTGGCCATCGGTGGGTCCTAATTACGTAATTAAAGTAAATACGGGGATCTAATAGTAAATAACTCCAATAAAACCAACTCAAGAAAGATCCAAATGGACATGTACTTCACACCAAAGGCTAGATCATGATTTTAGAAAAATATAGAAACTGGTTTCATATTTTTCTGAGTTAAAATTAATTAGTTATGAATTTTCTAAGCTTAAATCCTTTTCTGGATTTTAAAATAATTTCGAAAAAGAAAAGGAAAAGGGCCAGGGACCTGTTTGTAAATAGTCAGGGGCCTATTTGTATATAGTCCAAGGCTGGCCGAAATGCTGACGTCAGCAGTGGGCCCTGCTGACGTCAGCGTTGACTGGTCAACGGTCAAAACTGACAGGTGGGTCCCGTGAGGACGTCAGCAGTGGGCCCGGATGACGTCATCACGAGGGCCTAGATGTTAAATCTAAAAAGTCCAGGGGGCTCAGAGAAAGAATAGCAGGTCAGGGACTAGATCGCAAGGGTTTTGAAACAACAGGGGCTAAAGTGAAAGATTCCAGGGGCTCTTTTGAAAAAGGGGCCGGCGTAGATCTGGTGGACCTGGTCCATCGTGATCCGTGAGTATGGCTCACGTGGACCGCGCCCACCGGATCCCGTGCGGCCAGGGCCGGATCCGATGCGGCTGCACCCGCGTGGCCGCGCGTGAGGGCGCTCGAGAGCGCGACGCGTGGTGGCTAAGCGCGGATGCACGCGGGGTGTTCGTCGAAACGACGAGCGGCGGGGTGCGTGCGCGCGGCGGCGGAGGCTCGCCGGCGACGACCTCGACCTCACCCAAATCCAACGCCAAGGGCGTGGATCTGCGCCAAATGGCGCCGCGGAGGCGTTCCAGGGTGAAAAAGCTCGGGCTTTGGCTCCTATGGTCCTCTATGGATCAAGGACAGGGGCGTCGTTCATGCGCGGAGAGCGCTCGATGGTATGCCCCAAAGGAGTGTTCGTCGGGTGAGTAGGGTTTAGGCTCGGGTTAGGGGACGGCGTCGCGAGGTTCCTGCACAAGATCGTCCCTGGCACGAAGACCAGGGCACACAGAGAAAAAGGGGCCGGCTTGGGAGGTTTGGCCTAGCTACGGTGAGTTCATCGGCGTCGTGCGCCGGACAGCAAGGAGGAAGGGGGAGAGCGGCGGTGGCAGCTCACCCTGGGCTCGAGGAAGGGGCTGGCTCGGCTTGGAGAAGAGGACGCCGTGTAGTGGTACGAAGAACCGCGACAGGGATCAGTACAGGGGCTTCTTGCTCCGGGTCGGCGTCGCGGCGACGCTCCGGCGGCGGCGCTCCCTTGGCGGCTCCGGCTTCGGCTCCTTCTCCTTGCGCTGGCCTTCTCCTTCTCCTCCTTCTCTTCCTCCCCTTCTTCTCCTCGTGCGGCGGCGGCTAGGTGGAGGGCAAGGGCCCGAGCGGTGGATAGGGAGGAGGAGCGGGCGCTCCTCTGCTTTATAGTGGCGGCGAGGAGGAGGGCAAGGCTAGGATTGCGAGCGGGCGCGTGCGGGGGTGGTTCGCGAAACGGGACACGCGGCGCGAAACGAGTGGCTGAAGGCTGGAGGTAGTGCGCGGCGGCGTCCTTGTCTCGACGTGCGGGCCAAGGCGCGCGCGACGGGTTGGCGGGGAGTGTCTCGCGAGAAGGTGCGAGGGGTTGCCTGATCTAGGGTTTAGGGCGTGAGGTGGAGCGGGGTGTGCTGCGGGGCGCGGGCGCGTGCGAGATGATCTCGCGGAGCAGCGACGCGAGATGGAGCGACGGCGCCAGTGGAGCGCGGTGGTGGTGGTGGCGAGAGAGAGGAAGGGGAAGCTGACAGGTGGCTCCACCTGTCGGCGGGTGAGAGAGAGGGGATGCGCGCGGGTTTAGAAGATTGGGCCGCGGGGAGTGGGCCGCCGGCTGGGCCGAAGAAAGAGAAGAGGGGGACGGGCCGAGAGGGTTTAAGATGGTTTAGGCGAGGAGTAGAGGGGCTGGAACCAGACTTAGTTAGCGGGCTGAGTTAGTGGGTTAGGGCCCAAGTTAGGTTTTTAGTTTTAAACTTTTATTTGATTTGGATTTGAATTATTTCAAATCCAAATCCCACTCAATTAAATGCAAATAAATTCCAAATAAACTCCAAATGTTCACACTAACATGTAAACACCTTAACAATAACATTTTATCTATTCACTACTACAAAAAATATTTTAGGAGACACTGCTAAAACATTTTCTGAGACACTTGCGAAATACTTGCGTCTCTGTTAATGCCCACCATTTTCGGAGGCGGTGACGATCGATTAACGGAGGCGGAGCAAAACCACCGTCTCCGTTAATCGATTAACGGATGCAGTCTTTTGTAACGGAACCGCCTCCGTTAATGCTCCATTAACGGAGGCGGTTTTTGTAACGTAACCGCCTCCGTTAATGCCATATTGCCTCCGTTAGTAAATGTGAAGCTCCCGTCCGCGCCCTATGTCATCGACTCCTCTTGTCTGCTTCCGTCAACGCCTCTCTCTCCCTCCACCTCCCGTGAAGGCCTCTCTCTCTCCCTTCGCCTCCTCTCGCTCTCTCCCTGTCGCCGCCGGCAGGCCTCTCTCTCTCTCCCTCCACCTTCCTCTCTGCCCGGCAAGCCGGCCTCTCTCCCCTTTGCCTTCCTCTCTTCCCGGCAGCAGTCCGTGCATCCACCTCCTCTCCTTGCAGATCTCGCTGCTCCTCTCCTTCCCCCTTCGCTCGCCCCTCACTCGCGACGGCAGTGAGGAACGGCGGCGGGGCAAGGTGCGGAGCAGCGGGCGCGGGGTGAGGAGCAGCTCCGGATGCGGGTGGGCTCCGGCGGCACGAGGAGCAGCTGCGGCGGCCGCCGCCGCTGGCGCGGGATCCGGTGGCGGGCGCGCGGGATCCGGCATCCCTCTCTTCTCTCTCCCCCACCGTCCACCGTTGGGAGCACGGGATGCAGCGGCCGCGCGGGATCCGGCGCGGGAGGAGCGCTGGAGGAGCTGTGGTTGCCGGCTGGGGCGCAGACCTGCACGGCCAGCGGCGCAGGGTGGAACTGTCTCTCTCCTTGCAGTTCAAAGGTAAGGTGATCCTCCCTTTTCTGTTAATTGTTGTCTTATTATTTAATTTCCTTCCAATAATACATAATCAAAATTTTGATTCAGTACTATAATATGCTTTCAATTCAGCACTATAATATGCTTCCAATAATACATAATATGCTTTTCTGTTCAAATGATTTCAGTTCATGCTTGCAATTCAGCACAATAATATGCTTCAACTTGCAACTAGTTACATTCAGCACTATAATATGCTTCAGTTTCCAACTATTTTCATTCATCACAATAGTAGGCTTCAGTTTGCAACTATATCTTGCTTTCTGTTTTGCTCGTTTGTTTATATCTCATTGACTTGAAACAGATGTTGACTTGTACATTTTGTTACCTTGTGAACTTTGACATTAGGAATCACTTAGGGCTCTTTGGAATGCCTCCTTTCCTGATACAGAGGTCACTAGCTTAGTTTCAGCATAGTGGAAAGATATATGGGGTGGCAGGGCGTGAACCCAGCGACTGATTTCAGGTTCCTTCTAGTTTTTTCTCCTATACTGTATGTCCTATTGATATTGTCTAAACTAAGTTTCACACTATCAATTTTTAGTTCATTGGAAATAAATTTAAATGATCCTTGTCGCTTGCTTCTTAGTATCCTGCAATCAGCCGCTGGTTTGTTCTAACAAACCAAACAGACTTTTCTTGCCCAGACAATAAGCGAGTGTAGTTCTGATGAGTTTTGTGATACTTCAAGTATAGTTTACCATGTGTGAGACTTCTGACTGAATGGTTAAGTATTTGGTGATGTGCTCTTTTCAGGTTGAGGCAAAGATGTAAGCATCTGTTGTTTGCTAATTGATGGCAGGTGACTCTCTTTACATTTCTATGTGTAAAACTGTCATCTTGCATTGTCCTGACACACACTTTCGGCAAGCACACAATCAGTAAGCTGTTTCATGAGGATATAGATGTTTTCATCTAACCTGGTGTATTTCTAGAAAAAAAGTAATTAAGAAAATATATAATTATGCAGTCCTATCAGAAATCCTTGCCATGATATATTTTAAAACATTTGGAGAAAGAGGAGACTGAATTCTGAGGTACTAAAAAAACATTATGAGGAGACTGAAACATTTATATAGGTATTGCACAACTATTTGTTGATAATTTAGAAGCTCAATTCTGAGGTTTCCATAACTTGAGTAACGTAGAAAGTGCATCCTTCATACAAATCACATCGTGTCCTTTTCTGTCTGAGAAACTTTCAGCCTTTCTCTAGTGCAGTTTGCCTATCGCTATTTCAATGACAATTGAAAGTTCTAACTTGTCTGATGTGCTACAGGTGGAGCTCGGCAAATTTACTTGTTTCTAATTCCGTCTCCAGCAGCTTGCTCTTGTTTCTTCAGTTCGTGCAGGTTAGCTCCTCGGTAGATTACTTGCACTGACCATTGTAGCACAAATTCAGTTTTCCCTGCATGCAAGTATTCTGTTGATCTCTTCCAAAAAGTGTATTCTGTTGAACTCTACTATGCACTGCTCAGTAGACATGCATGCACAGAGCATGAATGGATGTAATGGATGTAATCTGTAATATGTGTGGCCCGACAAAATTAGGATTCAAAATCATTTTTTTAATATGTAAAACCATTAACAGAGACGGTTTTTTAACAAAACCGTCTCTGTTAATGCCTAGGCATTAACAGAGGCATTAACAGAGACGGTTTTGTTACAAAAACCGTCTCTGTTAACGCCTATTAACAAAGACGGTTTCCAAACCGTCTCTGTTAATCGATGATTAACAGAGACCCCAGCTTAGAGACGGTTGCCAAAACCGCCTCCGTTAATGTAAAAAAACCGTCTCCGTAAATGTTTTTTGTAGTAGTGATTATTTATTTCTAAGAATTTTAGGAGAGGTTCAATGAAGACAACCTTACATTTTTCCTAGCTACCATTAAATTCATGAAAAAATTTTAAATCCACATTTTTTAATATTATAAACATTCCAAAAAAATCTGGGATGTTACAGGTCATGTGCACCCGTCCCGCTTGACGTCAGGAGTTGGTTCCCATGTGCGCCAGGTGCGGGCTGCAGTGGTGTTCACTGCGCTGTGCATCTATCTATATCTTCTATATCTATCTTATCTACTATAAAGGAGGTCCAAAACAATTAATTTTACACCCCTCACAAAGGGAGAAAATTATAAATTTGGGACTCTAAACATCGTGCTTCGCAAGTTTACCTTCCTAACATCGACTTTGTAAAAATAGGTCTCAAAACGTTGGCCACTTGATCTCTATGCCATTAGATGTATTCCACACTTTTTCTAATTATTTTCCTTGTATTTTTAGACATGAAGCCCTTGTCTTTTCTAACCAGCAAATCGTTGTGCATGCGTCCAGTTCCGGTGGGCTGGTCGGCCGCCGCCCTTGCATGCAGGCTACACGCACCAGGAACTGGCGGGTGTCCGGCCAGGCGGAGCGGACAAAACGCTTGATGGCGGTAGTGCGACCGGAGCTGAAGAGCGTGCCACGATAGACGACGTTGGGGGCCTTCTCGCCGTGCTCCGACACGATGCAATCTGGAGCGAAGCCGTCGGTGGCCGCCGGCAAGCCGCTGCATCGTCGGCGACATTCGACATTCTCTACGCAGGCAATCAACAACACCGGTGTCGGATCAAGGCCAATACAGTCACACAGCCCGCCTCAGAATTTCAGAAAAGACTTGAACACTCATGATTAACTTCGCATTGCTGTCCATGGCCGGCCGTCGAGGCCGAGCGGCACAGCCTGGGCGTCGGTGTCGAGTGGCGGCCACCCGTGGTCCTGGCCGGCGGGGGTGCCCGTCGCGGCCTGGCCGCTGGGGCGGGCGGCGCGCCATGGCCGGACATGGCTGTCGGTTGTCTAAGGTTCTCTCGGTGGAGGCGACGGCAACGATGAATCGCAATCGTATGCGAGAGCGTGCACGCGACAAAGGCCGGAGGGCTGGGGCACAATAGTTCATTCATCCTCCAAGATCCAAATACAACGTTGAGACGCTGCATTCGACCGACGTTGAGTACCCCGTGGCCACCGGCGCCAGTCCCAACCCTCCGCCACCGGCACGGCGGTGGCGCTTCTCCTGGATGCGGGCTGCACCCTCCTCGTCCCGCCGCAACGGGCCCCGCCGCTCCCGTCGCAGCCCTCCTTGGGGGCGCGCTCTCCGCGCGGTTCCGTCCGCAACCGCGCACCTCCTCGTAGGCGTCGTCGCCTTCACAGTTCACATTCGCCTGCCCCCGCATCACCCACGTTGCTGCGCTCAGGACTTGTAACCCTGGACGTCGCCGGGTGTCCTTAGGCCGCCTCTATCATGCCCATGACGGTGTTGCCTCCCCTGAGGGCCGAGACACTGCTCTATTCACTTTGCGTCAGCAAGGTGATCCTCGCTCCTCATTCAGTCCAATCACAAAAGTCCGTGCCTTTTTTTTAGCTTCATCTTGTTTCGTTGTTGCAGTCTATGTCCAGATAATCCGTTGCTTGCAAGGTGTTTGATAAAATGCCTATGGCCAATAGGCAATCAGATTTGCTGCACTATCTTGCAAGTTCGGTGAGTTGTAACATGGGTTAGCAAGCATGACGTGGTTACCTCTGAGTTGATAAAATGTCTGTTCACTCTCCATTCCAATCAGAATTGTAAAACAATATAGGGTTGCTCAGGAAGACAAGATTTCCACTATGAGATAGGTAAATCTCATAATCAAGTTGCCGGAGCAGAAGCAGAGGAGGCCGGACCGCCCCCTCCCACGGCGCCTCCTCTTCCGGCCTTCTCCGGCCTCGGCTCCTGCATCAAGCCGGCCTTTGGTGAGCTCCTCTTTCTCCCCGTGCCCTTCCCCAAGCGAATCGAGGTCTCCCCTGGCCGGAATCGAAGATTCAGATCTCAACCCCGTCCAAGGACCTCGCATTTAGAATTAGGAGAACGCCAGGGTGTCTGGTGTAAGTTTTAGGGACCTGTTCGTAAGCATTTAGAAAGTTCCAGGGGTGTTCTGTAAATCTGCGAAATCATGTCTAGATCCAAACCAGTGAACTTGTAAAATCCGTAACAAATCACACAAAATTCAGAAAACTGCAAACTCAATTTTGTTGAATTCCTGGTGATGAGTTCTACCTTGTCTAGAAAGCAGATATCGGTGTTTTGTGTTTCGTTTTTGAAATAGATTCAAATATGTTCAAATATAAATTTGTACACAGTTTGAAATATACTACTTTGTTTGTGCTGATTTTTGGATATGTTGTAGCTAACGAAATGTTTAGACTCCTGCAAAAATATGGCACAAAGTTGCGCAATAGATTTTGATTTATGATTTATTTAATTGTCAACTCACATCTGGATCTATGATTTGTAATAATTAATCTATTCAACTAATGAGCCCAAAATTTTTACAGTAGTTCTATAAAGTCTTGATGCATGTCTGGTAAAAAGTAGAGCTTAGTTAGAGCTGGCTAGCATACCCTTTTAATTAATAACATTTTAATCTTGGCTAATTCAAATAGCAAGATCCTTTGATCTTTTTAAGCTACCCTTTGGCATGTGAGCTTGTCTAGACTAGTATAGGCTCTGGTAATTTTCTAAGGACCAATTGATGATAGTGTGATTTACTAGGATTTATTCTTGATGTTAGTGTGCTGGTATTGTTTGATTTTATTGTGGTAGATGTATAAATGCTTTTGAGTTGGTTTTTGGTCAGTAAATCCATGTTGATATAGAAAGCACAATGTAATTTTCTCACATGAAAATAATACACCAAACTACCAGAATAAGCTGTTAAAGTCTGATGTGTAAATGGCTAAATAAAAGAAGGAATCACATGTTTAAATTGATGAAATAATTTAATCACATGTCACCACGACACACCTTGCTGTTTAATGCTAACAACAAACTTGAGAACGTGATGTGTACACAATCACCATCGCAAACCCAAGTTTCTTTTTATGAGTAAATACAAACTTAATTAAAGGTTAGACAAAGTTTATCCAGGTGAATGTGCCAATCAATACATCCCGAGTTTATCGTGTGAAACATGATGCTCAATATAACATCATTCTCTTATGCATTGCATCTTGTATAGGAACGACTCTCGCCAACGGAAGCCACAAGCCGATCCCAGCGCAAGAAGGACAACCCGAGAATAAGCTGAACGCCGTCGTCGCAAGCAAGTCAAGACCTGAACCAAGTTCGGAAGAGTCAATACTAACTTAGCTCGGGATTAAGGCAAGCCCCGGAGTATATCCTATGTTTCAACTCTTGCAACTATGTTTGTTAAGTTTGCTTGCGCATTTATGTTTCAGGAGTTGAAATGAAACCTTAGTTGCATGATCCCAGGTACCTATGCTTGCAATACTAGTATGATAGGTCAATAGCTGCCATGCTATAAGGACTCGGTAAAAGTCGAGTGATTTCCTGTCACTCGCGAGATATAGGTATCAGCTGCCTTAGTTATGTTGGAATCATAAGGATGACGGGCGGGGATTTTTGTCATATAGATGCCCCGTCCGTGTATGCTAAAATTGGTTAACGTCGAAAGGTACGGTACTGCTAGTTAAGTTTTTGAACGTACCAAGCACTTGTCGATTCTATGGGGTCGGTAAGTTTAGTACCTACATGAATCCGGTGTGCGGACTTTTTCCTGCTCCTATCAGGAACTTCTTCCCCATGCCTCGAACATGTGGGTACGAAGGGCGCAAGTGTTCGGTTCGGTCGACCTTGGACTTCGTATGTCAGGGGGAGTTTGGCTTTGGACGCAACTGGAGGATTGCTAGGGACTACCTGGTAGCGCTAGCCTTTGGCTGAGTGCGTTGATCCGTGTGTTTGGGTCCACCTTGCAAGGTTAAGAAATCGGTTCGAACTGTCTGTTTCTCGCAGCTAATGAGACTACTTGACCGTACTACCGCATTGAGTAAGAAGTGGAACATGACGATGGAAAGAAACTTGATGCTTGCTTAATTGCTTGCTCCACTTGCTTGGTTAGTACAGGTTGCTTACCTAGAATGGTTAAATTCGAACTAGAACTTGATGCTAAAATATTGAAAGCAAGGACCCACTCTTAGTCGCTCTCCGGCAAAACAAACCCACCAGCAAAAAGCCTAGCATGTCTAGGAGTCAGTGATGTAGTTTTCACCTGACGGGTAAGTCTTGCTGAGTATTAGTATACTCAGCCTTGCTTGTTGAATTGTTTTCAGAAAGTGCTCTCGAGAAGATGGTTGCAGGTCTTACCTGACCAACCACCCTTCCTCCAGGATTGGACTGTTGTTTGGGACAAGGATGCTTCTGAGTGATGTCACGACGGCTTCACGTGACATCGCTATTATTTCGAATAAATAGTTGTTTCCGCTGCTTTTCAAAACTCTGAGATTACTGTTACCGTATGCTTTGAACTGTTTGTAATAAAGCACCTCAATTGGGACCTTTAATTAATTATGGATTGTTTTAATCTCTGGGACTCACCTTCGAGTGGGTTTTTGCATGACTCGTTTCAATCGAGGTAATTGTTCGTGGTTGTATCGGGCTCGACCCGACAGACTGTCATCTTACTCCGTTTTAATTGCGTGATGACCAATGGAAAGTTAGCGCACTTAAGCCGGATTAATTTGAGCGGTTCTGCCTAGAAGGAATTTGTGAGTTGCAATTCCAACTAGATTATTTCTGTCTTGTTCGCGTGCCTCTTGTTGATCCATTCTCTCAAAGTTCTAAACACTAGGTGACTTCGGCCAAAGACATAGTAAACTGTTAGACTTAAGCTTGACATGCGTGTTCGTGTGTTGTGTGCGTCGTGTTCATGTGTGTGGCGTCTGTCGCCGTGCCAGTTGCAAGCTGCAGTAGAGCTGCGGCCATGGCGGCTTGGAGTGTTGAGTCAGTGTTGTAGGAGATCGATCGGGTCGAGCACAAGGACGCAGGATCGCTGCGTGGACTCGGTCGGTGTTAGTTAGGTGGGGAGGCATGCGTGCTGCTGATCCGTTGCTGCGTGGCCGCGTTGTGCGGGCGAACGTGTCGCTGGCAACGTCGTGTGAGTCACACGGATCATGGCGAGAGTGTCGGGCGTGGAGGTTAGCTCCAGCGCGCCTCGGCCTATTTGTACTCCCGTGCTCCTTCGTGTTGGGTGCGCGTTCCATTTTAGTTGTGAACAAGGCCAAGATACAGGCGAACAGTGGCCGCGCGGGGCGCTCGTCGCCGGCCAAAACACAGTTCATCTTCCTCCTTGAGCCACCGTCGAGAGAGACAGTGAGGGCGAGCGATCTTCTGTTCCTGGGAGTTCCAGCATAAACTAGCATAGAAAATTATTGCTTTGTTATGTTGTCTTCTCGCAATATGCACACACAGTATGCGCTCGCTGCAACATTTCGCTGGAAACACTGCATGCAGATAGTTGGAATGGGAGGCACCGGGATCACCTTTCTGGTTGGCGTCACATTTCCTTGGAAACAACTGCATGCAATTGGCGAGGCGATCAGAGGATGTGCTGCGTCGCCTCAGACGCCCGAGGTGGTGCTTGCGACCGGTGGTGGAAATGTTCGATGCCGCACCTCTCGTCCCTTGATGCCGCCACCGCCCCTCAGCTCTCTCCCGATGCGGATGCTGCCCCGAGATCTCGTTGTACGTGCGGCCTCAAGCTCGCAGTCCCCAAGCCACAGAGGCAGGTGCTGGAGCAGGCAAGGGTGGAGCCTTTGAGCTCGTGTTCCATGCGCTTCCCATGCCCGCCCAGCTTCCTCCCACAAATCACGTGCCTATATCCCAGATATGCTAAGACTGAATATAAATTCGGTGGATTAAACAATCTATAACGACCCGAAAAATCGTATGTTCAATTTAATGAAAAATTCAGGAAAATTTTGGGAGTTTTGCTTGTTGTTGTGCACTCAAGACAAATCTCTTTAAAACACTAGTAGAAAAACGACATTTGATCCCTTGTCATTTAATCCCGGTTGCCCAAAATCCGATACTAAAATGGTTTTGATGGTTGAACACATAGTGCACCAAATAAACCTGATGCCACATTTTTTCTAGCAAACTCTGTGATAAGAACAACTGCATACAGATGGTTGGAATGAGCGGGGCCAGGATCAACAGCGGCACAGCCAGTAGTACAACTGCCCCCACCATAGTGAGGTTAATTAGGTTGCTCTAGTGTGTGCTTGTATCTGCCATCTGGTCAGGCAACACAACGATTGGCTCTAGATGAACGAATTGTCCTTGCCCTTGACAAACTTTATTTTCACAATATGGAGCCGTGGATTGGAGACATCGTTTCGCTTATTCCGCACTGTCGACATCTGTAGCTAGCTAGGTGGAGTTGATCACCTCGCCGCCTAAGAATGAAGAAAGGGATTAAGAACAAACTAGTGTCGACCTCCGATAATCATTCTCTGTCACTTTCTCTTAATCCATGACAGGAAACCAGGGGAGCTCGGCCGCCTCTGAATTCAGATCCCGCCTACAGGATGTTGTCACCATCGATACCACAACGTGCATCATCACCTTGGCGATGCATATGGTTAAGGATTTACATGTTGAAGTGATGAGCCGGGTCGCAATTTCAGTGCATGCTAAAATATTTGAGCATGAAAGCGTAGGTCTAAAATTGTTTATTTCAAATTAGAGGCAGACATCATGATTGCACCGTCCAGACCTTCTTAGGACAACAATATAACAGCAGAACTTCTATTAGAACAGTGAAAAACGAAAGATATTAGGGACAACTATATTGTTATTGTCAACGATTTCATCAAACCATTATTTATTTTGGCATTTGCAATAAATAAAAGCTAAGGTGTTAGTCAACAACTAAACATGCAGTTGGAGTTTGGTAATGTGATTTAAAAAAATTCTCTCTCCTTCGATTCTCCATTGGCATACTAATAATGGTCTTGTTCCCAAATTGTTCAACAGCACAAATTTGACAATTCTCCAAGTACACATTCCGCAAACACATGCAACTACGATACTTTTCAGGTAGTATTGTCTACCGTAAAAGACCCTCTTTTAGCAGGGGCAGCGAATTGTGTTTGGTGTATCCACCTGGTAGGTGTGCTTGGGTAGTTCGTCAATGTACTCCGCCCAGTCTCCCTTCATGCCAAATTTATTAGTTATATTGACTTTTCTATATTCATAGATTTTAATTTCCTATATATACATATATGTATTCTGTCTCGATACATAGTAAAATGTATAAGAGGTCCTTTACGGTACACAATACTATCTTGTACTACCGTTTGAAAAGGACTCGTATGTGATAAAAAAAGACCTATTTCGAAAGATCCAACGGCTGAAATTAATTCTGTACTACCGGTTTTTTTACGGTAGTATGGGTAGTATACATAGGTAGTATAGATAGTATAGGGGTATGATTGGAAACAAAAAATAATATTTTGGGAATAAATGAAATCAAATATATGAAATATTACCTAACCTATCTAACGCTATTATATTCATTTGTCACTATCACAGACTCGACTTCACTATCACAAATTACCTTTTTACACACAACAAAAAACCGATTATACTACTGTACTACCAGTACGTAGTATTGTGTACTGTAAAAGACCTCAATATATAAACCTAGAAAAGCTGAAGTGACAAACAATTTGGGACAGAGCGAGTACATTACAAGAGCTAGTACTAGCAGTATCGTGCACACACCAATACATGATGTCATTCACACATTAGAGGCAACGAGTTAACGATACACAATTCAAGCTGGTTTCTTCCATGCGTATTAGTGTACTAAAATAAAGATAAAGTATATGCAGTTATTGTCCCCAAGAGACAATCACAAATAGTTTCTATTGCTACGTTCAAATCTTAAATTGAATCGAGAGAAACAAAAAAAATACAAATCTCATTAGGGAATAGATTATTGGACCATATGTAATAGTTTTTCTTGTTATAATACTTCCAAGCTCGTGGCGGTTACAGGCTTGTGCTGCCGATCACAGAACCTCCATGATTCACCAAGTTTGCAACAGAGACCTTGGGTTTTCACTACACTTGTGACAGATTTTTTTTAGAAAAAGGATAAAATTCCGGACTCTGCGACCGCACACAGCCAAGTCTTTACATCATTCTCAGCACAAAGCTTATTACATAAATAAGGCAAATAGTACGCAAACGATGGGAGAATATTAAAAGCAAAGTCTATTATTGCTTTTCCATCCATTCTTGGCAAAGATATCTAGAGCAACGACCTCCAACGCCTTGCTTGCCAAACGGACAGACTCTCTTTTTTCCTCATGCTGAAGTAGGGACCAATATCGCAACCAGTATGCTCCCCTGAAGACAGCCTGCATAAAAGAGGAGAACTGTTTTTTTTTCAAATACCAAATCATTACGCGTACACCAAATGACCCACAAAAGAGCTGCAACCCCAACAAAAATCAACATCCTATCTTTTTTGCCTATGCCCGTTAACCAATTTCCAAGCATGTGCGATATTGATTTTGGTGGAGTTAACCCAGTAGCTATATTAACAACTCTCCAAATCATCTTAGCATGTTGACAATTAAAGAAGAGATGCTTAATTGTTTCATTGCAATCACAGAAGCAACATTTTTTGTTTCCTGACCAATTTCTCTTAGCCAAGTTATCCTTTGTTAGAATAACACCTTGTTGTAGGTACCAAAGGAAAATTTTTATTTTTAGAGGGATCTTCAGCTTCCATATAAATTTATTAATAAAAGGAATATCCTGGTTGATAAGATATGATACATAGACCGTACTGTAAAATTGCCATGTCTATGCAAATCCCAGATAAAATCATCCCTACCATCTGAAAGCTGTTGATTGGCTATTTTAGCTACAAGGTTATGCCAGGCAGTCAGTTTATCTCCGACTATAGCTCTTCTAAAAGAGATATTCAATGGCATTTGGTTCATGACATTTGATACTGTAACATGAGGGTAGTACACTATATTATATAGATTGGGAAATTGTTGTTTGAGTGGTTTAGAGCCGACCCATGTGTCCTCCCAAAAATCTAGTTTGTGACCCATCTCTTATCTTAAAGGTCCCACAACCTAGGAAATCTTCCCTAACCTTTAGCAAACCTTTCTAGAAATGCGAATCTCCAGGTTTAATTTTAACCTGAGTCAAACAGCTGGAACTTAGATATTTATTTCTAAGCATAGTCTGCCATGTGCCATCTTCGTTCAGCAATTTAAATAACCATTTGAGTAGGCATTTATTTTGATTCCGTAGGTCTATTATTCCTAGACCTCCTTGATCTTTAGGACGGCACAGAATATCCCATTTGGCCAGGCGATACTTTCGTTTATCATTATTTCCTTGCCAGAAATATCTAGACCGATAAAAATCCAGTCTTTTCAAGATACCCTTAGGGATTTCAAAAAAAAGACATCATGAACATAGGAATGCTGCTAAGGACCGATTTTAGTGATATCAACCGTCCCCCATAAGATAAATGTTTGGCCTTCCATGTACTCAGTTTGCGTTTGAATCTTTGCTCGATGACCCTCCAATCCATATTACGAAGTTTGTTGTGATGCATCGGGATTCCCACATACCTGAAAGGGTGTGATCCTAGCTCACAACCAAACAATTCAGTATATTCTCGCTCATATTGTTTGGCATCTCCATAGCAAAATATCTCACTTTTGTGGAAGTTAATCTTTAAACCTGACAATTGTTCAAAGACACAGAGCAAAAGCTTCATATTCTTAGCTTGCTCTAGTTCATGATCCATGAATATGATTGTATCATCTGCATATTGCATGGTAGACAATCCGTCTTCCACCAAGTGAGGAATAACTCCTTTAATTTGACCATCATCCTTGGCCCTCTTAATTAAAATGGAGAGCATATCGGCCACAATGTTGAAAAGAATAGGCGACATAGAGGTCTCCCTGTCTGAGACCCTTTTTTTTTGAAAGTAGTGCCCAATGTCATCATTAATTTTGATGCCCACACTTCCTCCAGAGACGAATTGTTCGCCCCATGAACACCATTGGGGACAAAAGCCTTTCATACGGAGTGTTTGTTGTAGAAAAGGCCAGTTTACTTTATCATATGCTTTTTCAAAGTCGATTTTGAGAATCACGCCATTAAGTTTTTTAGTGTGTAATTCATGGATAGTTTCGTGTAAAATTACTACTCCTTCCATAATATTTCGACCTGGCATAAATGCTGTTTGAGATGGTCGAACAACTTTGCCAGCTACACACATGAGTCTATTTGTAGCCACCTTGGTAAAAATTTTGAAGCTTACATTGAGTAGGCAAATGGGTCTATATTGTTATATTTTTGTTGCCACTTTTATTTTTGAAGGAGAGTAATTACTCCAAAATTAAGGTTGTACAAAGGGAGACGATCCTCATAAAATTCTGAGAAAAGCGCCATAAGGTCAGCTTTTATAATATTCCAGAAGACTTGATAAAATTCTGCTGGGAAGCCATCAGGACCTACGGCTTTATTGTGCTCCATTTGGAACACTGCCTCTTTTACCTCCCTCTCTGTGAAGGACGCTGTGAGGAAATTATTTCATCATCAGTCACCTGAGATATGTCATGATTATGGGTTTCCACCATGGTAAAATTATTAACCTCTGGTGGTCCGAACAAGCCCTTGTAATATTTTGTGATATAAGCTTTCAATTCAGCATTACCCACTATCACACCCTCTTCTTGTTCTAATTTGAAGATGCGTTGTTTTCTATATTTACCATTAGCAACCAAATGGAAATATTGGGTGTTGTCATCACCTTCCAACAGGTCTTTAGTTTTAGCTCTCTCGTACCATTTAATTTCCTCTTCCCTCAATAAGTGAACTAATCGTTCATTGAGGTAATGTTTCATATTTAATTCTTGCTCAGAGAGCACCCTGTTCTCAGCTCATTTATCAAGAAATCAATCATTAGGACTAACTTTTTCTTCTCTTTTTTGTTATGGCCAGCTGTATTTTTGGCCCAACCCCTCAAAAATTGTCGGAGTGATCTTATTTTATTCTGCCATAAATCCATGACACTTGTGCCAGATGGTACGGTGTTGCTCCAGTTGGGTCGAGTTGTGTTGTTTGTGCAAAAGTGGATCCCAGCTTTGGTGAAATGTTGATCACTACAAGATGTTAGGTCTACTAGTCGTCAACCCGTACATCGTACGGGGCTAGTTTAGAAAGAATTCTTGTATCTATACTAAAAAGGACAAAAAAATTTATTTCGTCATTCGTCAAACACTGTGGACTCATTGGTCCGACAGGCGGGCCCACGGGTCCTGTACGTCAGCAGTCAGGACTCTTTCTCACACTATACATGATTTTATTTTTAACTTTTGTTTCCAAAGATACCTCACAAACACATATAAGATAAAATCTGTGTTTATTAGAGCAGGATGCCACAACTAAACACATATATATAGGTACGGTGTTGAAGTCCTCCGTGACTCGTACGATGACTAATTTTGGTAATTTTCACCAAAATTTGTTTCTTTTAAATCAACCATTAAAATTATTTGGCTCCACATTACACGTATGATGACTAATTTTGGTAAATACTAATGGATGGCGTGATGGGTAAATTTCACCAAATTACTTTCTATTAATCTTATCCATAGAAATTTGCGTCAACCCGTGCATCCACACGGGCTAGTTAATTGAAAAATATTATAAAAACTAATGTATGAAACAGTTTGTACATGTTGACCAGTAGACATATATATAGTCGTCCACGAATCCATGGATCAAACCGGATAAAATGTGGCAATATGGAAACATATGATAACTAATTTTGGTAATTTTCACCAAACTTTGTTTCTTTTAATCTCAACCATTAAAACTTGCCAAACATGATGTTTGTCACCATCTCCTTAGCTGAACAATATGCCAAACACCACCTTGTTCGGCTCACCATTGTATTATGAAGCCAGTTGGATTTCTGCGTCTGCCACCAGCACTCTCACTGTATGCGTGATGCGTGATCTAATTTAAGCTGCTTGCTATGATGAGTCGGCAAAAGTCAGTAGTTCAAATCAGTTTGATCCGCTTATTTGAAAGCTTTGCATAAAAGGAAGGAAAAAAAACAAATATATACTTCACGGCTGGAAAAACCGGCATCAGTGCCGGTCATACAGGCACTTAGTGCCGGTCAGCCTAACGTGTCGGCGCGTTAGTGCCGGTCACAGCGACCGGCAATAACTGTGCGTCGACCAAAAAATTAAAAAAATATATTTCACAAGTCACGCGAATTTTTCACGCGTAAATACGCGTACGTGGCCGCGAGGATTCTAACCCACGACCTCTAGCCTCGCGCGTTGCTTCCTTACCATCCTACCTATGCATCACATGTGATTGAGTGGGAGATAGTGTCCTTTTAAAGTAACCCACAGAGGACACGTTAGTGCCGGTCAATAACACCGACCGGCACTAACGTGCGTCATTTAGTGCCGGCTGGTGTTATTGACCGGCACTAACGTGACGCGCCCAGTTAGTGCCGGCCAATAACACCAGCCAGCACTAAATGACGCACATTAGTGCCGGCCGGTGTTATTGACCGGCACTAACGTGGGTGCGCCACGTTAGTGCCGGCTCTAGGCCGACCGGCACTAACGTGCGTGGCACCAATGAGCGTTTTTCTTGTAGTGCTTGGCTAGTTACCTTTGGTTCACTGTTGTTGCGAGATGTTAGTCCGTACATATATATCATGTGCACTGTAGGTAGCTGGAACTTTTGTTGTTTGCGTCATGTCTGTGCATGTATAACCTGGTTGGAGGCCTAGCGCGCGTGGCACTGCCTGTGCCTAGCATCGCCCGTGATCAAAGAGTTGATAAATTTGAGCTGGAGACATATACTTGATGGTAGGAATTAGCGGGGCTCCTTCCCAGTTTCCTTTTTTTTTTGATGAGTTCGTTAATGCCTGGGAGACATCTGTATAAAGAACGTGGCATGGTGACGTGTGTTTGGTCTTTGCCGGATTGGATTATATTTCTATTTGTTGTTCCTGATATGTGAACCGTTCGGTCTATGGTTGGCAACGTGCATGTTGACTAATTTTGGTATGTACTCCAATGGCATAGTGGGTAATATTGAGCAAATATTTTCTATTAATCTAAGCCATTGATATTTCGCTCCAGAATAGATGGATGGCTAGATTTTTTTTATTTTTCTCCAATTAACGTGGGATTTTCTAGAGAGTCTGTGATTAGTATAGGTATAGATAGATAGACGGCAATACGTACCAATTGTCATAATAGCACTGGACTAATTTTTACACCCCGGAACTAATAAACACCCCCTCATACAACCAAACTTTTTCACAGGGTAATGAATGCACTGGACTTGGTATTTAATCTTCCAGGTCACATCCTCGTCATCTTCACCAATAGGAGAAAACAACGCCATGTGCACATGATAAATAAAACGAGTTTCTACTATCTTATAATGATCGAGAAAGACGGCTCGTTAGCAACCTGTCAGCATGGTACCAAGTATACTCTTTTTGTTTTGTTCACATGTCTCATATAAAGTCAATCCTTGGAACTGCGGCATGATGATACAGCATGTAATATGTATACTCCTTCAAATGGGTGGCACATTGAAAGCAAATAAAAAAAACTGTTAGCAATTGGTGGTTCTTTTACCAAAAAATGCATGTATTTATCAAATCACAAACAAAATTGCTTATCCTTTCATCACTGAACTAAATGAGAACTTACAACACCACAAACTTTTTCTTTCTCCCAAATTTTGTTTTTGTTGTAAATCCGACAAGAAAATGCAATGAATTACCATGCTAACAACACAAGCAAACATTAGCAACAAATCATTATACCATCTCATGAATTTTATAATTTTCATTAGGGCATCATTCAATTACACTGCTGGAAAATTGGCCTTCAGTACCGGGCACAGGACGGCTTAGTACCGGTCGCTGTGACCGATACTAAAGGTCCGGTACTAACGTAGCGCACGTTAGTACCAGTCACAGCCAGCCGATACTAACGTAGCGCACGTTAGTACCGGTCACAGCCAGCCGATACTAACGTGCCGCGGCGCCCCCACGCGGGGGCTAGCGGGCGGTTTAGTACCGGCTGGTATTACCAGTCGGTACTAACCGCTTTTTTCTTTTATTAGTTTCTTTTTCTATTCTTTTTGGTTTTATACATATTTGTATGCGTATTTGTACCGAATGCGACTACGTACCTTTATTAATGCATTGCACATATATTTATATTACGACGACATCACATTAATATTATGTATACATACATAAATATATATAGAGTTTACTACCCAATACTTGAAAGGTCCAACAAAATACATGTTTTATTTGAGATATTACAAATTACACGACACCATATTTTTCTTTTGCCCCGACGCTTTCATAGGGATCGCTACGGAATTCTCCGTCCTTATCAATGACTTCATCGAGCAGGAATCCGCAGATGGATTCTTGAATTGCCCTGACCCGAGCTTCTTCGATGAGATATTCTTTCCTAGCCCAACGCTGTAACATTTCCAGATGAAAACATGAGAACAAAACAAAAAAAATGAATTAAAATTAATTACTAGAATTTGATTGTGCTCACGTACCTCGAATCTTTCCGGCGTCATTTGCCCCTTTTCACTTACAAAGGTGTCGATCCACTCGCATACGTAGTATCAACACAAGTTGTTCCCTTGCTCCTGTCTCATGCACTGTAGGAAAATGGGTTATGGCATAGAATAATAAAAAGTTCGTTACGAATGACACAAGATGTCAGATCTATTCATACCGTCTTGTCACTCCTAAACTCTAGAGGGTCAAGTTTGTCTTTTATTTTTAAGTGTTTCTCAAGGAATCAAGCCCATGCCTTGTTGATTAGGTTGATGAAGTCCTGGTACATTGGTCTATCTTGCCTCAATGAGTCATAAATCCAGACCTTGTGGGCATCAATTTGAATAGCAAACAATATCCAATGGAAGTTGTTCATATACATACGCAAAAGAACCATTTAATGTTGAATATAATAGTTATTAATTAGCATTATTTAGAAGGTATTTAAAAAGTGGTAAATGACTCACTGATGATTGTATGGCAAGAGAATGAATGGACACATGCTTTGCTTACGCAAGCCTCTGTATATAACGAAGTTGGTCACGTCACAAGATTTTCTCTGGACGGTTTCCTCGTGTATAACTTCGGGGTCCAGGAAGCCAATGTTATGGAAGTTCTTTGGCGAGCAATTTTAATTTTTTGCCTACGAAAGAATAAAACCACAAAAGCAAAGGTTAGTCAACTAACAAGGACATGATATATAAATAAAATAATAAAATGAGCTGAAACACTTCCAGGTACCATACACTCATCAGGCACTTGTGAAGGGCATCTTGATGAAACAAATCATAAATTGCCTCAAAGTCAATCCATAACTGGGCATTTTCCCGCCAAAAAAGCTCGTCTGTAATCTGAGCTGGGAACATCGTCATTCCATTTTTAGAGTGCACCGTGCATACCACTTGTTCAACGCGACCATTCTCGTTGGTAGGAACTTTAAAAACTCTGGCCATATGAGAGACTCATCGAGTACAAACTTATTCATACCTCGGGCCTCTTGTAGGGCATTCCCTAGCAAATGAGCCATTGTGAGATCCGTACGCAATATCATCCCAGCCATGACCACCGGATCTCTTGATTCACTTGGACGACGTTCATCGTCATCCTGCGCCACCAACAGAGCGATCGATTGTTGGGACTGTTCTCTGAGCTGGGGAATAGGTTTTGCATTTCTTTTCAGATTATTGCGGTTGGCGTGGAACTTTCTGATCTGCCGATCATAATTTGATTCTATCTTTTTCTCCCTTAGTAATGTCTCTTTTATGAAGTGTGTCTTCCTAACCAAATCTATTTCTGGCGGCTTATTCAAAGCTGCCCTCTTGGCCTTCACTGTAACACCCTAAATTTCAACTTTTCCAATTATTAAAATTTTATGGAATTTAATTAAGCTCAATTAAGGTTTTTAAGGATTTTCTGGAATTTATTTGAATTAATTGGAAGTCAAAAATATTTTCTCGAATTAATATAAAGTTTAGGTTGCATTGTTGCATTCGTGCTGCTGCATTTTATTTTGAGTTGTTCGAATTCAAATTTGGATGAATTCGGGTTTAGTTTGAATGTGTTTTGGTCTAGATCCAGAAAGTCTACCTTTGCCCCCTAAGCTTCTCGACACGTTCCTCCCCGCTCCTTTCCGCTCGTAGCTCCGTGGCCCAGCGGGCCCAGCCAGCCGCGGCCCACTGCCACCCGTTGCGTGACGTCGAAGGCGCCCCGCGCTCGCCTCGTATTTTTCTGCCTTCGCCGCTCGCTCGCGCCCGCGCCGCCTTCCTCCGAGCCGCTGACGAGCAGGGCCCGCATGTCATCCCCGCCGTTGCACCGTCTCCGCGTCAGACTCAAGTCCGAGCTCGACTCCGGCATCGCGCCGCGTCTCTCGCGCCTCGCGACGCACACTCGGGCCCCCATGGCCTATTTAAACCTTGCACCGCTTTTCGCCATGCTCCTTTTCGCCCAAACCCTTGTCCCCGCGCGCCGCCGCCGCTCCGCAAACCCTATCCGAGCGCTGTCGCCTCCTTGGTTCGCTTGAGTGCCAGCCGTCACCTTGGTAAGCCTCGCGAGCAGCTCCGCCGTGTTTTGGTAGCTTCGGCGTGCTGTCTCGTGGTCCGTAGCGGCCTGTCCGCGTTCCACCGCCGCGCCGGCCATGGCGCCGCCGCGCGGGAGCTCGCTGCCGGTTGTCCGCTTGCCGTCGCCCTCGCCAGCAGTTGGATCTGGCGGACGGCCGAGATTAGATCTCGCCGTACCCCTTCGCTCAGTCCACTGTGGACCCGTGGACCGGAGTCCACGGCGCGGTCCACGGTGCCGTCGCGCCGACGTCACCGGACGCTGTCAGCTGTGGCGCCTGTTTGACGTCACCCGCCGTCTGTTCCGCCGCCGCCGTCAGCTGGCTTTGCAGAAAAGCCCTCGCGTTTTCCTTTATTTATAGTTCGATCCACCGCAATTCTAAGTTTTTTACTGTTTATTTCTTTTATTCATGTTTAGGCCCCTGGAAGTTCCTGATCTTTGCCAGCAAGCCCTTAATCTTGTTTTTACCATATCTTTTCCATCTTTTATCCGTTTTACGCATATAATATATCGTTGGAATCGTTGTAATGTGTACTATTGATATGTGTGGACCATGTGTTGGTTTCTCGTTATATTTGTACTGTTTTTTACTATTTCTGTTGCTTGTTGCATGTGTGTATCGGTAGACGACCCTCGTTTTGGAGATTTCCCGGGAGAGGAGTTCGAGGAGTTCGGGCAGCAGCCAGTGTTTGTTGAAGGCAAGTCACCTTGATCATGCTTGTTCTATTTAATAAAAATTTACTTTTGAGCACAATCGATCTTAGTTGCATGTAAGATTTAATATTGATGTGTTTCCTGCTAAGGTCATGCCTAGCCACCTTTACCCAAATATTTTGCCTTAACCTGGGGTTCCTAATTAATTTGTTGTAGCCTTTGCTAGTTGCTCTACTGTTTAAATGAACCAAAGTTAATCTTGACTTTATTTATGCTATGCCACTGTTATATAAGATCACTTGTTAATCGGAAACATGGAGAACCACCCAGGACACCCCCGTACAACCGTAGTGCTAATGGGCTCTGGCCTTGACTTAATAACTAGTGACTCTAGCTTGTGACAGCCTTACCTGGACTGGGCAAGAGGGGAAACATTGACGGTGTATTAGCCCGGCCCTGTTGAATAGCAGCCTTTGCTAAGGTGCACCTTTCAGAAGAGGGTTACGCCTGCTTTGTCTTGGAACCTTAGCGGGTTGTCACTTGTTAGGGAAGCTTCGTAACGGTCTCGTAGTGGATCCCTGGCCATTCAGCAAAGGTAGTGTCTAATGAGGCTTTGCAAACCTCGGCCGGAAAGGGTGTCACTTCTGTTGGGTAAAGCTGTACAACCTTGCAAGGATTAAAACTATCATGATAGCCGTGCTCACGGTCACGAGCGGCCTGGACACTCACATATTTAATTATATCAAAATTTAAATCTAAATCATGTTATTTATTTCGATGCGCATGTGTTCACCTATATGTTACTTTATTCATCAATTGTGGGTGGTATAAACTTATACTTATGCTTGCTTAATTAAAATTTGAATAACTAAACTGCTCATCGCTTAAACTTTTACCTATCCTTGTTTAAGCCATGTCATAGTTATTCTTTTGCTTCTTGTGTACGGCATGTGCTCACGCTTGTCTATTATTTTTACAACGACCGATCTGGATTTGTTCAGACATGGAGAGCTTGAGGAGTTCCTCGACGAATTCTAGGAGTTCTAGGCTTCGTGTCTGCCAGGCAACCTCAAGGTCTTAGTGGAGTTCCATCGCAGCGTTAAATAAAGACTCTATTTGTTCTATGGAGACAAATTTTGGCTTGTAATAATGCTATTTAATACTCTCTATTTATTTTTGCATGATGTGATATTTATTTTGTCAATTATATGTGAGTTGTCTTGATTAATGACTTGCATATGAGATGGTTCGTTTTCTTCTGAAAACGGTTGTGACATTCACTCATTCGAAGAAGGCTTTAATCGGGTCCACTTCCTCTTCCACAGCCTCTTCCACGACCTTCTGTTTTCTTCTTTCTCTTCTAGTTAGAAGGTTCGTTGTGTGCTGCACGTGATGGCGGAGTAGGTTCGTTGTGTGCTGGTGGTGATGGCAGAGTAGGATCGCTTTGTGCTGCTGGTGATGGTGGATCCGTGCTGGGGTCCCATGCAGCTGGTGGAGAAGGTGGACCAACACTTTGATTCCTGTCTGCTGGCGTTGGTGATCTTTGGTTGCTCTGAGCGGAACCTATGGCTGCTTCCACCAATCTTATATTATGCTTTGGCCAAGCGACCCATGTGCTTACGGCATGTTGTAGTTCCATTTCTTGATGACCTATAGGGATTGGGAGCTCCATATCATCCCAGCCATCTTTCAATCGATCAATTTGGACTCTGGCGTATCCTTTAGGAAGCGGTATGCAATGCAATATCTCCCCTTCTTCTGGTACTTCCACTAAACTCTCAGCACAAACTTTGAGCTTTTTCCCAACAGGATACAGAAGCTCACATTTGGTACTCACCGTGATGGCATCAATGGGGTATGGACGTTGATGCTCTGTGTCACCGACACTGCTACGATGCTGGGAGGCGGGACTGATCTCCAAGTTGGGAGCTGGTTGTACCGGGCGTTGGCTTACTGTTGTCTCAAGAGAAGCTATCCGCTCTTCTAGGGCACGGAACTTCTCTGCCGCCGCCGCCTTTCTTCTGCATCGGCTTCTGTACGTTTCAAGATCTTTAGCAAAACCATGTTTCCATGGAACTACGCCCATGCCTCAGGTCCGTCCAGTGTGTTTTGGATTTCCAAGGGCGTAAATCAGCTCGTCATTCTCTTTGTTTGGCCGGAAAGTTCCATCTTCCGCACGTCTCATTGCCTCTTGCAGTTTTAGGGTAGCCTCTCGTAGTGCAACGCTAGTCACAGACAACCCAGTGTCCGGGTCTAGTGTGCCTCCATGAGCATAGAAGTAATATCTTGCTCATTTTGGCCAACTCAAGGTCTGCGCTACGGTCCTTTTTTCAATTAGACGTGCCTCCATCCTTTCCCATTTCGGAATCGCAAACGCATAACCTCCAGGCCCAAGATTATGGCTGCTTGTCCTTTTGCTTGAATTCTCTTTGGCTTGTTGTGATCGTGCCTCGCTGTCTGCCAACGACTTATTCTGCACGAATGCATTCCACCAGAGTCGTTGTTTCTTGTAATGGTTCTCAAAATCTGGAGTAAGGCCCTCTTTGACAAAGTCTCGAACCAACTTCTCCTTGAACGTCTGGAATTTAATAGCCATCTTTTGAAAAGCCCATTTCATCACTTTTTCTTCTTTTCCCTCCGGAAAGAAGAAATGATCCTTTATCTCTTTCCATAACATAGCTTTCTCTGAAACTGGAACAATACTTCTTCATTGTCAGCTAATTTCGTTCTCTTCCATAGCTTGTACTTTATGGGTACGTTTTCCCTCACAAGAGCGCCCACTTGATTTACAAACATTGTCTTGACGCCAGGAGGTTGTGTCGACCGTTATCAGCCACTGCCGTGATGGTCGTATGACCTTCCATCTTCCTCTTAGATCCACGTTTCCGTTTTTTCTTCATTGATTCTGCTTTCTGAAACAATATATATCAATTAATTAATAAATGTAAAAATAATATTTCATGTACATAGATAAAATTGAATTTCTATTACCACGACTTGCTCAGCATTTTCTTGATTTTTCTCTTGACCACTATCTTCCTCCTGATTACTATCTTCCTCCTCATCAGAATTCAAGTTTAAATACTGCCTGCCATCGTCCTCAGGTCCTTCATTCTTATCGGCATGTACGTACGCGCCACCGTCACCACGAATGATATCATGCATGTATTCTTCATTGTTATTGAAAGGATCCATTTCCACTAACAATAAAAAAGTATTAAGTCACTAATTTTGATTATTTTTTATATTAATTACATGAAAAGAAAAATAAAAAAGCGTTGACGTCAGCGCTGTGCACATTACATGTCCAAACAGTGTCTTGTATTTTGTACTAATTTTCTAGCATTTCCTAATATTTTCTAGCATTTTACTAATTTCTATTATTTTTTTACAAATTACATGAAAAGAAAAATAAAAAAGTCGCTGACGTCAGTACTGTGAAGTGCTGACATCAGCGTACGTTACATGTCCAAACATTGTATAGTATTTGTACTAATTTTCTATCATTTCCTACTATTTTCTAGTATTTTTCACTAATTTCTATTATCTTTTTACTAATTACATGAAAAGAAAAAATTAAAAAAAAGCGCTGACGTCAGCACTGTGAAGTGTTGACGCCAGCGCTGCACAAGTTACACGTCCAAACATTGTCTAATATTTTGTACTAATTTTCTAGCATTTCCTACTATTTTCTAGCATTTTATACTATTTTTTAGCATTTTTCACTAATTTTCTAATGTTTAATTATATTTTCTACTATTATCTGAAAGGGACCATAGTACTTGTATGCCAGTTTAGGAAATGGCCTGCTGACTACTGAGTGCTGGACATATGTCTGTAGCTTGAGCAACACTTGTTCTCCCACTTGGAACACCCTGTTAGACCTCTTTCGATCAGCCTGCTGCATTCTGTTTTGGGCAGTGGCCAGATGTTGCTTGAGTAAAGCAAAGCGATCTTCCCTATCTTGCAGTAGAGCTCCAGCAGAAGAGTCATTCCCAACTGAAGTTGGTAACTGCAACCCCATTTCAGCTTCATAACCATAGGGTGCTTTAAACAGTGAACACCCCGAGATGTATGGTAATTGGAATTATACCAAATTTCAGCCAATGGTAACCAACCCTTCCATTGTGTAGGTGAGTCTTGCACTGCACACCTAAAGTACATCTCTAAGCACTGGTTGACTCTCTCAGTTTGGCCATCCGTTTGTGGGTGGTAAGAAGAGCTCATGAGCAAAGTGGTTTTCCCTTTTAGATTAAGGATCATCCGGCCTCCGCTTCTCAACGAGAGAGCTTACGGCCAATGAGCAAAGTGGTTTTAGCCAAAGCAAACAAATATTTCTAAAAATGTACAGTTAAATATTCTATCTCTATAGCCATGATGCTTAACAACATTCTCCAACACTAATTTAGCCACAGACTGAGCAGTAAATGGGTGCTTCAGAGGAATGAAGTGACTATCTCTAAGATAGCCATGATGCTTAACTACACTCTCCAACATAATCTGTATTTAGTAATTTGTACAATCAGTAGTTATGGGCACTTTTATAATAGAACTGTGCCCTCGTTATTTAGATTCAACCTTCTAATGGATTCAACACTGGGGTCTGGTCTGTAAGATGCCAGGAAACTCCTACTGGAGAAATAGCAAATGGCAAATTTGATCTTGTTAGTCAAGAACCACAAATGCAAGTGGATAGTGATGGTACTGGAGGGAAGGTCCAAATGGACAACCAACCAGACCAAGTATCACTTGAATCCTGTGAGCTGAACTTGAAAGAGTTAATTAACCCATGTGAATTGATGAGGAAACAAAGGGTGGAGAGGAGATGGAGTGCAAGGACCCAGGACAAGGAAGGTGGACCAGAAGTGAAATCGACATCCGTCTGCACCAACAAGAAGAGGTCTTGGGAAGGTAACACACATACATCCAACTCTTTTTCTGTTCTAAGTAATGATGATATAGCTGATAGATCCAGTAATATGGGGATAGTGATAAATAGTGATAACTTTGCTGCCATTGACATAGTTAAAGACTTGGAATGTGCCAGAGATGTTCTAAACAAAAAACAACTGGATATTCTGAATCAGGATAAACAGTTGGTGAATGATCTGGTAGATAATGAAAATGAGGAGGAAAACAGCGAAAGCTCTGAGGAATCTGAAGCAGATTCCATCAATGAAGGGTTCATGGTGGTGACCTCCAAGAGAGTCAGGAAACCACCAAAAAAATATGGGTGGCATACTCCTACTCCAAAAAAAATGAACAGCAGGGGAATCCCTTGCAAAAAAACGAAGAGTGGCACTGGGAAAGGCCAAGGAATCCATGGCTTACCTAATGCTGCTCCAAAGACAAAAAAGAAAGGTAAAAAATGAATGGTTTCATTTGGAATTGTAGGGGCATAAAAAAACGGTGTCTCATCATTCCTAAGAAATCTGATCATGGAGCATAAATTCTATGTTATTGGCTTGCAGGAAACCATGCAAGCCGATTTAGATGATAAAACACTGAGACAAATCGATCCAAATCAGAGATACCTCTGGAAATGGATAGCTTCTAGAGGCAAATCGGGGGGAATTCTGAGTGGCATCGATTTGGAGGTGCTGGACGTGGGATCCTTCAAAGAAGGAAACTACATCCTACAACTAAATCTCTGGGATAAAATCAACAGAGTCAAATGGAATTTCATGAATGTGTATGGCCCAGCACAAGCTGAGGATAAAGAAGATTTCTTAAGAGAGCTAGCATCCTTCTGTAATGACAGCAAAGAACCTTACATAGTAGGGGGGACTTCAATCTGATAAGATATATCTCTGATAAAAACAAAGGTGGGGTGTTGACAAGACACTCTAGGAATTTTAATTCCATTATAAATACACATGGTCTATTAGACCTACACATGCTGGGAGGAAAGTACACCTGGTCTAATAATCAGAATAATCCTACCCTGGAAGGCTTGATAGAGTGTTGATAAGCAAGGACTGGGAGGATATATTTCCAAGAATAATCCTGTACAAATTGCCAAGAGAATTATCTGATCATAACCCTTTAATTATGTCAAGCCTCACTCAGCACAAACCCAAGGAAATCAAATTTCAATTTGAGCTGTCATGGATGAGTCATCCAGAGTTCCTCCCTAAAGTTAAATCCATATGTGAGGAACCCTGCCGTGCTGAATCAGCATTGGACAGGATACAGATTAAGCTCAAAAAATTCAAAAGATACTTCAAAGGTTGGGGGTATGACAAACAAGGAGAAAGGAGAAAGAAAAAGAAAGAGTGGCAGGAGGAATTGAGTAACTTAGAACAAATTGAGGAGGAGTCTCACTTAAGCACGGAACAAATGCACAGGAAAATGGAAATTCAAGGTTGCATCCTCAAAACATTAGAAGAAGAGGAACTATATTGGTTTAAAAGGTCACACTCTAAATGGCTACTTGAAGGAGATTCTAATACAGAATTTTTTCATAGAATAGCCAATGGGAGGAAGAGGAAAAACACCATCATCACACTTAATGATGGGGAGAACGAAATAAGAGGAGATGACAACCTCATTAGACACGCCACTCAATTCTATAAAGACCTCTTCGGCCCTGCCATAGGGAATATTTTCCCCTTAAATAGCAATCTGTGGAGGCCTGATGAAATGGTGAATGAAAGAGATAACGAAATTCTCACAAGACCTTTTTCTGAATAAGAAATAAGGCATGCTCTGTTCCAAATGGAAAAAAAATAAAGCAGCAGGACCAGACAGCATTCCCATTGAGTTCTTTCAGGCAAGTTGGGAAATCATTAAAGATGATATCATGGATCTTTTTAATGATTTTCACAAAGGTCAAGTGGATATGAGCAGGCTGAATTATGGAATAATCACCCTGCTGCCTAAAGTGGCTGATGCAAATAAAATACAGCAATTCAGACCAATTTGTCTCCTCAATTGCCTATATAAATGGATTACGAAAGTATTAGCTATAAGATTAGAAGATTCAGCTGAAAAGCTAATCCTGGAAACACAATCTGCCTTTATGAAAGGTAGAAACATCATGAATGGGGTGTTGGCTCTGCATGAAGTTATGCATGAAACAAAAGAAGAAAGGAAGTCGGAGTGATCTTGAAACTGGATTTTGAAAAAGCATATGATAAAGTATGCTGGGAATTCTTATTTGACTGCCTCAAAATTAGAGGCTTCAGTGCAAAATGGTGTGATTGGATCAAATGTGTTGTAACAAAAGGGACCTTGAGTGTCAAAATAAACGACAAAATGGGCCCATATTTTGTAAGTCAAAAAGGGGTCCGACAGGAGACCCTCTGTCACCCATACTGTTCAACTTTGTAGCTAACTGTCTAGCTAGGATCGTTAGGGAGGCTCAGAACAACAACCTCATAACAGGCCTAGCAAGCAATTTAATACCAGGAGGGGTGGCCATCTTGCAATATGCAGATGACACAATCATATGTTTGAAAGATGATATTGAAGTTGCAAGAAACATGAAAATTCTCCTGTACATGTATGAGCCGATGACTGAATTGAAAATAAACTTCACAAAAAGTGAAGTGATCCTGATACATGGGGATGATGACAAATGTCTGCAATATGCAGAAATCTTCAACTGTGTGAATGGAAAATTCCCAATAAAATACCTTGGGGTACCTGTGAGCCCAAATAGGCTAAAATAAGTGACTGGTACCCACTGGAGGAGAAAAATGGGAAAAAATTAGAAATATGGATAGGTAATTCTCTATCCATTGCAGGGAGAACCACTATGATCGATTCAAGTCTATCAATGCATTCATATACCATATGTCCATGTACTTGTTCCCCAAAACTACCACTTCAAAACTGGACAAGCAGAGAAGATCCTTCTTCTGGCAAGGAGGGAAGAAGGGACAAAAGAGAAAATATCATTTGATCAAATGGGAAGTAATCTGTAAAGCAAGAAGAAAGGTGGGCTGGGGATTAAGGATATCAGGAAAATGAATGTAAGCCTACTATGCAAATGGTGGTGGAAGCTTGAGAAGCAAAATGGGATTTGGCAAAAAATAGTCAGTGCCAAATACCTAAAAAATGTTTCTATCCTATCTGTGAAACACAAAATAAATGATTCACATGTGTGGTCTGACTTACTAAAAGTCAGACACATTTGCTTGAGAGGGAGGAGAATTCAAACAAGAAATGGGAAAAACACAAACTTTTGGAAAGATGGATGGTTAGGAGTAGACTCTTTGTGCATCTCACATCCTGAGCTTTTAGTCTATGTCAGGAAAAAGACATCTCAGTATTTAACTTCCTTGTAAAGAATGGTGATGTATCATTTAGGAGGTGGTTGACTCCTCCCCTGTTTGAACAATGGATGGGGATTGTAGACAAGGCCTACTCATTTACATTTGAAAACTGTGAAGATGTAGTTACGTGGAAATGGAGCAAGAAGGGATCATTTACAACCAAATCTGTATATGACAATATCACCAGAGGGGTGGGAAATAGCTTCAGGCACATTTGGAAGGCCAAACTCCCATACAAAATCAAAATTTTTTGTTGGCTGCTCGAAAATAATGCGGTTCTAACAAAAGACAATATGATTCGGCGAAAATGGAGTGGTGATCCTTCATGTTACTTCTGCTCCCAACCAGAAACGGTGGAGCACCTCTTCTTCCAATGTGCAATTGCAAAAGTGGTGTGGGGTATTGTAGGCAAATGCCTGGGAGCAAATAACATTCCGTAGAATATTCAGCAATACAAAACGTGGGTGAAACATTGGCTCCCCAATGGGGGAACAACATACACTCTAGGAATGGCAGCTGTATGCTGGGCCATTTGGAAACGAAGAAACAAAACTTTCTTCGAGAAAAAACAGCTGGAAAATCCGGCTGAGATTGTAATACATGCTTGCTCTTTTATGTCGTTTTGGGCAGGGCTGTACAATGAAAACTATCAAGGGAAGATCCTGGAGGGAGTGAAGATCCTTGTCGCTTTCGCTCAGTAGATGATGGTCAACCAGAACAAGCCGACAGCAAGACTGGCGCTGCCTCCAGCTGAAGACAACCAGGACGCAAGCGATGAATGAAGGGCCTCTGCAAGGGAGAACATCAATCATGAGCCTTCAGTCGTCGAATAACAAAACTGTCGTTCTTTTGTGATCGAAACCGGTGTTCAAGTTGTTGATGTAAATCTAAGTGTTCCGGGGTCGATGGTTGATGTGGTAGCAGGCCTAGCCTGAATCAGGTTTTAGCTGTCTGTTATCGTAGTAAGGTGAACTTTCTCCCTCGTTCTGTTTCTCCCCAAACTCTGTTCTGAACCATCTGGTATTTCCGTTAATGAAATGGAAATGGGGCATAGCCTCTTCTCGAAAAAAAATGCATGAAGAACCAATGCAAAGGTTGATACAGATCATTTTTTTCAATAGAGTAAAGTGTACGGCCGGTCCTTTAACTCTCGCGGGTGTGTCATCCCGGTCCATGAACTTTCAAAATGCATTTTTACCTCCTAACTCTATTTGGGCTACAACATGGGCCAAAAAGGGTATCGATAGCGCGTTCTGATCCAACGTGGACATTCCACGGTGGAGCCACTGTGTAAAGGAGGAGGCAAGATGAGAAACACTTTTACAGAATCCCCCTCCTATCTCTCTCTTTGTTTCAGTCATGGCCATAGTGGTCTGTTCGTCTCCCTCGTCGCTTGCGGCGATGGAGGCGGAGGTGACGACGGGGACGGCGACGAGCAGTGTTCAGCAGCAAGAGGAGGCACCGAATATAGGAAGGGAGGCGCCTGAGCAAGCTAGACAAGGGGCTGCAAGGACGGGGAAGGATGGTGGCGAGATTGCGGCATAAAGGTGAAGCCACTCCGATCTATGGTAAGTCATTTTGCCTCCTAATCTAAATCGCTTCCTTCAATTAGGTAGTAACAAGTTAAGTTGTAGGAGAAGGACAAGGCGGAAGTACTTGTTAGTTGTACAAAATTTTTGGGAAATTTTGTAGGGGTTAGGGTTTGGGGCAAGATTGGTGTGGCTGACATTGTTGTGATTTTTCTTTGCCTAATGTAGGTGATGGTAGAGACGAGTTTTCTGTGGAGCTTCACCATGGCGGGTTCTTTGTGGGTTATGGACATCTTCGTTCATATTTGGATGGTAAAGTAGCTTGGTTTGATAATGTTGAGTCAGATACTTGGTCGTCATTGTGGTTTGAGGATTTTCTGGATAAGCTGGGCTACAATAATGAGCCAAATGCCAAGTTTTACTGGTTGTTACCTGAGAAGACACAAATGTGATGGCGTTAGTAGCTGACAAACACAAGAATTTGATTGTCTATGTTTATCATGATGATAACATTGGAGGTATATCCTGGGATGACATAGTAGCCAATCCTGTTAGCCCAACAAAGGTGGATGTGTCGCACCAGAAGCAAGGTGACAAGCTGCCAGTTTACTACACCGATTTGGAGAAAGTAAGGGTTGCACAAAATATGAACTTTACATATGAAGGTGATGGATTAAGTGGGATTGAGGATAGTGACCCAGAAGATGCAGATTTTTTTGACACTGACAATGAGATAGATGATGGTGATGGAGACTTATTTGAAGACAATGTAGATGGTAATCTGGTAGAGAAAGACAACAAGAAAGCAAAAGGCAGCAAGTTGAAGGCATTGCAGTGTTACAGACCAGCCCAAGTCAATGATGAGGATGACACTGATGAGGAAGAACTAGACCTCCCAGATTCAGATGGGGAAGGTGAAGGCAGACTCAGGTTCAAATCATTTAGAGAAGAGGACATGGGCAATCCTAGTTTCTCGGTTGGCATGATTTTCCCATCAGTGGAGATGCTGAGAAAAGCAATTACAGAGTACAGTGTGAAGAATAGAGTGCAAATCAAGATGTCAAGGAATGACAAGATAAGAGTTAGGGCTCATTGTGCTGATGGATGCCCATGGAACCTTTATGCATCTAAAGACAGCAGGGTGGAGGCCTTTGTTGTGAAAACATACTATGGGGTGCACAAATGCCAAAAGCATACTATGTGTTATGCATTGCCATCAGGACAGGGTGTGTTCCAAGTTCTCATCAAGGATTATCAGCACATTGTTGACATACGTTCCAAGAGTTGTGATTGCAGAAGATGGCAATTAATAGGAATTCCATGTAGCCATGCCATATCTTGCTTAAGACATGAGAGAATTCCCCAGAATCTGTTCTCCCTAACTGCTATTCAATTGAGGCTTTCAACAATGCTTATTCCTACAGTATTTGGCCTTGCAAGGATAGGACAGAGTGGGAGAATGTACATGGTCCAGAGGTGTTACCACCTGTTTATGAGAAGAAAATTGGTAGACCCCCAAAGGCTAGGAGGAAGCAGCCTCATGAAGTACAGGGAAATAATGGACCAAAGTTATCTAAGCATGGAGTGATCATTCACTGCAGCCACTGTTCTGAAGCTGGACACAATGCAGGTGGATGCAAACTCAAGAAAATGGGCTTCAGTTCTGTAGATGCAAAGAAGTTGGTAGCAAACACACAAGCCCAATTGCAAAAAGAGGTAGCTGAAGCTGGAACATCACAAGTGCAACCCCCAGATGAGTCTACTACAACTTTGTCTCTCAACCAGGTATATGGTACAAGTTCTCAAACAGTGACTCAATCTAATACAACAATCTTCTCTCAGTTGTATGAGGTAAGAAACACTCTTTCATTGACCATGTATATATATCTTCCAATGTGATCATACAGTATGCATAACACCTTGTTTATGTAACAATCACTACTACAAAAAAGGCCTTCACAGCCGGTTCGCAACCCCTATCACAGCCGGTTTTGGGAGGCGGATGAGATAAAGCGGCTGTGATAGTCCCCCCTATCACAACCGGTTTTCAAAAACCGGCTGTGATGACCCCCATCACAACCGGTTTTCATCTGAACCCAAAATAAACCAAAATAAAATAGCAAAACATTTTATTTATTTGGGGGATGGACCCCATCAGCCGCTACCCACCGTCCCAAGTCGCAAGTCGCGATGAAAAATCGCGCGCTACGCGGTCGGCGGGATTCGAACCCGCGACCTCACGTTCGTGCATAGCCTCCTCTACCACTGCACCACTAGTGTGTTTGTGTCTATATACCATTTTGATTCCCCTCATATTAATGTTTTCCGAGTGTAAATTGCTTATTTGAGGCTCTAAATGACTTCAAATAAAAAAGTGGTGAACTACAATATTTCATAACTTTTAAGATCTACAACTTTCGTTTTGGTCAAAAGTTCATCCGAGGTCGTTTACAAAATTTAAATTTTCAAATTTGAAAAATTCAAACTTAGATTCGGTTAACAAGATGTCTTCAAATAAAAAAGTGGTGAACTACAATGTTTCATAACTTTTCAAGATCTACAACTTTCGTTTTGGTCAAAAGTTCATCCGAGGTCGTTTACAAAATTTAAATTTTCAAATTTGAAAAATTTAAACTTAGATTCGGTTGACAAGATGACTTCAAATAAAAAAGTGATGAACTACAATGTTTCATAACTTTTCAAGGTCTACAACTTTCGTTTTGGTCAAAAGTTCATCCGAGGTCGTTTACAAAATTTAAATTTTCAAATTTGCCCTCCAAAAATGTGTTAGTAAAGAAACCGGTTGTGATGCTCACCATCACAACCGGTTTTCAAAAACCGGTTGTGATAGTGAGCATCACAACCGGTTTGTAAGAAAAACCGGTTGTGATATGCCAGCCGACTATCACAACCGGTTTTTGAGAAAAACCGGCTGTGATAGGCGACATCACAACCGGTTTTTTAAAAACCGGTTGTGATAGCTCTATCACAACCGGTTTTCTCAAAACCGGTTGTGATAGCCCGTTTGTGAAAGTGGTTTGTGTAGTAGTGAATGTAGGAGTCTCAAGTTTCTATGTTGTCTCAACCTCAAGGCCCCTTACCAGACTCGGCCTTTATCATATCGAACCAACCAGTTTCAAGGCCTGGACCACTGACAACCAATACCAAGGCAGGAAAGGCAGCTGCAAACAAAAGAAAGAAATCCACTGTCAAGAAAGAAGGCAAGGCACCTGAAGCAAAAAAGAGGAAGGCATCCACAGCTACCAAAAAGGCTTAGGGCTATATGAAGAATTCAAGTCTTTTGTGCTAGATGTGATTCTGACAAACATCTACAGGCTTTCGTGCAAGATGTATTTTGTCTTGCTCTTTTGTGCATACCAGTGAAATATAGTATATAGTTTCACTATATGCAGCGTCACTTGTAAAGTTATGCATCAAAACTCTATGGATGCAAATGCTGTATCTGAATGCTTAACTAATACCACATCCAGTAAAGCTCCAGTTCTTCCTTTCCCTTTTGTTTCTTCCCTTCCTACCTCGCAGCAGATGGCAGCAGCAGGACACGGGTGGAAGAGAGGAGGAATGGGGAACTTTTGGTAGGCTAGGGATTTAACCACCATTGGACAAATGGGTGATGGGTAAGTGCTTTCAGGGGGTTATGTGCAAATTTGCACCAGCAGCAGAACGCCCTCCTGCCACATCAGCGTGCCACGACCATAGAACAAAAAACCGGACCGGAGATCGAACCGGTCAGGCTACTGGTTCAATGGTTTGCCGGTCCAACCAGTGTTCATTATTTATTAGTAAAATATTTATTTCTTATGATTTGTATGAGAAATATATATGTTTTCTTACCTAAACATCAAACTAATCACTGGTTCACGGGTTTGATAAAAAACCACCGGTTCAACCGGTCACTGGTTGACTGGTTCAACACAAAACCGGCCGGTTCGACCGGTTCATACAGGTTCAATTGCATGGCCGGTCTTTAACTGAACCGAACCAGTCCTGTCACCGGTTCACGGTTTTTCCGGTCGGACCACTGGTCCGGTCCGGTTTTTTTCTTCTAGGGCCACGACGACTACTGACCACGGGTTAGACCACCGCTGTTACAGTAACAGAGTTTAGGTAGGTAAAAATGCATTTTGAAAGCTCATGGACCGGGATGACACACCCGCGAGAGTTAGAGGACCGGCCGTACACTTTACTCTTTTCAATATGTATGGTTCTAATCTCTCATCCCTGCTCGCGCAAATAAAATTACATATATAAATCAATGTAGAAGGCCAGCTTTTGAAGAATCGAGTTATACACTAACTCTGAAAAATAGTTGGTTAACGATCTGCTATTGCTTCCAATTAATTCGAAACCTTTACTGGTATAAGCATTAACAGCCAAGACGATGGCTCTAGGCACCTGGCACATTAACCTGATTAAATCAGAACAATGTACCATTAAACTGCACTGACATGTGAAGCAAACTCTGACAGTCCACTGAGGCCCTGTTTAGATGTTTCGCGAAATTTTTTCGAGTATGTTCCCTCACATGCATGTCATATTAAATGTAGTCGAAAAAAAAACCCATTATATGGATGGAGTGTACTTCGCGAGACGAATCTAATGAGCCTAGTTAGGTCGTGATTAGACAATAAATTGCTACAGTAAACATGTGCTAATGACGGATTAATTAGACTCATTAGGTTCGTCTTGCGATTTACTGACAGAATCTGTAATTAATTTGTAATTAGTCTATATTTAATACTTTAAATGTGTGCCCGACATACTGTAAATTTTATTATTTCGAAAAACATCTAAACGCGGCCTGAATAAGAACAAAAGGGGTACAGTTCTCCACCTAAAATTGAAAATGTGAACATCTTTTATGCATTGACCTATTTTGTAGTAAGCAACATGTGATGCCACTTATTGGACAGTAGTTAAATATGTAATAGCTGACGTAAACTGCTTGGCTTGGGTCCCTGAAGGTCTGAACTCACTGGACAGTAGAGTCAATCAGGTTGAGAGTCTTTTTGGTTCATTAGTCGGGCCTTTTGAAATCTTTTATGTTTCGCCACAGCTGGTGCGATGTTTTTATGCTTAGCTCAAAATATTAGCATCTACCTAAGTTAGTATGGCAAGCAGAGAAATGGAATCTGAGAAAAAAAAAGATTGGAGCTTCTTGCACCTTATTTCTTATGTGCTGATGTCACTATCGAAAAAATGGGAATATACTAGTACTGTAATTCTCAGATAGGGTACTTTGAGCTATTTTACAATGCTTGAAAAGTATCAGGAGGTACCGGAAGGTACCTTTCCTATTTTGGTAAAGGTACTAGGAAGTAACGAGAGGTACCAGGAGGTATCTTTCCTATTTTGGTATGGATTTGGTACTTCATGGTACCTCTTGGTACCTTTGTTTAGGTACGTCTAGGTACTTTCATTTGTTTCCACCGTCCGATTTTCGGAATGGACGGCTCTCATTATTTTCAAGCATTCTAAAATTTCTCACAGTACTTTATGTACTATTGTTTGATGCTCACATTTACATTTTTGGTTCATGTACTCTAAATGTTATAAAAAGCTTACTACAATTTGTAAATTTAATTTTTCTTACCATTTTTAGCTGAACATCCAGGTATAACACATCTGAGAACTAAAGATGCATAGCTGATAGCATGTGCCTTTGCTCCGATGAAATGCACATCATGCAGAATATGCAAGGAAGATCGTACTGCATACTAACTGTGTATTAGGCTGCAAAGCAAGATTTAATTCTTCTTCATTCATATTGCACCCATTAATGTTGTCTCTAATCTTTTTTCTTTTGAGTAAATGTTGTCTCTAATCTATACATGAAAGTGGAGCAAACTGAGGAACCAAGATAGCATTTCTTGAAAAACATTTTTTTTGTTTCAATCTCACTGATGAATTAATATCATGTGTTCCTACCATCTTACAAAAAAATTATTGATTGGAATTAAGTGAAAGGAACAGGATATAAATAAAGATAATCCTTTGTGCTCTCTACAATCACTGGCCAACTCAATGATGGCGCGGCAACGCCGCGCCCTGCGTTTTCTAGGTGGTTTCTATGGGCGTCTCATGCAGGTCAACGGGTAAAGTAATTTTACATTCGATGCACAGTGCCCTCTAGCACAGAGAGAAGCGCTAGCTCACTCACGGCCCAAGACAACTTCCTCTCATATGCACGGTATACCAAATTACTGTGATGATATTTTAATCGGCGATGTCGCTAGTGCTAAGCTAGAACCGCTAGACGCCCTAAATGAATTTTAAGCATAGTTGCACCTTCTAGATAATAGTAACACTTATGGTCGGAATTTAGCGGCAATTTTGTAGATGAAGTTATTAAATGCAAAATTTCAATTTAGATCCAGGCACGCAATGTTTTCTGAGTTATAATAAAATTTTGTTTCCCGCAAAAAAAAAAAAAAATTGACATGTCCTATTCAAGCCCAAGAAAAAAAAGGAAACGGAGCAAAATTCTTTAATTTTCCTCTGGTGAATGTTCAATGGCCCAACCCGAGGTAATCAGGAAAAGGCCCAACAGGACCAACATACCAGCCTCGGCCTGTAACAATTCCACACGCAGTCGCCGCCGCATTGCCGCAGCCACCCGACGCGGCGACCCACGCCGCCCGCCGGCGCACGCCCGTTCTCCGACTCCGGCCACCTGACCACCGGCGCCCCCTGCAGCTCACCTCTGGCGCCCAGCCACAGCCGCACAGAAGCGGAACCCACACCACGAGAAGACCATGTGGCGCCGCGGAGCCGGACTGCTCCGTCTCCACCTCACCGCCGCCTCCGCCGGCCGCCGCGTTCGACGACTCCCGGTGCCCCCTCCGCCCGCCGCCCCATCACCCTCAACCGCCTCTTCCTCCTGCTGCCAGAATCTTGGAATCTTCCGGGGTTCCGTCGGGGTACCCTCTCGGTTCCTGTCGAACCAGGCGGGCGGAGGAGGGGCCAGCGGCGCCTGCTGGAGCTGCGGCGCGATGGGGGCGTTCCTGTCGTGCGGGGCCTGCGGGAGCGTACAGCCCGTCGACCCCGCCGTCGACTACTTCCAAATCTTTGGCCTGTGAGTTGCTCTGCTTGGCAGATCTCTAGCGTTTTAATTTCGTTGATGTGGTCGATTAAGCGCTCATAGATTTACTCCTAGTTCTGGATTTGATTGTGAATCATGCAATGCCTTTGGAATGTCAGTGCTCGTTGTTTGCGTATGGACTTTCGGCAGTAGTAACACTAGCATACTAGTTAATTTCAGTGTTTGCACTGCAGGGCTGCAGCATAATGTTCCATGTATTTTTTGGCGTGCCCTCATATGATCTGCAGTGGAAGTCACGCAAATCAGGAATGAACTAGAAAACCCGAGGCGCGGCAACGCCGCGCTATTCTTGACCTGGCCAGTGGTTTTATGTATGGGGAGTGCACAAGATTATCTTTTATAGCCTATATCACTCTGATCTGAACACTAACAACAAAAATGGGTGCATAGGATTGTAACATCATGTCACCAAAATCTTGAAGAGTGCAAGCTCTTGTGGTGTCTGCACACAAATAATCCAAAGATACACCGGGTGATACTAATAGTCATTGTTTAACTCTCTAGCTGAGCAATCCGTTATGTCAATACACATTAAATAACTTGGCAATACTAATTGGTTCTCTGTAATAACCATTTCAATTTTTTCCACCAGAGTCATCTCTTTTACCATAGGTAACCATACAAAGAGTAGCCTCAACACAATTGAACATCTAGAGGTATTTTCTTTCAGAATAGAAATTAAAAGCTGACATCATGATATATTGGGTTACCATTAGTCAGACACTTATACAAGACTCAAGCTATATTATGTGCTTTAGAATTATGAGGTAATGTGCCCTACTTATGTTCAAAACTTTCAACTGCAACTATGACGGGACAACTGATATAAACTTGGATTTCACTGCTCCTCAGGCAACATAGATATTATTTTCATCCTGCCACAATAGTTCTCCACATAACAGAGGCACAAACTATATCATCTTGATTGAGTAAAGCAACAATAGTATCTTTTCGAGTAACATGAACTAATATTGTAAGTCATTTGGAGCATGAATTCGAGCTTTGATCTTGAAAATAAACTTCATTTGTTGAACTGCTTGATGTATTCTGAACTCGAGTACCTTTATCACCTCTGAACTCTCAAGCATCACCTGCACTGAAATGTTTATGTGCTTGAAGCAGCAATGCATCCAACCTTGGCAGCAGAGCCCAAGGCCATCTCCAAGTCATCAACAAGATGTGACATTTCTTTCTTGCACAATTTACCTGAACATAAATGAATGGTCTGATCATACTGGAAGTAAATAAGTGCTTTCATTTGAGCTAGTGTAGCATGTCCAGCCTGAGTTGAGTGTAGCTAACATCTCTTTTTCTGTATTGAGTATATTACGTTTTTTTTTTGAAAGAAACAGAGGAATTTTGCATGCAGAATAATTTAGTAACTCTAAGAATTTAGACTTGAGAAGGTTGCAAGACTTGCATCTACCTTCTCTCTTGATTAAATTGAAGTGAATTCATCATAGTATAATGAGAATGTTTAGACTCAAACAAAAGTGGCTTGTAGATCTAATGTGCACATGCACCATATGCATAGCATATCACAGACGTAGTAGAGAATTTATAGCTTACATGTAGATTGCTGCTCAGTTACCACGAGAGCTAGTTGGGGGACAATATAGGAAGCAAGGCACTTTCTCCTATGCGTTTCCAAATTCCACAGGCCAAGGATTGTCAGATATCCAAACATCCATGAATGACCTGTATTAGATATTAAGCAAGCTGTACTCTATAACTCAAAAAACAAAGTTTGTTATATAATATAAAAAATGGTAAGCAGGGAAAGCATTCTTCAAGAATTATTTGAAGACCAAGCCAAGAAAAAATTAAAAAGAATATGTTGCCATATTTCCCAATGATTCCTGATAATGGTGCAGCAAAATTCATGGTTATCTGTTTCAATCGGATAGATTGTCACCTAAACTTAGAGTTTCAGTTAGGCTTTACAGCATCTTTATTATCTTGTTGATTTTGCTCTCCCTCCTATATACACAGAAGGCAAGCTAACCAGGCAACGATTTTTAGCACTTGCATTCACAAATACAGAGGATAGCGATAGGAATGGAAATACTACCACTGTATCTGAGAGCACCTGAGTCCTCAGTGGCACAGTTTTATGTTTAACAATAATACGACAAAACTGTATATGAATACATATACATAGGAAGTTTATGACAGAGTTAAACAAATAGTTATATTCGCTAAACTACTTGGCTAAACTTCAGGAAATTTCATTGTGTTGAAGTTCTCTCAATCCGCTTCAATTTTGCAATAAACATTAATATATGCAGTACAGGCCTGCATTTGCCATTATAGCCTAATAAAATCTTCGAGGAAGAATAGTGCTAGGTATCTTGGGAACCTCTATGGACAACTCTCATCTTTAACTTAATAAACACATATCACTGACACAGCATTATAAATCAGACATTAGCTAAAAGAGGGATTTTGTTTAAGTTTCAAGCATTAACTTTGTTGACTGTTAAGTGCATCTGGTCTGGTCATTCCTTAATTTTCACTATTACCCTGTTTATCGACAACTAAATTTTCCACGGAGCAAACTTAGCAAACGAAGATGCAAAATTAGCTTGTACAGATGAATGAGCACTGCATCCTTCAGCTACAGGAGGCGTCATCGGCAGTACACAGAAGAGAAAGGAGCTAGGGAGGTCAGGTGGCCAGCTAAGGCAAGTGAGGGAGAAGGGGAAGGGGGTACCTAGGGTAGTGGGCGTTGCTTGCCGCCTGCGGCAGTTTGAGGTCCCCGCAGACGGCGCCTAGCATAGCTAGTTCGCTCCCCGCCACGTTCAGCCATGGCTTTCCATTCCATGCGCCCACGGCCTGAAACTCAATATTTTTGGTGGGGAAAAATTTACCTATCAAAGAGGAACTTGATTTGGGCTGCAGCAGCCGGCAGAGGCTCGATCTGACAAGTTTGTTCTGGTGGAGAGGGGAGAAAAGGGGGTCGTTGGTGAGCGCAAGCTCGTCAGCCGGGACGACGTCGGGGTACATGAGGATTGTGGAGGGACGGAAGTGACGAGCATCGACGGCCCCAGCGGCGGCACTAGGCGAATTCGAGACTGCGCAGGTGGGGGTATAGGTGCTAGCGCGGCAAGGTCGCAGGGAGAAGGGAGTTGACGCCGGGCAGACGAAGTCCATGGTCGGCGTGGAAGGCGGACGGGGGAGGGCCATGCGCAGGCGGAGGGAGGAGTGGCGATGCGGCAGGTGAAGAGCGGCGAGCGGCCGGGCTGGCCGCAGGCAGAGGAGACGAGCGGGTTCGCGACTATTCCGTAGAGCTCGGGTTGCGGCTTACCGGGCGAGAGATCGGCGATGACCCGCGATCGGACGGTTGACGTAGCGAGCTGGGCGGATCTGACGGCGAGCGATCTACGGGTGACGTGGACCCGCTGCCCGCTAAGAGAATGACCCAGGTTTCGATATGTAAATATTTTGTGTTCCATGGATGCTAGGAATATATACTCATGTGTGGCTGGGATTGATCTACTACTCCCACCCTGTAATCTAGAACATTTGCCATTTATAATGTAGTGTCACTCCCAAGATGATACTTTGACATTCCTCTTTGTACCATTTAAAATGGCCCAACCAATACCACCTAAGGTTTAGATGACATTCTTGGTAGGGTGATAATAGGTGCTATTTTTTTATATTAGATCTCGTGTGTACCATAAGTATTTAGTCATTAATTCATTTATCTGGTTATTGCTTCAGAAACTTGTGCTTTCTTACCATGTGTATTTCTACACTTATGCCTCTAAGCTGACTTGGTTAGACTGACCTCAGTAGCACTCCTCAGGTCCTGGGTTCGACTTCCCGTGGGAGCGAATTTCTGGCTGAGGTTAAAAATATCCCCTCGTCTGTCGCCATAACCAAAGCACAGGTCAAGGCCCGGCCCAAGTCGTATGCGTGGTTGGCTTGGGCTCTCCTACCTGGGGGTAGTTGCAGAAGCCGTCAGCCCAGTGGTTGTCTCACAAGGGCTACGGGCCCCCGTGTAAGGGTGGGGCAGAGGTTCGGGGGTTTTCTCGACCTGCGTGAGAAGGTCTTCTCTCTTAGCAAAAATGCCCGGGGGCTGTCTTACCCCCCGCAGGTCGAGTTTTTTAAAGCTAATGAAACTGAACGTATGGTGCTGATGCTTTTTGTTGTTGGTTTCCTCAGAAAAAGAGAATACAACATAAAGGATAACTTGGAAGGGAGGTACAAGGAGTGGCAGAAGAAGTTACATCCTGATCTGGTTCATTCGAAATCTGAGGTTTCTATCTGGCCTGGAATGCGTATCTGGATACTGTATCGTCATGTTTAAAGTTAACCTCTCTAAGTCACTGCTGATATGCCCTATTTCTTATAGAAAGAGAGGGGCTATGCTGCAGAGCAATCAGCGCTTGTGATTGATGCATACCGCACACTTAGTAAACCTTTATCAAGGGCATTGTACTTGGTGAGTTCATCCAATAGTAGTTGTAGTTTCAGTAATGTGGAATCATGAATAACATACATTTAGTTTCATGAGTTTCTAATATATTTTGATGCAGTAATATTTTGTGTACACGAAAAGAAATAATAAGCAATCTGGTGTGTTGTTAGTGGTGAAGTAATCATTGTATCATAATAAACTTTTTCTCTTGTTGGCAGCTAAACTTGAGGGAATACATGTTGATGAAGAAAAAACTATCAATGACCCTGAACTTCTTATGGAGGTAATTTCATTCAACTTGACATACATGTTCGACAGTGTTGGTCATCATCTTCTCATTTTATATATCCTGTGAATAACTGTGAACAAACATTGCAATGATTGTGACATGCAGTAAATTTTTTTTGTAAAACATTTATTGTGAAGTAAAAACTGAACGAACCCTGGATTGAGGCGATGTTTAGTTCCATCTAAAACACAAAAAGTTTTCACCTAGAGAACCGTGTGAGTTCATTTCTTCTCTCTGTGCACGCGACCTAACGCAAAAAGTTTTTACCTTTTTCACTCTTCTCACCCCAACTAAACAGGCCATCATGAATACAGAAGCAGCACAAATTGTTTCCTTTTATAGGTCTTATTGAAGTAAATCTAATAAAAAATGAAGAATGGCAATGTTCTTTATATAAATCAATAAGAAAACAATCTAACAATAGATGATGCACATAATATACAGATGATGGAGATACGTGAAGCTGTCAACGATGCCAGTGATTCTCAAACCCTGGAGAAGATCCAATCTCAGGTTCTTCTGATCACTGCATAAAGTTACACACGTATTAACAAGGGATCTAGATTATGTTGATTTCTAGGCTCAGTTTCTTTATTCCTTTTTCAGGTTAAGAAAAAGCTCGAAACCTGGTCTCAGTTCTTCCAGGAAGCATTTGAGAAGAAGAATTTTGACCGTGCGGTAGAAGCTACACAGAGGATGAGATACTATGAACGTGCAGTGGAAGAAACAGTAAAAAAGCTCTGATCTCCTACAGTTTTCAAATATGTGGAAGCGTGGAAATTTTTCACATTCCTTGCACCTCCACTCTGAGAAGTACATATATTGTGATACTATCTCATGGGAATACTGTACAGAGAGAAGGCCATTTCATTCATAAAACCCGGAAATCCAAATGCATCCATGGCAGTCTGTAGAGATTAAAGAGTTAGATTGTAATTTAGAATAAGTCTCCGTTGCCAGAAATTTATGAAGTTACCGGCAAAACTTGGCGTTTATGGATTTGTTTTATCAGACAGCAAATGCTCCACATCTGGACATCTGTTTATTTTTCGTTTCTGATATTTGGTCTCGTCCAAAAACTTGGCCCTTTCCTCTTTCCTTCCCGAGAAGCCAAGCTCCTTTGTCAACCAGCCCCAACCGACAGTTGGTTCCTTTAACCCAGCCCAGCAATAGCCCACAGCCAGCAACGGCCTGCTACCGCTCGCTATTGCATGCTCCTGTACTTGTTCTTCCCCGTACACAAGCCAACGCCGTCGCCTGCTGCCGTTCCTTTTCCCTCTCGCTCGCTCGCTCTCTTGCTTCCGCTCGTGAACACGACGCCGTCGCTTCTTGTCTCCCACGCGCCAGCGCACGCACGCCGCTCTCACGTGCTTGCCTCGCCGCTTGCTGTTGGATGACGCAGCGTGTCCTCGGCAGTCGGCACACCACACAAAGATCAACGGCCGTTCCTGCGAGACCCCGCTGCCCTGTGCACTCTAGCCAGCGGGCTATAAATCCTAACGCCGCCGCGCCCCTGTTTTCCTCCTCCCAAGCCGCCGCCGCAACCTGTCCTCTCCTCCCTCTATTCCGTATTCCGTTCTTCCATCCGAAGCAAGCCAAGAGCAGCTGCTCTCTCTTCCGCCTCCTTCCTTCTACCACCGAGCAAGCAGAGCACATGTGCTCAGCGATCCCCATCCGTTGCCACCATAAATCGGAGCTCCAGCTACCCCTTTGCTCTTTGCCTCTTTCCCTTCACACCGCCGCAAACCAGAGGAAGCCAAGAAGAGAGAAGGTAGCAGGGAGAAGGAGCAGAGGTTGTTGGAGGAAAAGAGGAGCGCCACAGAGATGAAGACCCGGCCGCGCCGCCGCTCGCCCCGAAAAAAGTTGGGGCTCAACATTTCCGAAAAGATAAAATGGTTGATCAACATTTTTTTATTAAATAGTTGAATGATCCATCATCAACTGGACCTTAGCGAGCTTTATAGATGAGTTGTTAAAAATCATCCACGAGGTATATAGGACTTTAGGAGCCCCCACCAAAGCCCTTGGCCTAATCCTCTGTTTTTCTCTCGCTAAACTTGTTTAGCTGGCCCTAATCTCGTTTAGCACCCTCGGCCTCTAACTTAGCCTGCTAACTAATACGCAAAGCCCAGCTCGGCCCTTTCCTCTATCCTTCACGAGAAGCCCAGCTCCTTTGTCAACCAGCCCCAACCAGAGCACGCATTTTCAGATTTTTGGACACTGACTTGTCTGAAATGACATCACACATTTTCAGAAAGTTGAGAGGTTACTTCATCCCACTATTCATGATCGATAAACATCTCCATCCCACACTCACTTGTGTTTATTCCGATATTATTGTTTTAACATATCATAGCTTATTTTTATATATGTACAAAAGATATAACTATTTGGAGTTTTAAAGAAGACGCAATATTCTTGGCGTCATCATTTTGATAATATGATCGGGTGTCCTTTATTAATTTATTAAGAGATGGCCCAATGGGTAGGTGGCTGCTATTTCTTTAGATGTTTTGTCACCCGCTGTGGCTAAAGACATAGTAGTATGAAAGTTAATGACTGTTTTCAGCCATTCCTACAAATAATCCTATTTGTATAAACTGCTCTAGATCCAGCCACCCTTACAAACGAATTTGTTGGGCAGCTGGATCTAAAACCACACTACAAATGGACTTGTAGGAATGGTTAGATCTGGAGCGATCGCTATAGATGACAGCCGAATATTAAATATTATGTAATGAAATTTGTATTTTTTAAAACGTTTTCAGATGTAGAAACAAGAAAAAAAAAGTTGAAGATTTCAAAAAGTTATGCAACTTTATAGTTGACAACTTTTTTATTTGAAATCAACGAACCCGGATGGAGAAACAACAAAAACAAAAGGTCTAGATCTCGAAAAGTTATGCAACTTTGTAGCTGACAACATTTTTATTTGAAATGATATATGCATAAAAAATTACGCTTGGATCTCTTACATTTCAATTTTAAGTATTCAAACAAACTTGGATGGCGAAACAACAAAAATGAAAGGTGTACATCTCAAAAGGTAATACAACTTTGTAGTTGACAGCCTGTGGGGGATATGACCCCCCGGTACCATCAAGACGGGCCTGGCCGCCCACCAAAGGGGATGGCCCGGCCCATCTCGACGGAGCCTAGCGACGTACGGAACGAGTCGGCGCAGGTCACAATGCACCTAGGGATAGAGATATGGTATTTTGGAATGTAAAAGATGCGATGTACAATAGATCTCCTCGTAGATCGGTAGAGATAAAGTAGATCAACTGACTTGTAAGACTACCCCGGACTATATAAGGCGGGTAGGGACCCCCTCAAAAAGAATCATTCGATCGCATTCGGCTGAATCACACAAGCAATGCAACACCCCCTAACATGACATAGGGTGTTACACATCATCCCTATGGCCCGAACCTGTCTCTTTCTTTGGCATACACCATCTTGCTCCAGGTCGTCTGATCCCCTCCAAACAATTTACCTCAGTGGGCATACCCGAGGTGGACTGCCAGATTATTGCACTCCAGTTAGGCGTGCCAGGTAGGGTGGTTCGCCGGATCATTGGGTGATCTTGATAGACCACCTCAAGGCTCTCGAAGGCTGCTCGGTCGCCGGTTTTGACGTCATGGATATTCCCTTTGGGAGTTTACCCTGTCGCCTCTGCTGACGACTCGGCCCGTCTTTTCGCTTCGCATCAGAGTCAATCACTCTCTCCTTCCGTAGGCATATTCCGAGTTCGAAATACAATTATTTCTTCACGATGGATTGCGACACTAAGAAAATTTTAGAGGATGATGTAATACCTCATTTTTGTGAGTTCTTCAACCTCCTAGTTGCTGGCTTGCTGCAACCATGAGTGCATCCAGAGAAGGCGAGCATGTGCATCCCATACCTTAAGTGAAGAACTACAAAGGGTCCATTCCGATGGAGGGCTTAACTTGTGACGACGTGTCAAGGGTTCCCCACGCGCTTACACATTTTTGTCTGTTGGATCTGCAGTGGACGGTTGAGAAGGGCGGTTCGACTCTCCGTGAGAGCGAAGTAATTGAGTTTGAAATAAAATGTTTATGCAAAAAAAAGTTTTTAAGGCTCATCCAACTGACTTTGATAAAAAATGTTATTTTTGTGTCCTGTAAGATCCGTTTCAGGCATATAAATTTTTTTGGTTAAATTTGGCTTCCGTTTCAATAGTTTTTCTTTCGGTTGAAGATGTACGTTTTTTATATTCTAGACAGTTATATCCAAAACCTAGTGAAGGGACCGTGACACCCTAAGAGAGGGGGAGTGAATTAGGGTTTTCTTAAAAACTAAGGCTAAGAGCACATATAAAAACCTATTTCAATTTCTATCTAAATGTGCACTAGGTTTTTCTATGTGTTGCTAACTCTACCGCTAAAAGTTTTGCACCCTATGTTCCAATCCTAGCAACTACACATGGCAATTCTAGGAAAGGTAAATGCGGAATTGTCACACCCTGAAATTCTCCAATTTCAGGATGTGAATTTAAAGAAAATTAATACAACAATTTTCTCTCAATTTTAAAATTTTTCCAACATTTATTTATTTTACAGAGAATTTAGCTAGAAAGAAAATTAATTGTGTGTTTCTAAAAATAAATTAATTGCTCTCTGCGAGTTGCATTCATGCCGAGTTGCATCTTCATGTTTCATGAGTGCAAATTTTTGAAAAAACGCGTTTTTCCAACGTCCAAGTTCTTCCGAGAATTTTCCAGCTTTTTCTAGAATTTATTCTCCTCTTTCTAGAGCCAAATCTATTTATTAGAAGGCTCTAAAATCCTTTCACGAGCTCTAGATATTTTATTTGGACTCCTCGTATCCCAATCTATCTCTGAGATTTTTCCTAAAATGTTTGGGATTTTCTGGGCATTTTTCGTGGTTTAAATGATTTATCTAGACTTTTGTGGATTTATCTTTACACGCGAAATTGTTTAAAAAAACCTAACGGGCCGAGCCACCCGGCCCGACCCGCCAGGGCCCATCACAGCCCGCGCGCGGCCCAGCGCGCCGCCGCCGCACAGCAGCGCCGCCGCCCCTCGGCGTGCGCGCCACGCAAGGCGCGGCCGCCCCTACGCCCTATAAAAGGCGGGCGTCCCCTTCCTGCCGCCGCCAATCCGCTCTCCCCTTCCTGCGCAGCGCCACAGCCTGCAAACGCCGCCGTCACCGGAGCCAAGCGCCTTCGCCGTGGTTCCCCGCCTCCGGAGCATCCCGACGAAGATGGAGGGCATCGCGTGCTTCGTCGAGCTGAGCCGCCCGTCCTCCACACGTCCTCGCCGTTTTTTCCGTCGCCGGAGCGCCGCTACGGCGTGAGGACCTGAGCCGGTCACCGCCGTCCCGCCGCCGGCCAAATCCAGGCCGCCCCGTTGATCTCCAACGCCGGCGAGCACGCATAAGCGACGCCCTCGACCTCCTACGCCTCCTGCGGTACCCACCCGAGACCCTAGGCTGCCGGAGCGCCGACGATTTGGATTCCCAGCGCCGCCGGCCACCATGGACTGAAGGAAGAAGAAGCTTTTTTTCTGATCTAGCCCCTGAAGTAATCTGTAATTTTAGTAGATTCTTTTGTGTCTTGCAAATCTTCCAGAAAACCCCTGAATCTTTTGGATCCTCCCAATCTAACCCGAGCCTCGACCTTTTGCAGATCTAACCCCGAGGAATCCTCTTTTCACATTCACTGTTCACTGAGTCTATGGAATCTTCTCAGCTAGCCCCTGGAATCTACGGTTAATTCCGTTCAAGTCCCTGCAGCCTTGTTTTAGGTATAACTCCCACCTTTTAAATTCGTTTCGATCCGTTCTTGTTTCGTTAGACTTGTAATCACTCAAATTACATGTTAGTGGTGTTGTTCATGATAGTTATGTTTTTATAAATTAATTTTAAATATTAATTTGATTAATTGCTTATAGACATGTTTTGCATTTAAAATCTATATAGCTTTATACCACGTGCTTTCACAATAAAGTTTAATTGGATTAATATTTATTGAATTATCTTTTCTGAATAAAATTTAATTAGGCTATATCTCGGCTTTACAAATTAAATGTTAATGTGGTTAATGCTTATTTTACATGCCTCTTCTAAATAAAACATGATTAGGCTTATACATCGGCTTTTATAAGATAAAGTTAATACAATTAATGCTATTATAATTTATTTATGATAATAACATGATTAGTGGAACACGTTTGGCAAACATATTCGGTTAGATGCTTCATATGCTTTTCTTTTCTAAAGTTAAAGTATTGAATTGGTATAATTTGTACATAAACCATTGCAAATAAAATATGGCTAGGTGTACTACGATCTTTCAATAAATATATTTGAGTTAATCCTAATATTAGTCTGTTTTGGTAATTAAAATAAATGAAGCACTTAGTCTTGTTTTGATAATTAAAATTTTTCGATAGTTTATTTATAATCGCAGTTCCGCTTTCAGCGTTTTCTACGTCTTTGCGTGCCCTATCGTTTAGTACGCTCTTTAAAAGCTTTTATTTCGATTGGTGTATTGTTCTCAGTTATCCTTGTTTGCTTGCTCTAGATGTTTGTGCCTTTGATTGCTACAAGTTGAAGGAACGTAGTTCGAGAGTTTGAAGAGCAAGAGTTGAAGGATATTCTGAGCAACTATTCTCAGGAATTAAGGCAAGTGTGTCCTTGTGCTTTTGTCCCAATAACTTTACTTAATCACCATTGCATGTGCTTGCATTAATTTTGATGGGTCCTATTAAGGTTTGCCTAGTCTTTCATGATTATTCCTTGTCTGCCTAGGTTTATCTTTATGTTGGGTAGCATTGCTAGTTGCTATACTTGAGTTTTATTGGTTCTAATGAACATTAATGATAAACATGCTTTACTTTATGCTATACCTCTGGTTAATACAAGATCATATGATTTAATAGGAACATGGAGAACCACCCGGGAAAACAGTACAACCATAAGACTAATGGGCTCTGGTCTTGGCTGAATAATTAGAAACTCTAGCTTGGAATAGCTTTACCTGATAAGGGCAAGGGGGGACTGAGTCACGGTCTAGCCCGGTCCTCTTGGGAAGTAGCCTTTGCTAAGGTACATGCCTATTAGGGAGGGTTAGGAGTGTCAGACATCGGAACCATGCGAGCTAAACCTTGTTGGAGAATCTTTGTAAATGCCTCGTAGCGTCCCTATGCAGTCACACCTCGGTAGTGTGATGCGTGCGTGATCAGCACAACATGGTTGGGCCTAAAGTTCTCTTGAACTTTTACGCGACTTATGGTGAAAGTGTAAAACTGTTATAACAGCCGTGCTCACGGTCAAGAGCGGCCTGGACCCTCACATGATAATTGAACTTGAAGATGGACTTAAATCGTGGTTATGGTTGTGCCATATGCTTGTGGCGCTATGTTTTTATTAATGTGGGTTGATATATATTTATATCATAGTAAATAGATGCTAATAAAAGTTTGACCAACTAAAATTGCTTATCGCATGCGATTGAACTACGGTGTCCAAATTAGGTACTAACCAGTAGGTCCCGGTGCTGGTGGTGGCTGCAGCCTCCTCTATGATGTCGGCGCTGGTGTTGGCAGAGATACGGTAGCTACAAGAGGAAGGTTGATTCTGGTATCTTCATCAGTGATTAGATCATTATAGGTGAGGAAACAACTATAGTCCCGAAGTGTATCTCGCACCGATGCGGATAGTAAAAATAGAAATTCGCAAATAAAAATGACAAAAATATTTTTTTCCTAGCCTGAAGGTCACCCACAAGCTACGGTCACAAGTCACAAGTCGTGCATTTCATGTGAAATACGCACGCGTGCAGTGCCCAACCTTCGAACTCACGACCTCTGGCTTGGCGCGAACCTTTCTTACCATCTCACCTAGACCTCATTTATGCACACGTGAGGGAGTTTATTCTTTTGACCTTTGTCGACTAAAGCATAGATCTATTATTTGGGCAACTAAACGACTTCCAGTAAAAGAACTCACGACTACAAAGTTGTAGATCTCGTCAAAATGTACAAATTTCATATAAAGCTTCTCTCCATCACAAATTGTATGCAAAAGTCACGAAATTCATAATGCAACCTGAAATTTAAGCAATCTCAAATCAAAAAACTTTCAACTAAAAAGTTGTAGACCCCCTCGAAATGTACAAATTTTGTATAAAACTTCTCTTTATCCGAGACCTTATGCAAAATTTATAAAATACATAAAACATCATGAAATTCAAATTACAAGAGCGGAAATAAGGACATGTAACTATTTTGGGCATCTAAATGACTTCAACTCAAAAAAAACCTTTCGACTATAAAGTTGTAGATCTCGACAAAACGTATAAATTTCATATAAAACTTCCATCAATCCGAGACCATATACAAAAGTTACAAATTTTCTAAGCGGAACAATTCAGATTGTTGCGAATGGGTGTTGGCATTTCTTAGCGACGTTACCAGTTCCCCGACAATGGCGCCAGAAATGCTTGTTGGCATTTCTTAACGACGTTACCAGTTTTCCGGCAACGACGCCAGAAATGCTTATGACCAATTGGTAATCTACAGTTGCGAAAGGGGATCCGTAAGCGCACGGATATACCATTGTAGCATTTCACCCATGAGTAGTCCCAAGGGTATCGTATTTCCCGAAAGGAAGGCGTGGTTGGTAAAAGAGTACTATTGCAATCATGAATATAGCGATAGCATGGATAGAATCACATACATAGAACAGGGGTAAGAATAATATAAGGATATGGTAAGGGTAGTGTGACACACACTAGGGGTTCACCTCTAGGACATCTAGACTAGGGAAAGGACTAAGAGTTAGCATCTACGGTTCTAATCTAATCACATCCATGCATAGGTCATATTAGAGATACAAGATACACATAATCATGAAATAGATCAAGCATACCGGTAAGGGAGATAACCTCCCTCGCTGCTTAAGCACAACCAGGTTGTTACTCATTTCAGAACTCCTACAGGGAACCCGAACGTGGGGGATTTCAGAGGGTCCAACGGGGCTGTCACCACCTGTTGGTGGCGCAAACGCACACCAAGATCCACCGCAAGCGCAGGATCAGTTGTAGCTCTTCCCTCAAGAGAGTACTCCCCAAAGTTATCAATCCGTGGAAACAAGGTCACAAACTCTAGATTAACTATGCACCGAGAAACATTGATCTAGTTGCAAGATGATTGTGAATATATGATCAAGCATTAACACATATGAACAAGAGGTAACTCATCTAGAATAAAGC
>CM027121.1:65314707-65398950 GCA_015476505.1 Urochloa ruziziensis
GTGGAAGCGCCCGAACGCGGGTCGAGGATAGAAGCCGAAGATGATGCTGCCTCCGGCTCAATCTCCTCTGCTACCACTCGGACAGCATCTTCCAGCATGCTCTTCTCGGCGCGCAGTGCCTCCGCCTCGCTCTGCAGTCGAGCACCTTGGCAGTGAGCTCTGCAAATTGGGCCATAATGCGGTACCGGTAATCTACAGAAAGTTAGATCTGGATAGTATATTCACGTCTGACATAAAAACAAAAAGAGAATAACATACCTCTAAGCTCATGTGCGGCCTGGGCTTCGTTGAGTTTAGCCTGCTCACCTCTCCGCGAAGATCGCGATTGGTGCGCCGGGCTTCCTCCAACTCAGCCTGGTGTTGGGTCGCAGCGGCTTCAAGTTCAGCCACTCGGGCCACCAAGGAGTCGGCCTTAGCGGCTGCAGAAGAAAGCTCTTGAATCGCCGAGGATTTTGCCTCGGCATCAGCAGCTAAGTCCTACAAAAGATAGTCAGATGACACAACAAATAAGTGTACCACTCGGTACTCAACCCAAACAAGAACAGTGGCTCAGGAAATACCTCGGCTATTTGGCCCATACGACGATGGAGTGACATGAACTCCGCCAGAGGAGTCATAGGAGCACCACCACCTGGAGCGACGACCGCCGCTGGAGCGACTTCGACCTCTGCAGCTTGGGGCTCCTCCATCGCAGCAGTCTGCTCAACCACAGGAGCAGGCTGGGGCTGCCCTGCGGAGCTAGCAGTATGGTCGGCGACGCGCAGGACTCGGCGGAGGTGGGGTTGGTGCACGCAGCGACTCTGGTGGCGGCCCCACAGGCTGATCGCTAAGAGGATCAGCCAAGTGGGACGATACCTCTGGCACTTGGATTGTTGGGATCTCTGTCTCGCTGACTGGTTGCGGCGCAGAACCCGCGAAGGGGATCTCAGACGGCGAGCTGCAGGATAAAGCAATAAGGATTAATCAAAGGAAAACATAAAGGTCAATCAGAGGTTGACAATGTTACTTACAGAGTAGATACGCGCATTCTCGGGCGCTTTCCTCTCCGAGTGGGGGAAGGAAGGTCCCTCGGACTTGCAGTACTCAAAGGTACTATGGCAAGGGACGACTGCTCCGAGCTGATAATTGGGGGCGGGATTGAAGACCCGGCACCACCAGCTTCGTCATCATCCGAGTCAGACGACTCGGTGAGGATGAGTTGGCGACGGCTCGGCGCATCCCAATCACGATCCCTGTTGAAACAGAAATCTTCCGCTACTTCGGGACAGGGGCAGCCTTGCCACCACTTGGAGACAGCACGTCTGGAGAAGGCAAGGATGACAGACTGATATCTGAGTCATGCAGGTCACTCTCGCTTCCTCCGAGTGCTTCTTCAACAGCACCGGCTCTGCGCGGAGCCGGCTGATCCACTCCCTTCGGCATCTCAGGCAAAGGAGGGATAGACACAAAAGCAGCTCGACCCTGCAAAAGTTGGGTTCAGTTCTTTACTGAGATTACACCCAATGGGTGGAATTGAAAACATAAAACAGCAACAGATTGGTTCAGTACCTCAGGGCGTGGATTCGACAAGTTGTACGCCGGAGGACCATCAGAAGTCCGCAGGGAAGTCCCTGTCGCAAAGAATTTGCCAAGCCGAGCTGCAGCTTGGCCCTTGTCAACACGCTCGGGGGCTTCACGCGTGTTGTCCCCCTCGGCGCAGTATTCATACGCCGGATGAGCCTGCTGCTTGAGGGGCTGGATCCGGCGCAGCACGAAGTTGGCTGCCACTCCAACGGCAGTCAACCCTCTATCCTTCAGCTGGGCTATGAAACCCAGCAATTCCCGAACCTCGTCCATCTCGCTCTCTTTGGGAAGAGAAGTCCAGGACTTGGAGGGAACAGGACGCGAGTCGATTTAAGGAGAGATGGCAGGCGAGTGGTTTCCTACGTAAAACCACTCGGACTGCCACCCTTTGTTGGAAGTAGGAAAAGGAATATCGAAGTACTCCTGGGTTCGACCCTCACGGAGCTGGAGCCCGGCGCCTCCGACTACTCGCGGGCACTCGGTTCCAGGATAAGGTTTCAACAGGAAAAGATGGAGAAAAAGATTGAAGTGAGGCTCTATCCCAAGATAGGCCTCACAGAGGTTGATGAAGATGGCGATGTGAAGAATGAAATTGGGATTCAGTGCGCAGAGACTGATCCCATAAAAATGAAGAAGCCCGCGGAGAAAGGGATGTGCAGGAACACCAAATCCGTGCAGAAGGAAAGATTCAAACACCACCAAATCAGAGGAATTGGGGTGGGGAAAGACTCACCGGAGGCTGCGCGCCACTCGGCGGTTTGCTGGTCTGGGAGGATGCCGTCGATGACATGCTGCTCGAGGCGCCTGGTGGTGGTGATGGACTCCCTCCACTCGGCGGCGCGATCCACGGTGACATCGACGGCGGCCTTGGCCCTGACTGACCGAGCCCTTCCTGGCGACCTCTCCTTCCGCTTCGGGGCTTCTTTCCTCTTCGGCGCCATGGCTACGAGCAGGGGCTGAGGATTGAGGATGGAGGTTGCGAAAATGGATCTAGGGTTTGCGCTCGAGCGTGGAGGAGAACTTGGGCACTGAGAAGGCAAATGGCGAGGAAAGGAAGAAGATTGCGGCGGGGATGGCTTATAATGGAATGAACCGTTCCTCCCGCGCGCGGCGCGATGCGTGTCTCGGGAACTCAACCGACGCTAGCACGTCCCGTCGCTTTGAATTCAAAGATGCGGTATGGAATCGCGATATCTCGCGATATTCTGGCTTCAAGAAGGCAACCGTTAGTCTCCCTAGGAAACAACGGACTTTACAGGATTGATGGGCCCAAATGGGCTGAAATATGGCACGACCTTTCAGTTCTGTCAAATTAACAAATATGTGGGTTCCTGAACTAGTGTTCAGGAGCAGAAACCACTCGGTCATGAGGCTAAAATTAGTCGACGGCCAGACTTATTTTTGCAATTGATATTGCAACCTTGCAATTGATTTTTACGTAAGGTATGCAATACTATCGCTAAATTCGCTCAGAAGTCTGGGTCAAGTGCTGACAAGTATAAATCTTGTGAGAAGGTGGCTTACCATATGGTCAAGCTGGGTCGTGGGACACGACTCGGGAGTCACGCCGAGTTCAAAGAACTTGAGAACAGAATCCTTAAGAAGGGGAAACAAAAAAGCCCCAGAAGGAGAAGATTATCCGAAATCCATGCCCAGAGGCATGGGGGCTGAAAAGTTCAGTCAGGATCCACGGCTTTCAGAGTCTTGACACGATCGTGCCGAGTCGAATCAAGACTCGGGGCTACACCCAATTGGTGCACCTGGAGGTGCACACCATTGATGGATTAAGTTCAAGAAGAAATTCATAATATTTTATTTTTGACCCTCGACCGGAATATTCTATTCTGCTCAAGGCTCGGGGGCTACACCCAATGGGTGCACCTGGAGGTGCACACCATTGAAGATCAAGATTTCGACGGAGAAAAGTTGAAGACTCTTGGCCAATTTCATACTAAAATTGCCCAAAGCTCGGGGGCTAAGTGTATTCACTTCGCTGTCGCGTTGTGAAAAAGAGCACTTCTTCCCCTCACTATGGCTACAATTGAAGAATCGTTTTCAGGATCGTTTGAGCGAGCACTCGGATCTTCCTCGAAACCACTCGGATCTTCTTCGAAACCACTCGGATGAGATCTTAGACAATTTGAGAGCACTCGGATCATGCAAGAAAAGACAGATCAATTACAGCCAACGATCGGCCAAGAATTGCTCGGGGGCTACTGTGGGGATATAGTACCCGGGTACCTCACGAGCAACCCTGGCAGCCCACCAAAAGGGGGGCGGCCCAGCCCACCGTTCTGGACCTGATGACGTGCGGGACAAGTCGACGCACGAAGGAAGGATCTGGAAGGTTGAGTTCTAGTTTGAGTAGGAGTTTTTGTAAAGAAGGAAAGGATTCTTAGAGATAGGATCGGCTACAAACCGACTTGTAACCCTGCCCCCCGATATATAAGGCGGGCAGGAACCCCCTCCAAAACAACTCAACTGACATCGACATACGATCCACACAATACAACACCCCAAAACAGGACGTAGGGTATTACGTCAAGTTGACGGCCCGAACCTGTCTAAATCCTTGTGTCTGTCCATCCTAACCATCTTGCTTCCGATCTTTGCGATCTTCCCTGCATACAAATCACTTCCGTGGGCTACCCCGTGGAAGACTGCCGAAGATAATATCACCGACAACCTCACACTCATATGCAATCTACACTTAACGTTAAGATTAGATCCATTTAGTTAGATGGAAAACCCTAGTTAGTTCACTGTCGATCCACGGATTGATAAACCTTGGGGGATACTCTAAGGGAAGAGCTACAATGATCCGTGCGCTTGCGGTGGATCTTGGTGCGCGTTAGTCACGCGAACATTTAGACAGAGATCGGATGTAATTATTTCTTAGTAAGTCTTATTTCTTTATGTTTAGCTAACAGCCAGTACATGCATGCAACAAGATGCTCCAACATCTCATCATATCATGTTGCCTTGCATGCAAGACAAATTATACTACTTTCGCTCAATACGGTACAACCCACACCGGAGGCACAGTTGGAACATGGTGTGGAGGGTCAATTGGGTATGATAGGCCATGATGTGTCCTTTTATTGTTATCACCACCCAGAGCTGATGCATAATGCAGTGGTAGCAGCCCCTTTTGAGTCCTACCATCGTTTGATGGGTTTTTTAGGTCTAACGGGCCAGACGATGTTCCGCTTGTGTCATCATGTCTATATGGAGCTTGGACACGCAACACGGAATTCCCAGGTGCGTTGGGCGCCGATAGTCGTGGTGGATATGATCTGGCCCGCCGGGGACAATTCTATCTTCACAACCATGTTGCAGTAATTCCCTTCTGAACAATACATGCCTCTCCCGATGGCCAATAAATTTAGGTTGCTCCTTCTTCTGCACGTGGTCATTGATATCTGCTTCATTAGCACTGGCAAAAGCAGTCTCACCTGTCTGCCACAAATTGAAGGCTTCCGATGTCAAAGTGAGTAGCGAGAAAACCAATAGTGACACAATGGTCACTATCACCATCCTTGACATCATGAGATCTAGAAAATGAAACTAGCAATTCTTTAGCTATTTGTCAGCAAAGGGTTACGTAGGCAAATCTGCGCTGTCACACCCATCCACATATATATGCAAATAGAAGTAAAGAATGCCAATGTAGGAAGCAACGGGATAGAATCAACTTTAAGTTTAAATCAACAAGCTATCCAATTTTGAAGATAGTGTTGATCAACCGCCTAAAATGAAGTATGTCATTTGTAGAATATTCATGAACTACCTAAATACAAGTATTAGATTGAGGCGATAATCATTACATGCCTAGAAATAAGTATGTGAGCAAGGTGATATTATTCACTGTGTTTTTATGGAATCCACTATGGTGAGAACTCATTAATTATTCTTGGTTTTGTGCCGGTATTCAAGAATGGCTAAAACCATAATGCTAGTTTTAACCCGCCGCTTCAAAATGCTTAATTGTTTATGCCATAAGAATCTCCTGCAAAATAGAACCTGAATCATCAATGTTGTGTAACATCCCGCAAATTTGTAGTCTGTTACTTGTATGAAAAATCTGGATTTCAAAAAATTTTGTGTGGATTGTTGTGAGCCATGAATTAATTTTACAGCTTAAATTAAATGCTCTCCCTAAATTCCTAGTAATTAAATTGTGCATAAAATAATTTCTCCTATTTATGCATGTGTGATTTGGATTTATTTTGGAATGGTGGAATTCCATTTGGTGATATTTGAAATTGTTGAGTGTAGCTTATATTTGAAACTCCAATTTCAAATATAAGCTAAAAGCTAATTAGTCCCCTAACTCTAACCTCAGCTTGGGCCTAAACTAACCTTAAGTCTAACTTCGCCCCCCCTAATCTCCTGGCCCGACCTGCTCAGTACCCTCGGTCCAACCCAGCATCACCGCCAAGCCGCAGCCCACCTTTCTCCTCCACCGGCCCGCTCAACCCCGCGGCCCATTTCCTTCGCTCGCCCCATCACCACCGGCCCAGCTCGCCACCAACCACGCCCTCCTCTCTCTCACTGCCAGCAGGCCCCGCAAGTCATCCCTTTCCACCTCCTCCACCCCCTTTCCACGCCGGCGCCGCTCGCCTCCCTCACAGCCCCGCGCCACCTCTGCCGCGCGGTCGCACCCGTCCAACCGCGAGCCGCCACCTCGGCCTCCTCCTTGTCGCCAGCACCCCTCCTTTCCAACACAGCTGTTGGCAGTCCTTAGCCTAACAGATATTCCGCATGCGTATGGATACCGATGTAGCTTTCACCTGGGAGTGTTCCAAGCTATCGAATCCACGAGGAATGAGAAGTGTACTAGAAGTTGTTGTGGTTTATCCAGGGACGTCCAAAGCCCATAAGAATTTGAACAAGAACTCATGAACATCAGAGAAGCTTTCACACGAAAGATGGGCCCAAGGCGAGCCAAAAAGGCCTTAGGCCAGCCGGCCAGGGCCCCAGTTGGCCGCCCCGCCGAAGCCCTTTTTGCTCCGCCTCGGCCTCTCTTCTGAGCTAGGGTTTCCTCGGTGCATAAATATCTTGTCTTTCAGAAGGGAGGCGAATCCTTTCAACAGAAGTCGATGAATAGAGGAATACACACGGAAGGGAGTCGACGACCGCTGCTAGTCCTTGACATTGCCTAGGAGATGGCTTAGGCCGTGCCCTAGCTGCCATGGTTGGCCCTGCGTGGTGAAGACATGGTGGAGTTCGGGGGCCATGCCTTGCATCCTTCAAGGCGTGTGTACAATGAATGGTGATATTAATCTAATCATTCCTCTCTACTTTGATCTACTTCGATGGATGCCTTTATTCTGTCATATGTGATGCACCCATATGTTCTCAGTAGGATTAGATCTAACCATGGTGGTTACTCTTTGTCTTGCGGATCATCACGATAGTGCACAGGAAGTCGGTACCGATTACCTTTGCGTGGTGACAACATGCGGGAGGGAAAAGGTCGAACGAACGTGTAATGTTGAGTAGTATCCACGGCGAGTATCGTGGGAGTTGTTGCAACGGCTATCAAGAGGAGAGCTCAGGAGAACAGCGTTTGGTAATCGTTTGAGGTAAAGCTGGGTAACCCTAGGCACTGCATCAACGCACCTCGCAAGAGTGCCCATGAAAGGTACTTAGAGATGACTCTTTATCATGGTAGAAGAGTAGATTGGTTATCGCTTTCGCCGGAGTTGCAACAAGAAGACGTTAGGTTAGGCTTGTGCTACTCTTAGGTCGTGCTACCTCATGTTGACCGGGTGTAATGTGTTCCCTTTGATCTCATATTCATGTTCACCTCACACTCATATGCAATCTACACTTAACGTTAAGATTAGATTCATTTAGTTAGATGGAAAACCCTAGTTAGTTCACTGTCGATCCATGGATTGGTAAACCTTGGGGGGATACTCTAAGGGAAGAGCTACAATGATCCGTGCGCTTGCGGTGGATCTTGGTGCGCGTTAGTCACTGCTAACATATAGACAGAGATCGGATGTAATTATTTCTTAGTAAGTCTTATTTCTTTATGTTCAGCTAACAGCCAGTACATGCATGCAACAAGATGCTCCAACATCTCATCATATCATGTTGCCTTGCATGCAAGACAAATTATACTACTTTCGCTCAATACGGTACAACCCACGCCGGAGGCACGGTTGGAACATGGTTTGGAGGGTCAATTGGGTATGATGGGCCATGATGTGTCCTTTTATTGTTATCACCACTCGGAGCTGATGCATAATGCAGTGGTAGCAGCCCCTTTTGAGTCCTACCATCGTTTGATGGGTTTTTTAGGTCTAACGGGCCAGACGATGTTCTGCTTGTGTCATCATGTCTATATGGAGCTTGGACACGCAACACGGAATTCCCAGGGGGCGTTGGGCGCTGATAGTCGTGGTGGATATGATCTGGCCCGCTGGGGACAATTCTATCTTCACCACCAGGTTGCAGTAATTCCGTTCTGAACAATACATGCCTCTCCCGATGGCCAATAAACTTAGGTTGCTCCTGCTTCTGCACGTGGTCATTGATATATGCTTCATTAGCACTGGCAAAAGCAGTCTCACCTGTCTGCCACAAATTGAAGGCTTCCGATGTCGAAGTGAGTAGCGAGAAAACCAATAGTGACACAATGGCCACTATCACCATCCTTGACATCATGAGATCTAGAAAATGAAACTAGCAATTCTTTAGCTATTTGTCAGCAAAGGGTTACGTAGGAAAATCTGCGCTGTCACACCCATCCATATATATATGCAAATAGAAGTAAAGAATGCCAATGTAGGAAGCAACGGGATAGAAGCAACGGGATAGAATCAACTTTAAGTTTAAATCAACAAGCTATCCAATTTTGAAGATAGTGTTGATCAACCGCCTAAAATGAAGTATGTCATTTGTAGAATATTCATGAACTACCTAAATACAAGTATTAGATTGAGGCGATAATCATTACGTGCCTAGAAATAAGTATGTGAGCAAGGTGATATTATTCACTGTGTTTTTATGGAATCCACTATGGTGAGAACTCATTAATTATTCTTGGTTTTGTGCCGGTATTCAAGAATGGCTAAAACCATAATGCTAGTTTTAACCCGCCGCTTTAAAAATGCTTAATTGTTTATGCCATAAGAGTCTCCTGCAAAATAGAACCTGAATCATCAATGTTGTGTAACATCCCGCAAATTCGTAGTCTGTTACTTGTATGAAAAATCTGGATTTCAAAAAATTTTGTGTGGATTGTTGTGAGCCATGAAGTAATTTACAGCTTAAGTTAAATGCTCTCTCTAAATTCCTAGTAATTAAATTGTGCACAAAATAGTTTCTCCTATTTATGCATGTGTGATTTGGATTTATTTTGGAATGGTGGAATTCCATTTGGTGATATTTGAAATTGTTGAGTGTAGCTTATATTTGAAACTCCAATTTCAAATATAAGCTAAAAGCTAATTAGTCCCCTAACTCTAACCTCAGCTTGGGCCTAAACTAACCTTAAGTCTAACTTCACCCCCCCCCTAATCTCCCGGCCCGGCCTGCTCAGTACCCTCGGTCCAACCCAGCATCACCGCCAGGCCGCAGCCCACCTTTCTCCTCCACCGGCCCGCTCAACCCCGCGGCCCATTTCCTTCGCTCGTCCCGTCACCACCGGCCCAGCTCGCCACCAACCACGCCCTCCTCTCTCTCACTGCCAGCGGGCCCCACCTGTCATCCCTTTCCACCTCCTCCACCCCCTATCCACGCTGGCGCCGCTCGCCTCCCTCACAGCGCCGCGCCACCTCCGCCGCGCGGTCGCACCCGTCCAACCCCGAGCCTCCACCTCGGCCTCCTCCGTGTCGCCAGCACCCCTCCTTTCCAACGCAGCTGTTGGCGGTCCTTAGCATAACAGATATTCCGCAAGCGTACGGATACCGATGTAGCTTTCACCTAGGAGTGTTCCAAGGTATCGAATCCACGAGGAACGAGAAGTGTACTAGAAGTGGTTGTGGTTTATCCAGGGACGTCCAAAGCCCATAAGAATTTGAACAATAACTCATGAACATCAGAGAAGCTTTCACGCAAAATATGGGCCCAAGGCGAGCCAAAAAGGCCTTAGGCCAGCCGGCCAGGGCCCCACTTGGCCGCCCCGCCGAAGCCATTTTTGCTCCGCCTCGGCCTCTCTTCTGAGCTAGGGTTTTCTCGGTGCATAAATATCTTGTCTTTCAGAAGGGAGGCGAATCCTATCAACAGAAGTCGACGAATAGAGGAATACACACGGAAGGGAGTCGACGACCGCCGCTAGTCCTTGACATTGCCTAGGAGATGGCTTAGGCCATGCCCTAGCTGCCATGGTTGGCCCTGCGTGGTGAAGACATGGTGGAGTTCCGGGGCCATGCCTTGCATCCTTCAAGGCGTATGTACAATGAATGGTGATATTAATCTAATCATTTGTAACACCCTGCTTTTTAAGGCATTTAAAAATATAGGGTTATCAAAATTTTTTCTCTAATTAAACATAGCTCCTCCCCTAACAATATTCAAAATATCTTTTCTAAAATAAACCATGCATTTAACTTGACATGAGTGTTGCATTTGAATGGGTAGAAATTTCCCCTTTCCAAATCCTTGGATTAATATTTAAATTCAATTTAAATATTATTTCCCTATCCCAAACCTTTCCACATTTCCCAAGTCAATGTTCATCTCAAACCTCACCCCAAAACCCCTCCCAAATTTAAATCCCTATTCAAATTTGAACCCAAACTTCTACTTCAAATAAATAGAAAAAGCTTTTAAAGTATTATTGGGCCGGAGCCTCCCTTACAGCCCATCTACTCTTCAACACAAAGTCCGGTTCTCCTCCTCCCACTCTCCCCCTCGGCCACCTTTCCTTCCTCTCCGCGGCCCACCTCCCCCAAGCCACCCCTTCCTTCCTCCCGGGCCGCGCGCGCGCAGCACCGGCCGCGGCCCAGCCCTTCGCGGGCCACCTGCCACGCGGCCCAGACGGCCCGCGCGCTCGCCTTCCCCTTTCCCCCTACCTTTGCGCCGCCGCCTGTTCCGCCGTCGCTGCCGGGGGGCAATTCCCCCGGCGCCGCCGTCCGCCGGCGAGCCTTGGCTCTGCCGCCCGCACGCCGTGCGCCACCACCCCAAATAGCTACTCCGACGAGCCACGCACGTCGTGACCCTTCACGCGCTGCGGCTGCTCCGGCACCGCCGCACGCCGCTGCCGCCGCCGGCACCGCCGCCGTGCGCCTCCGGCCATCGCGCTCAACACCACCGCCACCAAGCGCGGCCGCACGGGCCCGGCGTTGCCCCACCGTGCGCCGCCGTGCGCCAGCCGCACGCACCACCACCACGCTGCGCCATGCCCCGCCGTCGCGCCGTGCCATGCGCGCCACCGCCGACGAGGAGCAACCTCACCCAGCGCCGCCACCCATCGGCGCCGCTCCACCCCCACCACACAACGCCGCTGCTGCCTCCACGTGCCCCTCCCCCTTTTCCTCCTCTCCCCTGCTGCCACGGAAGGCCGAAGCCACGTGAAGCGCCATTAATGGCGCCCGCAGTGCCCCATACCGCCGTCCCTCGCGACGCCCCCTACAACACCCTAGGACTCGCCCCCTACCAGCGCCCCTTCACCCTCCGATGACCACCACGCGGCCCAGATCACGCCCTGGAGCTCAGGGTCGCCGCGTGTCGGCCTCACCGGCCACCGCCGTGAACGGGGTACGGCGCCGACCCCCCGAGCAAGCTCTCCGCCGGCCTCCTCCTCAGGTGTCCTCCCCCGCGACGTGTCGAGCTCCCAGACCTCCTCCCGGCCTATAAATAGGGGAAGCACCCCTCCCTTCCCTCGACACAACCCAAGCCGAGCCGAGCTCATGCACCTCCCATGGCTGCCCCTCCAACCTTCCTCTCACCCCCATCCAAGGCCCGGAATGGGTTTCCCTCGCGCCCCTCTCCATGCTCATGCCCTCCATTCAGCCCACGGTGGCCGGAGCGCCGAGATCGGGCGAAGCCCGGAGCTCCCCCCCTCCACCTCCCATGGCGCTTAGGCGCCAAGAAGAAGAAGATCCCCCTAGGTCACCTTCTTCCTCACCTCCTACCGCTGACAGGTGGGCCCAGCCCCTCCTACGGCCGGGTAGGCCAGGTCCATGTGGACCGATGGCCCAACAGGCCTCCGGCCTACGGCCGGTCCACGGCGTCCTACCGCCCGGGCAACGGGTGGACTCGATCCGTATGGACCGTGGGAAGGCAGCCCCGGTCCACCGCGTCCACCAGGCCAGCCCACGAAACAGTAACCAGGCGGACCCCATCCTCTTGCGTCAGCAGCTGCGAAATTGCTAGGTACACCCCAATCCTTGCACACGAATCTTTGTTTCAAGCCCTTCCTCCACTCCAAAAATTCCACAAAATTCTCCAAAAATATTAGAAATATTTCTAAACCTATTAGACCCATCCAAACCATTTTAGGATATTTCTTAACCCCAAATCCCAAGTAAGCAACCCTCATCCAATAGGAAATCCCATTGAGTGTACCCTAAAAATCCCCTTTTCCATTTCAAAGCTCCATAAAATCTTCGGGAATTTCCATAAATACTAGGGATTATTCTAAGTATTTCCATATGCTTGATGCCCTAGGATTTATATCCTAAACCCAAAATCCCAGTCGCACTCTCAAAACACCCCGCCGAAACCCCGCCTGAACCCCGCGGGCGCCGTTTCGCCGCCCGATCAAAACCCTGGGTTTTGGTAAAACCCTTGCCGTTGTGCTATCCAAATCCATTTCATATCATCAATTATTTAGGAACTTATTTCTAAATAATTCATATAATCATCCATTAATCACTCTGGGATTATTGCTTAGTGGTCCAATAATCCCCGTACCCGTTGTTCCAAGCCTTTCTCAGAAACCACCGTCATCCGGGAGTTAACTCTTAGAAATCCATATAACTCCCCAACCGTTCGATCATCTCCGAGGAAATTACTTATTAATTTCCTGGGAATTCCATTCCTTTGAATCCATTAATTATTTACCGTAATTAATGAATTATCTCTTAATATCTCTTTTTATCCTTTATTTCTATTCTATAGGAATTGTTTGATGTACTGTTTTACTGAATGTTATTTTCCATATTTTATTGATCGTTAGGTCGATGGCGTGACCAGGCTCCGATCAAGATGCCGAAGCCTCGGAGGCCCAGAAGTCCAAGCCTGGTCAACATCGGAAACGTACGCATTACCGGACGTCCAAGTACCGTTCATGAAGGCAAGTCCTGGCAACCAACTCCTTGGTCATGCCAGTCCCAGTTCCTGCATAATAAAATTAACCAAGTTAATAATATGGACTGCATATTTTATAAAACCTAAGGAGAACCCTCTATATTCCACCCCCCTGATTTAGAGCCATTTCTAGCCCAATAACCCATTAATAACCCCGGTCACGACTCGTCGATGACCGAGTAGTTATTTAGAAGTAGATTTCTTAGGAATTTCTGAACCTTTTGCTATCCAAATAGATGTATGTCCTCCACCCAAATGGCGATATTTTGTGTATCCAATACACGATATACTATACTATGCTACCAAAAGATGATATGTTGTCCGCCAAAATGGTGGTATGTTATGTCACCCTCAAATGGCAGTATGTTATCCTTCTGTCCAATGAGAGAGGCTAGATCTTAGTGGATCGTGGTAGCAAGGGATGCAAGTCACGTATGTTATGTTTCCCAAGTTGTTATGTCACTCTGCCACTTACAATGTCTCATCACATATTTAAGTCATATACAAGGGACGAGAAAGGGAGCATCGAGGCGGCCTGTGACTGTCTAAACCAAAAACAATGCATGCCAGATACTATTAGTTGGTTCTTTATACAGATAACCATATTACTAATAGACAATCTGAATTCAGATGTGGAGACATCTCATGAAACCAGTGGCTGACCATGAAAAACCTGCACAAGTTTATCCACCAAACCACATATATATGTACCATATGTATCACAAAATAAAAAGGTAAATGAAGAGTGGATGTAAAATCAAGATGACATCTTCTGATTCTACCGCTTCCTCTTGCACTTCAGACAATACAACATACATGTACATTCTCGCATTAATCGAGACTTGGGGCTGAACCACTAAACGAATTGCTAATGCAGAAGTTCACATATAAACAATTGTTGAACTGACTAGTGTAAGGAAGTCACCGGATCCGCGCTCACACTCGGGCCAGCAGACTTGGAGGAACATGAGGGGCCTCAAGGGTGCTCACTGGATAACATCTGATGAGCGGGTTCAGTGCTCCCCCCAGATCTGCTGCAGCTATACACTCGGCACCAAGAACTGAAGAGGTGTGAAAATTTTGGGCCTGCTCTTATCCTTGCACTCTGCCATACAAAGTTTGTAAGTTCAACAGGTGAAGAGCAAGAAACTTTGCTTCCTTGGTCGCCCACCACCTGATCAAGGACCTCGTTCACCAAAGCCAAGAAAGCCAATCGTTAGCGTGTGTCTCGTGTTGTGACTGATCCATCAGCCACATTGCTATGATCTCATCTTTGTTGTCTTTGGTCTTTACCTCAACGCAGCCAAATCCAATGGGGCAATCTAAAACTAACCTCAATTTATGCAAGATTTGAATGAACATCAATTTCAACAATTAATTATTCGTTACCAAGAAAAGTATGTAGTAGTTATGCCGGCGTACTCACAATTTACTAAAGCAGGTGTCCATGTGTTTGAGAAAAAAAAGCAGGTGTCCATATGCTAAAAGACTACCTTACTTACTGATGCCAACCGCGATGAGAATATAACTAACTTCCTTAATTAAGATGGAAAATTGATGTTAGCTTTAATCATGTACATGTATCACACGAGCTTTCTATAATTAACAATATTGAAGCTTCTCCTGTATAAAGACCATATTTCTCCAAGACAATTCAACCCAGACCACCAACATGTACATGTATCAGACGATCTAAAATCTGACAAAGGCAATAGTGTGTTTGCTATAAAAGGTCTGCAAGAGCATCAAAGACTTTGATGGCAAGTAATATCCATACTTGATGCAAGGTATTTTTTTCAACACATCAAAGCAGAATGGAAAAGAGCAGATATTACTATTCAATGATATATCTAACCTGTTTGGCTGATTGCTGCAATCTGTCAAAGCTGAGAGTTCTGCGAATTCAGACAGCTGTCCACAGAGCATACAAAGCACAGGCAGGAAAATTATTCCAAGACTCGATGTACAAGTAATAACTTAATAGAAGAAAGATATGATAGCTCATTTCTCTTCCTAGACTTGAAAGGCGAAACATAATCAGGAGTACTTGACCCAATAACAAAGTTATCTTCAAAAGCACAGGTAATTGAAACTGACTCGCATCACTTGTCACTATTGTTAGATGTAAACATCTAATAGATAGTTGTGCCGGGACCACATATTACCAACTCCAATTTCAACATAACATGAAAAACCAAAGGCACAAACAATCCAAAATTACCTGTGAGGTTTGACTTTCTTTGTTAAAAATTTGGCAAAGAACTTAGTGAAACACAGAAGGCGCCACCGCATCTGAAATTATCATGCTTATACATGTCATTCAATGTCTTAAACCATCACTAGTTCAGATCAAGTAGGAAAATAGAGTATTGCATGACATCAATAATAATGTCGATGGCTGAAGCCACCTGCTAACCATCTATTCTTCCATGTCCTCTCATGTAGAGCAACAAGAATCACTTGTTGACGTTTCAAACAAGTCTGATATTAGACGTGCTTACAAAACAAAAAAAGTTTGGAATTTATACATCAATCTAATGTGATTGCCCTAACACGATATTATCGAAATACAGTGGATTCTCGACTGACGATAAAGCATATTGGGAAACAACTGCATTAGACTCCTGGCTAACTACACCAGAAGTGCTAATCTTTTCATTGGCTGCGGTAATTATGGCCTGAGTCATATTTACATGCGAGGACCAAAAAAGCTAATAGTCATCTACACATTAATTAAAGCAAATCTTCTGGCTATGAGGTTAATATCATCAGCTTAGGCCATAATTATAGCATGAAAGTGGTTTTCCTTACTTTTCCCATGTCGCGTCTGGATGAAGCAAATAATCATATACAAAGAAAGAAAGAAAGTGATTTTTTCCTTATTTTCCCATGTGGGGAGGGAGGTCGAGCATGGTGTAAGGCATAACCACCTGACTTATTTGAGGCACTATTTATGCTTGAGGCTTGAGGTTGGAAACTAATGCAAAAACTAAAATATCTGGCAGCTAGAGGAATCCTTGAAATATGAGACATAGGTATTCAACCGAAGTAAACACAACCAATTAAAGGCAAGAAGAGATAAATTGCAAGAATTGGAATTTTATAACTCAACTGAAGATCGCATGGGTACAAAGAAGTAAAAATTTAGAAAATAAGTAGTAATGAAAGGGGTGAACTTATGTAAACCAAGTTGACATATAACTGTGGCACCTGAGTTGTGGTGTCCTTCGCCGTACTGTGTCAAAGATATACTTAATAAATGTTTGGATAGAAATCTCCTAGAATGACCCCAAAACAGCCTCTAGTTTATCCTGGCATAGCATTATACATTGTCAATTATAAGCACTATTCCTGTCAAAAGAAGGGTAAATTTCAACAACCAAAACTAACTAAAATTTAAATGATATGGCTACTACTGGAACTTTCAATTCCTAAAGGCTAAACAAAACAAAGAAAAGATTCTAAAATGAATAGATGTAGAAGTACGTAAAAGATTCTAATCATAATTCCAAATGAATTGACTCCTAATAAGGGGATCAACGTAAGGTTGGATAATTGAATATAAGTACAGTATGGCTACTCACCTCATAATCCTGTTCCTTGGCCCTAATCAGAATCGACTTTAACCTGCCTTAGTCTGTTTATCTGTGAGTCACAATCGTCCCACACGTCGCTAGTAAGGGCTATCGAAGAGGATGATGCCACACGACGAAGTTTCGACCGTCGTGCTGCAGTCCCTGTGATGCCGTGGGCACTCCGTTGGCTTCGCCCCTACATTGCTGCCATTCATCGTGGATCTCGCTGTGGGGAAGGAGCTGCACCACGCATGGGAGATGCGCTTTGAGCATGAGTGGTGGAGGCATGATGGACAATGAGCATCCTGAGCACAGGCGAGCAAAAGATCCTTTTGAGTTCAGCAGCCACTCGTCCACCTTGCCTCTGTGGGAAGATCCTTCAGAATTCAGCAGCCACTCATCTACCTTGCCTCTATGGGACCAAGCAAGAAAAATTCTATCAGTTTTTTCTCTCATCAAAACAAATAATTTAACCTGAAACGTATTGTCCAAAAGTTTCATAAATCACTTGTGTTTTGCAACAGAACAACATGAATCAGTAAATTTCAAAGGCATAGTAAGTTACAGTTTTGTCTTTGTTATTTTAGCATCAAGTGGTATTCCTTTCCAAATCATGCTTGTTCCTTGCATTTTGGCACTTTTTTATTTCTTTCTTCCATAAAGTACAACCTCCATTCCAATATGCCAAGTTTTGTGATGATCCAAGGAAATAGAAAAGGTGCTATGCGGTAAGAAATAAGCTTTGCTGAATACTAAGTGATAAAACAAACAGCTTCACATATATGTTGTTTGTTCTATGAATCATGATTAAAGAAACAAGAAATGCAAATCAGTGTTCCACCTTCCATGCAGTTCACTCTTAGCTTGAGTCAGTAAAAAAACTCTAAATTTTGAATACTTTAATCTACATTATGAAATACTAATTGGAATACCCATTTTATTTGTTTTTAAAGCAGTAATAGATAACGGTGTAAAGCTTGATGCAAACAATAGTTACTCCTCAGTAACAAGCATTGCAAAAGAGCACCCTTCTAATGCGCATAGCTTTGTACATACCAATTTTCTCTGGAATTTTTAGTTTGTAGCATACCTTTGAGTGGAGATTAAGAAAGGTTAGAGAGTAGCAACGACGATGGAACTTCTCTTGAATGAAGGTGAGTGTGGTCATGCCCTGCACTTTGCACCTCACTGGCTGGCCTTGACAAAGAACAAACACCGCGGCGGGGACCCAGTAACCCTCTGCTTGGTCGACTCGGACACCGCGGCGACGATGATCACCCACTTCTCCTCCGCCTTCTCCCCGTCGTTGTCCTCACGGGGTCCTTGACGGCCGGAGAAGGGAGGAGCCCAGCTGGTGGGAAGCATGGCGCCGCCAAAGCATGTCATCGCAGTTATGGGACCTCGTCGCCGGGCATGCATATGGAGAGGGACGACGTGGTTATTGGACCTCGCCGTCGTCGATCTGTTTAGGAGGACGCACAGCAGGCTGAGTGGACCTCGTCATCGTCGATCTGCACGGGGAGGATGCACAACCAAGAATAAAAGAGATTTGATATAATCACCGTTCTTAATATGAAAGATCACAAACATGCAAAAAAATATTATTAGATTACTGTGATTGAATCACCCATTCATCATGAAGTACTGCACGTCGCTGGACAATATGCCATATACAGCAAGTAATATCAACAAAATAAAATGAATTAACATCAGTCAAAACCATATGGGTTGTTATTATATATAGGACATTGCCGCCCAATGATATGCATAGTGTGTGATGTGTCGCGGAAAAGTTCAGTAGAAGCTACCTGCAGTGCCAATGATATTTAGTTTCCATTAGCACCTGGACACTGAATAAATAGAGAGAACATAACATCTTGCCACGTAACATGATCTTTCAGCGGACTAACTTGATTGCAAAACTCAGGTGCATGATTGTGGTGTCGGCATCTCAATTTGACAGGTGCAAGAATGGACATGGGATCATCAGCCTACAGACATTGGTGACGACCACAAGCTGTTGCTCTGCATCGATGCTCCGACGGGATGGCGTTGCTGTGCTTCGCCACAGGGATGAAGGGAGAATAGATCCTCCTACAGGAGCTCAAACACCTCATGGTTGGTGCTGGGGGTTGGAGGAGCTCCGCCCGGGCTGCTAGCTGCGCCGCCGTCGGGCCATGCCAGCCGCATTGATCAGTGTGCCTCCAATATTTACATGTGATTTGCTTTTTCTCAAACCATACCAAACCTGCAAATGCCATATACCAATGACATAAAAAATGGTACCTTATCAGTAAGCAATATTCATGCCCAATGCAAGCAATATTATTCAGGATATTGAACTGAAACATAAATGTCTCGCTGTTTGCTGCAACAACTTTCAAGTAACGCACCATTGTGTCAGGGTCTAGATGAAGAAAGAAAGTCACATGATACGTTAAAAGACCTGTGTAACTGCTCCTTAATTAAATGGGAGCTGCATTTCAAGTAGGTAATTTGAATTCAATAGCTACCATATACTGAACGAATACTGGATTGTTCCAAATGCTACAACACAATGCAATAGCGTAGATTTACAAGCAACATGAAAAACGTAACACAATCAAAGTTCATACATACAACAAGAAACATTTTCGAAATGTTGCAATTCTCCAAAAATCATAGCATTCTTCACATGTGCAGTATGAGTGTTAAGGCTATAGGAAAGAAGCTAAGAACAAAGTCTGCTAGTTTAATATCATACCAAATGCAAAAGAAAAAAAAGATGATGTGCTAACTTATCATAAGAGCTTGACCTCACTTTACGATCTAGTCTCATGGTTCCACCTTCACGCACGCAGCCACCAGTCTTGTCGATTTCCCCAAATCCAGAGTCCAAATCAAAATGTAAAATAAATGTTAAAGGCGTTAAGAAAAAGAACCATGTGCCCCAAATAATTTCAGGCAACTTGATTATGAGATTTACCCATCTCATAGTGGAAATCTTGTCTTCCTGAGCAACCCTATATTGTTTTACAATTCTGATTGGAATGGAGAGTGAACAGACATTTTATCAACTCAGAGGTAACCACGTCATGCTTGCTAACCCATGTTACAACTCACCGAACTTGCAAGATAGTGCAGCAAATCTGATTGCCTATTGGCCATAGGCATTTTATCAAACACCTTGCAAGCAACGAATTATCTGGACATAGACTGCAACAACGAAACAAGATGAAGCTAAAAAAAGGCACGGACTCTTGTGATTGGACTGAATGAGGAGCGAGGATCACCTTGCTGACGCAAAGTGAATAGAGCAGTGTCTCGGCCCTCAGGGGAGGCAACACCGTCATGGGCATGATAGAGGCGGCCTAAGGACACCCAGCGACGTCCAGGGTTACAAGTCCTGAGCGCAGCAACGTGGGTGATGCGGGGGCAGGCGAATGTGAAGGCGACGACGCCTACGAGGAGGTGCGCGGTTGCGGACGGAACCGCGCGGAGAGCGCGCCCCCAAGGAGGGCTGCGACGGGAGCGGCGGGGCCCGTTGCGGCGGGACGAGGAGGGTGCAGCCCGCATCCAGGAGCAGCGCCACCGCCGTGCCGATGGCGGAGGGTCGGGACTGGCGCCGGTGGCCACGGGGTACTCAACGTCGGTCGAATGCGGCGTCTCAAGTATATCCCGCAGACCAGTGGCGGCGACGAGACAGCGGGGTCGATAAAGAAGGAAATTAAACACGTGAGATATCGAAATAGGAAACAAGAGCATATTATCAGGGACGCAAGGGCGGAAGGCAATCCTAGGAATTACGTGATTGGAGTTGAGCGTGGCCTATGGAACTATGGAAGGCAAGCATAGATGGCGTGACTTATGGACCTGAATCATGGGAATGGAAAATGACAGTGTCAAAAAAATAAGCAAGGAGGGGGCGCGGCTGCAGACTTTCACGGGGAGGATGACAAAGGATGAAAAATCTGTCTCCCCACTGTTTGTTCGGGTCCTTTGTGAGAGAAAATTGCAAATTTAGGACTCCAAACGTTAAGTTTCGCAGTTTTGACATTCCCAACTTTGACTTCGAAAATGCTCAAAAAAAACTTCGACTTTGAAAAAATAGGCCTCGAAACGTTGGTCACTTGATTTACATGCCATTAGGTATATTTCTCCTCATTTTTTATACTTTTTCTTGTATTTGGAGGATGAATGAACTATTTTGCCCCAGCCCTCCGGCCTTTGTCCCGTGCACGCTCTCGCATACGATTGCGATTCATCGTTGCCGTCGCCTCCACCGAGAGAACCTTAGACAACCGACAGCCATGTCCGGCCATGGCGCGCCGCCCGCCCCAGCGGCCAGGCCGCGACGGGCACCCCCGCTGGCCAGGACCACGGGTGGCCGCCACTCGACACCGACGCCCAGGCTGTGCCGCTCGGCCTCGACGGCCGGCCATGGACAGCAATGCGAAGTTAATCATGAGTGTTCAAGTCTTTTCTGAGGCGTGCTGTGTGACCGTATTGGCCTTGATCCGACACCGGTGTTGGTGATTCCCTGCGTAGAGAATGTCGCCGACGATGCAGCGGCTTGCCGGCGGCCACCGACGGCTTCGCTCCAGATTGCATCGTGTCGGAGCACAGCGAGAAGGCCCCCAACGTCGTCTATCGTGGCACGCTCTTCAGCTCCGGTCGCACTATCGCCATCAAGCGTTTTGTCCGCTCCGCCTGGCCGGACACCCGCCAGTTCCTGGTGCGTGTAGCCTGCATGCAAGGGCGGCGGCCGACCAGCCCACCGGAACTGGACGCATGCACAACGATTTGCTGGTTAGAAAAGACAAGGGCTTCATGTCTAAAAATACAAGGAAAATAATTAGAAAAAGTGTGGAATACATCTAATGGCATAGAGATCAAGTGGCCGACGTTTTGAGACCTATTTTTACAAAGTCGATGTTAGGAAGGTAAAATTGCGAAGCACGATGTTTAGAGTCCCAAATTTATAATTTTCTCCCTTTGTGAGGGGTGTAAAATTAATTGTTTTGGACCTCCTTTATAGTAGAGAAGATAGATATAGAAGATATAGATAGATGCACAGCGCAGTGAACACCACTGCAGCCCGCACCTGGCGCACATGGGAACCAACTCCTGACGTCAAGCGGGACGGGTGCACACGACCTGTAACATCCCAGATTTTTTTGAATGTTTATAATATTAAAAATATGGATTTAAAATTTTTTCATGAATTTAATGCTAGCTAGGAAAAATATAAGGTTGTCTTCATTGAATCCTCTCCTAAAATTCTTAGAAATAAATAATCACTACTACAAAAAACATTTACGGAGACGGTTTTTTTACATTAACGGAGGCGGCTTTGGCAACCGTCTCTAAGCTAGGGTCTCTGTTAATCATCGATTAACAGAGACGGTTTGGAAACCGTCTTTGTTAATAGGCGTTAACAGAGACGGTTTTTGTAACAAAACCGTCTCTGTTAATGCCTATTAACAGAGACGGTTTTGTTACAAAAACCGTCTCTGTTAATGGTTTTACACATTAAAAAAATGATTTTGGATCCTAATTTTGTCGGGCCACGCATATTACAGATTACATCCATTACATCCATTCATGCTCTGTGCATGCATGTCTACTGAGCAGTGCATAGTAGAGTTCAACAGAATACACTTTTTGGAAGAGATCAACAGAATACTTGCATGCAGGAAAAACTGAATTTGTGCTACAATGGTCAGTGCAAGTAATCTACCGAGGAGCTAACCTGCACGAACTGAAGAAACAAGAGCAAGCTGCTGGAGACGGAATTAGAAACAAGTAAATTTGCCGAGCTCCACCTGTAGCACATCAGACAAGTTAGAACTTTCAATTGTCATTGAAATAGCGTTAGAACTTTCAACTGCACTAGAGAAAGGCTGAAAGTTTCTCAGACAGAAAAGGACACGATGTGATTTGTATGAAGGATGCACTTTCTACGTTACTCAAGTTATGGAAACCTCAGAATTGAGCTTCTAAATTATCAACAAATAGTTGTGCAATACCTATATAAATGTTTCAGTCTCCTCATAATGTTTTTTTAGTACCTCAGAATTCAGTCTCCTCTTTCTCCAAATGTTTTAAAATATATCATGGCAAGGATTTCTGATAGGACTGCATAATTATATATTTTCTTAATTACTTTTTCTAGAAATACACCAGGTTAGATGAAAACATCTATATCCTCATGAAACAGCTTACTGATTGTGTGCTTGCCGAAAGTGTGTGTCAGGACAATGCAAGATGACAGTTTTACACATAGAAATGTAAAGAGAGTCACCTGCCATCAATTAGCAAACAACAGATGCTTACATCTTTGCCTCAACCTGAAAAGAGCACATCACCAAATACTTAACCATTCAGTCAGAAGTCTCACACATGGTAAACTATACTTGAAGTATCACAAAACTCATCAGAACTACACTCGCTTATTGTCTGGGCAAGAAAAGTCTGTTTGGTTTGTTAGAACAGACCAGCGGCTGATTGCAGGATACTAAGAAGCAAGCGACAAGGATCATTTAAATTTCTTTCCAATGAACTAAAAATTGATAGTGTGAAACTTAGTTTAGACAATATCAATAGGACATACAGTATAGGAGAAAAAACTAGAAGGAACCTGAAATCAGTCGCTGGGTTCACGCCCTGCCACCCCATATATCTTTCCACTATGCTGAAACTAAGCTAGTGAGCTCTGTATCAGGAAAGGAGGCATTCCAAAGAGCCCTAAGTGATTCCTAATGCCAAAGTTCACAAGGTAACAAAATGTACAAGTCAACATCTGTTTCAAGTCAATGAGATATAAACAAACGAGCAAAACAGAAAGCAAGATATAGTTGCAAACTGAAGCCTACTATTGTGATGAATGAAAATAGTTGGAAACTGAAGCATATTATAGTGCTGAATGTAACTAGTTGCAAGTTGAAGCATATTATTGTGCTGAATTGCAAGCATGAACTGAAATCATTTGAACAGAAAAGCATATTATGTATTATTGGAAGCATATTATAGTGCTGAATTGAAAGCATATTATAGTACTGAATCAAAATTTTGATTATGTATTATTGGAAGGAAATTAAATAATAAGACAACAATTAACAGAAAAGGGAGGATCACCTTACCTTTGAACTGCGAGGAGAGAGACAGTTCCACCCTGCGCCGCTGGCCGTGCAGGTCTGCGCCCCAGCCGGCAACCACAGCTCCTCCAGCGCTCCTCCCGCGCCGGATCCCGCGCCGCCGCTGCATCCCGTGCTCCCAACGGTGGACGGTGGGGGAGAGAGAAGAGAGGGATGCCGGATCCCGCGCCCGCGGCGGCGGCCGCCGCAGCTGCTCCTCGTGCCGCCGGAGCCCACCCGCCGCCGGAGCTGCTCCTCACCCCGCGCCCGCTGCTCCGCACCTTGCCCCGCCACCGTTCCTCACTGCCGTCGCGAGTGAGGGGCGAGCGAAGGGGGAAGGAGAGGAGCAGTGAGATCTGCAAGGAGAGGGGGTGGATGCACGGACTGCCGCCGGGAAGAGAGGAAGGCAAAGGTGAAGGACCGAATCGGCGACCACAGAGGGGGGAGTGAATGGGAGCCGATAAAAATTCTTTCCAACCAATCCGGCTATTCTCCCAAATCAACTCCAACGCCTCCGAAAGCGATCTTGCCAAGATCACGTAGCCACTGTCAAGCTACTGACCCTAGGAGCAAGAAACACGCAGCGGAACTCGAATCGATCGAAACGAACACAAAACGAACCGAAATGAGGCAAAACCTTCTCTACCCAGCCAGGGGCGGTTTAACCTCCCTAGGGGCGGTTTAACCGCCTAGGGGGGGCTGTTTAACCTCCTGGGGGCGGTCAATCTGGGAGCTCTCGGGAAAAAGTCAACTCGTGAGTCGATCTCCCAAACGGCTTGAGCTCTTGAGACGAAACTTTGGGGAGATGATGTACACCTTCAGTGGAGTATATTCCCCAAAAATCTCGGCCTCAAACACACTAGAACTCCCGGAATCTCAGATCTCGTGAAGAACACTTCCAACCCGAGTTCATCCAAAAATCCCCAAATCCGAAGCGATTCTTTGCGTTTTGAGGGGGCAAATCACCAGGAAAAGAGTGTCCACGACCTCATGTGTGAATCCCCCAAACAAACACGCAAGGAAACGACCTCAAACACAAGGAATCGAAAATCTCCCAAAGGGGCCAAAAAGAGCCACGGGATGAACAACGAAATCACACAAAGAGGGATACAAGAAAGCCAAATCTTCCATACATCACGAGGTCAACTTCTTTACAAAGAGGCTAGCTATCCTCCCTTCATCCAACCCTCTCAAAGATTTCTCCGGTGAAGCACTTGGCTAGCCTATGGAAAACTAGAAAGAAAAACTAAAGGAAAATAGTTCAAGTGCAAGGGAAATAAAACTAGACTACTTAGATGACAGCCACCAGCCCCTAGGGGGTCTATTATATAGTCCAAGTGGTGCTGCTCTAAAGACTAAACTACCCCTAAGTGATACATACCCCTCAGGGGCAAATTTGACATTTTCCGCGAAGATTTTTCCGGCTGGGACACCTTCCACTGCAAGCTAGCTTCCCTCCGACGCAAGCCTTGCAGTCACGCCGCGTGTCCTCCGGATCGAAGCTCCTCGACGCCGATTTTGGGCCGGCCCAGGGGGAGGCGGTTAAACCGCCCCTGGGGGGCGGTTAAACCGCCCCTGGCAGCCACTCAGGCCCAGCTGCCCAAATTCGCCTCGTCGAGTCCTCGGTCCTTGGTTTTGAGGCCCAAACCAAGGGAAACCGTCCACCGATGATTTTGTGGCCAAATCACCAAACCCCGCGCGCAAACTTCGGTTGTTAGCCGCCACCTTGCGCCGGCTTCTCGTCCGCGTACGAGCTTCGGTTGTGAGCCGCTACCTCGCACCGGAACCACGTCCCCTTGCTCGTTCTTGCCAGCATGTGAACCGCACTTGATCCACCGGCCACCGGGTCCCTCGAACCAAGCCTACTTGTCTCTCCGCTCCTCGGAGGCCGCCATGGCTAAGACCTTTCGCGCCTGTTCTTCACCTGCACCAATGCAACCAAGCCGCATTCTACACCTGCAATACTTGAGCCAAGGGAAACGTCAATCCACACCACGTTGTCAATCACTCATCACACCAGGAAGCGACCATCCACCGGTCCTCGGACACACCGGGTCCTCAATCTCCCCCTTGATGAGTGCATTGACAACACACACATAGTAACCATTGATATGAAGAAAATATAAAAGAAATCGAAAACAAGACTCAAGCAAGTGACTAAAAGCAAGAACAAGCCGAGAACAAAGTCACTCTGCAAGAGAAAGCTCCAGAAACGCCGACCCTTCAAGAAGAAGCGAAAGGGCTCAACACCATCGGCAAAAGAGCAAAAGCACAAAGCACAAATCACAAACTTCAAATCCTCCAACTCACTTTTCAGGACATCTCAAAGCACTCCCCCTGCAAAGATGCAACTCCCCCTGAACAAGTGAACTTGTGCGTGCGAAAATCACTCGAAAATGGCTCAAATCTCACAAACTGTGTGCTCTCAGCACAGGGGCGGTTAAACCGCCCAGGGGGGCGGTTAAACCGCCCCTGGCAGATGACCAAAGTGAAAAGAGCCAAAATTTCACAAAACAACTCGCAACGATGCCGTTCCAACTTGAAAACCTTCCACATGTGCCCAGCAAGATATTCCAATGATCAAACTCTCAGAAACTTCAAATTTTCAGAAAACCACATTTGGGCAAAACTTTCAATCTCTCACACAATTCTGGCAAAATTCTAGAGCAAAAGCTTTCTTCTAAATTCAGCAAGCACTCCCCCTTGCCAAATGCTCCAGAAATTCTCCCCCTTGTTGACAATGCACACATCAAGGCAAAATGTACAAAATGCAACTACAAGCTTCTCAAATATACAATGAGCAATACAAAATGCTACAAGTTAGAGAAGAGGCATACAAGCTAGTTCATCATGTCACACGGGCATTGCCATCAAGAAGGTGAAGACATATATCCAATTGACAAAGCCATGAGCAAATTGTGGATTTTTATCAAAAATGTCACCGCATGAGCAAAGTCCTAACCATGGATTGTTTAAGCAAAAATAAACTTCATCTCACCAAAATCATGAAAGGACAAGCATTCTTGACAAAAGATCATCATAAACGCCCAAGTTCTACCTCATGTCATGTCAAAGCACGGAGCCATGTGTTCACTTCTCATGGGAGACTTCTCCGGCAAACAACATGCAACCGCTTAGCACCCATGTGTGCAAGTGTGTGCAATGGTGAAAGCATAGAGACATGAGCATAATTTTCTGCAAATATATCTTTTTCTCATCTTTCTTCTTTCATGCATAGACATCTCATTTTCAAGTTTTTCAAGTTAAGCATGGTACATGAAATGTCTTTGCGACAGAAAGAAGCTTATGCTCCTCCACAAGATAAAGCATGGGCTAAACATTTACAATGACAAAGGTCTTTGACCCAATTGAAAAGAATATCACACCCTAGCATGATCTTAAGCCAGATATAGCCATTTCGGCTCAAACAAGACATGCAAAGGCATTTACTCATGGGTGAAGGAATTTAAGTTCAGTTTGTCATTTTAATTCAAAAAGAGACTATCTCAATAGAATATATATCAAAACCATCAAGAGCATAGCCATCCATACAATCAATCCCTAGCCAGCCTGCCTAAACTCTAAAATGTAGCAAGTTGTACCAATCACTGCATATAGGAGAAGCTCATCCTAAGATATGATACAAAAGATGAAATCAAGATACAAAAGCAAGAAAAATATACATCAAGATACAAAGATGGTACAATAGTATACATATGCTACAAGAGAAGCCTCCAAAACTCAGCTCAGAAAACCGCACACACACCAAGTTCTCCTCGCAAGCGGGTGAAGGTAACTTGGTCAAGTGGCTTAGTGAAAATGTCTGCAAGCTGGTTTTGGGTAGAAACATGGGCAAGCTCAATCTCAAAACACAAGCGCAATCAAAGCACAAATACAAAGCTCCCCCTGGAATGTGCAACCGAAATGCAAATCCAAGGTTCAGGTTCAATCATCAGCTCCCCTTGGAATGTGCAACTGAAATGCAAATCCAAGGTTCAGGTGCAAACTTCAAACTCCCATAATATGCACAATCAAAATGCAAATGCAGCAAACTCACAATCTCATGCAATCCAAAAAGCTATAAACAAAGTCATCTCCTTGTCAAACCAACTTGAGCAAATTTCTCCCCATTAAATAAAGCTGAGCTCCCCCTCAATCAAAGACACCTAGAAAAACTAGAGAAGGTGTACAAAAGCAAATGGAAAGCTCCATCATAAAAAGGAAGAAAAATCTCAAATGAGCAAAATGCAACAAAAGATACCAACTAAAAGGATACCAGATAAACAAATGTACAATATGCTACACAAAACATAAAAACCAAGATACAGGCACAAAGCAAGCTAAATATACACAGATGAACACAAGAGTGTACAAGGGATATACTCACAATACATAGTGTACAAGGGCCACATCGGGGCCATCCAAAAAGGTGTGGAGAACCATCAAACCTTGATCATGCAAAAGACCAAGAGTCACCAAGCTCATGTTCTCCATACCTCACACCTGCACAATCAAAAGCGAGAACGAGAACGAGCGAATGACTCGACACTGGGGTTAGCACAGAAAGAGTCAAACCAGTGTCGGGCCATCTGCTCAAAAGAGGGGTTAGCAAAATCAACTCTATCGCGTGAAACCCTCTCGTCTCTCACCATCGGACCTCTAGCACCACGCGGGGGAAAACGTGGCCTAGACTCTCTCCTAGCCTCAAAGCTACGGTCGAACCTCCCTGAACCAAACTGACCGCGAAACGGAGGCCGCCTAGCAAACTCACGAACAGCTGGAACACCACGACTAGCAACCACAGGAACTGTACGCACAAAGGCGTCGCCTCTCGGCCAGGGTGAACGAGACACAGGCACACTACGAGAAGAGTAGTACCTGTCCCTGTTCCCCACCTCCTTCTCTCTTCTCACCTCCCTCTTCTTCCTCCAACAGAACTCCTCAAGGTGTCCATCCCTTCCACAATGCTCACAATGGAAGCGGACTGGCTTTGGCTTTGGGGTTTCTCTCGGCTGTGCCCTCTCTCTCGGCTGGTAAACCCCACTCCTCACAAAGGTCACTCTCCTCTGAAAGTTCTCTGACTTAGGTGGAAACTTGGGAGGATCTGGAGTGGTGTCAAGCTTGTTCAGCAGGTGGTTTGGTTTGGGTGTGAAGGTGTTCTTGAGAATGGTTTTTGGTGGGTTTGTGGGAATGTTTGCGGTGGAGCTCTCTGGATCTCTCTCTCTCTCACCACTACTCTCACCAACCTTCTCAGAACCAAGACCACAACCATCAGCTCTCTTGAAACTCGCAATCAACATCTTGAGCTGAGGCTCACGACCAGACAACCAACCCAAACACTGTCTCAGCTCATCATTCTCATCTTGCAAGCGATTCACACACTGCTCTAACTCAACATTTTTCAATGCAACAACATCACAAGCAGAACATGAATTCGCAATGGGAGATTTAAGTTGTGCTTCAAGTGAACTAATCATGGTGCGTGATTCAAGCAACTGAGCATGCAAAGCAGGACAAGAAGTACAAGCACCTAGCAAAGATGACCTAGACTTCAACTCAGCAAGCTCAACTCTAGCACCCTCTAGTTCATCCAAGCAAGTCATGTGTTTCTCCTTAAGCACAACAAGATCAGCCATATGCACATCACAAAACGAGCATTCAACCTCATCAGACACAAGAGGAGCATCCTTCAACATGGCAATCTCAGACTCAAGCTTATCTGCTCTCTCCCTAGACTCGCAAAGCAAAGATTCAAACTCCATAGCCTTCTTTCCAGTCTCAGAAAGCAAGGTCTCAAGCTCAGCCACTCTATCCTTGGACTCTCCTAGCAAAGACCTAAACTCCCTCTTTTCCTTGTTGGTCTTTCTAAGCACATCATCACGGTTATCGACCAACTGCTCTAATCTAGCAATCTCCTGACGCAAAGAGGTGGGATCGGTCAATACCTCATCCTCGGAGTCAGAGTCGGAGTCGTAGTCGGAGACGTTCTTGTTGTTGGAGTCGTGTGCCATGGTGCAGAAGTTCATAGCGACCCCAGAAAGCCCGTTGAAGTTGCGGTTCTTGTGCTTCTTCTCCTTGCGGTGGCTGCGGTCTTCTTCCTCGCTGCTTGAGCTTGACGAGGTGTCGGTGTTCTCCTCCTTGTTCTTGTGCTTGGAGTGGTGCTTGTCCTTGGAGCGGTGCTTGTGCTCATCTCGCGGGCGGTGCTTGTGTTTCTTGATTTCCTCGGGGCACTCGGCGATGAAGTGACCCATCTTCCCGCATCTGTAGCACGTACTCCCGGCACGCCTCGAACCCTTGCGGTTCTGGTACATCCGCTCGAACCTCCTCGTGAGCAACGCGAGATCCTCCTCGCTCAGCACCTCATATTCTTCATCTGGAAGAGACACAAGAGAAGACAAAGCAAAGTGTCTGGAAGTGTTAGCCTGTCCATAACCAGAGCCACCGACTAGAGCCAGACTATGGGGATCAGTCGGACTCTTAGCCTTGGCAAGCAACTGTCTGTCCACCTCGGAAGATTTCAACTTCGAGAAAAGCTCATCAACAGAAAGAGTCTCATAGTTTGCCGACTCCATGATCGCCTCAACCTTGGCACCCCATACGGATCTATCAAGTGCTTGCAGGAGCTTGATAGCTCGGTCATGATCCGAGTATGGGAGCACGGTAATGTTGGCTTTCATGTTGTTGACAATCGAAGTGAAACGCTGAAACAAAGCATCAACCGACTCTCCTGGCAAATGAGCAAAATTTCATATTCTCTGCTGATACATCGAGAAGAGCCTAGCCTTGACATGGCTATCACCACCGTGGGCTACCTTGAGCTTCTGCCAGATCTGGCAAGCTAGGTCCTCGCCCAAAACACGCTCAAACTCCTCGGCAGACAAAGCACGGAACAAGTAGTCAACAGCTCGGGCATTCGCCTCAAATCTATCCTTTGCATCCTGGGCATCTAAGTTGGTGGGATTGACATAGTTTTCATCTTTCGTCACATCCCACAGCAACTTTCCTTTGCCTCGCAAGAAAGCGCCCATACGCGCAACCCAGTTCGGGTAGTTCTTCCCATCGAAGTGCGGAGGCCCGGAACCCCGATCTTGGTACGCCATCTTTGGATCTTAGACTGGTTAGAGTCGCAAAGACCCGTAACCGGCTCTGATACCAATTGAAGGACCGAATCGGCGACCAGAGAGGGGGGGAGTGAATGGGAGCCGATAAAAATTCTTTCCAACCAATCCGGCTATTCTCCCAAATCAACTCCGAAACCCTCCGAAAGCGATCTTGCCAAGATCACGTAGCCACTGTCAAGCTACTGACCCTAGGAGCAAGAAACACGCAGCGGAACTCGAATCGATCGAAACGAACACAAAACGAACCGAAACGAGGCAAAACCTTCTCTACCCAGCCAGGGGCGGTTTAACCTCCCTAGGGGCGGTTTAACCGCCTAGGGGGGGGCGGTTTAACCTCCTGGGGGCGGTCAAACTGGGAGCTCTCGGGAAAAAGTCAACTCGTGAGTCGATCTCCCAAACGGCTTGAGCTCTTGAGACGAAACTTTGGGGAGATGATGTACACCTTCAGTGGAGTATATTCCCCAAAAATCTCGGCCTCAAACACACTAGAACTCCCGGAATCTCAGATCTCGTGAAGAACACTTCCAACCCGAGTTCATCCAAAAATCCCCAAATCCGAAGCGATTCTTTGCGTTTTGAGGGGGCAAATCACCAGGAAAAGAGTGTCCACGACCTCATGTGTGAATCCCCCAAACAAACACGCAAGGAAACGACCTCAAACACAAGGAATCGAAAATCTCCCAAAGGGGCCAAAAAGAGCCACGGGATGAACAACGAAATCACACAAAGAGGGATACAAGAAAGCCAAATCTTCCATACATCACGAGGTCAACTTCTTTACAAAGAGGCTAGCTATCCTCCCTTCATCCAACCCTCTCAAAGATTTCTCCGGTGAAGCACTTGGCTAGCCTATGGAAAACTAGAAAGAAAAACTAAAGGAAAATAGTTCAAGTGCAAGGGAAATAAAACTAGACTACTTAGATGACAGCCACCAGCCCCTAGGGGGTCTATTATATAGTCCAAGTGGTGCTGCTCTAAAGACTAAACTACCCCTAAGTGATACATACCCCTCAGGGGCAAATTTGACATTTTACGCGAAGATTTTTCCGGCTGGGACACCTTCCACTGCAAGCTAGCTTCCCTCCGACGCAAGCCTTGCAGGTCACGCCGCGTGTCCTCCGGATCGAAGCTCCTCGACGCCGATTTTGGGCCGGCCCAGGGGGAGGCGGTTAAACCGCCCCTGGGGGGCGGTTAAACCGCCCCTGGCTGGTCACCTCAGCCCAGCTGCCCAAATTCGCCTCGTCGAGTCCTCGGTCCTTGGTTTTGAGGCCCAAACCAAGGGAAACCGTCCACCGATGATTTTGTGGCCAAATCACCAAACCCCGCGCGCAAACTTCGGTTGTTAGCCGCCACCTTGCGCCGGCTTCTCGTCCGCGTACGAGCTTCGGTTGTGAGCCGCTACCTCGCACCGGAACCACGTCCCCTTGCTCGTTCTTGCCAGCATGTGAACCGCACTTGATCCACCGGCCATCGGGTCCTTCGAACCAAGCCTACTTGTCTCTCCGCTCCTCGGAGGCCGCCATGGCTAAGACCTTTCGCGCCTGTTCTTCACCTGCACCAATGCAACCAAGCCGCATTCTACACCTGCAATACTTGAGCCAAGGGAAACGTCAATCCACACCACGTTGTCAATCACTCATCACACCAGGAAGCGACCATCCACCGGTCCTCGGACACACTGGGTCCTCACACATCATCGCGGTTATCGACCAACTGCTCTAACCTAGCAATCTCCTGACGCAAAGAGGTGGGATCTGTCAATACCTCATCCTCGGAGTCGGAGTCGGAGTCGTCCTTGCTCTTCACGGAGTCGTGCGCCATGGTGCAGTAGTCGACGGCGGCGAAGGAGATGCCGTTGAAGTTGCGGTTCAAGCTCTTCTTCTCCTTGCGGTGGCCGCGGCCTTCATCTTCACTGCTTGAGCTTGACGAGGTGTTGGTGGAGCTTGTGTCGATGTCGCTCACATCTGCTACCATCGCTCGAGATCTGTGCTTCTTGTGTCCACCGTGCTTGTTCTTGGACCTTCTCTCGTCCTTGTTCTTGTTCTTGGAGCGGTACTCGTCCTTGGGACGGTGCTTGTGGTCGTCTCGCGGGCGGTGCTTGCGGTTGTAGTCGTTCTTGATCTCCTCGGGGCACTCGGCGATGAAGTGGCCCATCTTCCCGCATCTGTAGCACGTACTCCCGGCACGCCTCGAACCCTTGCGGTTCTGGTACATCCGCTCGAACCTCCTCGTGAGCAACGCGAGATCCTCCTCGCTCAGCACCTCATACTCTTCATCTGGAAGGGACACAAGAGAAGACAAAGCAAAGTGTGTAGGAGATGTTAGCATGTCCATATCTAGAGCCACCGACTAGAGCCAGACTATGGGGATCAGTCGGACTCTTAGCCTTGGCAAGCAACTGTCTGTCCACCTCGGAAGACTTCAACTTCGAGAAAAGCTCATCAACAGACAGAGTCTCATAGTTTGCCGACTCCATGATCGCCTCAACCTTGGCACCCCACACGGATCTATCAAGTGCTTGCAGGAGCTTGATAGCTCGGTCATGATCCGAGTATGGGAGCACGGATAATGTTGGCTTTCATGTTGTTGACAATCGAAGTGAAACGCTGAAACAAAGCATCAACAGACTCTCCTGGCAAATGAGCAAAATTCTCATACTCTCTCCTGTACATCGAGAAAAGCCTAGCCTTGACATGGCTATCACCACCGTGGGCTACCTTGAGCTTCTGCCAGATCTGGCAAGCTAGGTCCTCGCCCAAAACACGCTCAAACTCCTCGGCAGACAGAGCACGGAACAAGTAGTCAACAGCTCGGGCATTCGCCTCAAATCTATCCTTTGCATCCTGGGCATCTAAGTTGGTGGGATTGACATAGTTCTCATCTTTGGTCACATCCCACAGCAACTTTCCTTTGCCTCGCAAGAAAGCGCCCATACGCGCAACCCAGTTCGGGTAGTTCTTCCCATCGAAGTGCGGAGGCCCGGAACCCCGATCTTGGTACGCCATCTTTGGATCTTAGACTGGTTAGAGTCGCAAAGACCCGTAACCGGCTCTGATACCAATTGAAGGACCGAAACGGCGACCAGAGAGGGGGGGAGTGAATGGGAGCCGATAAAAAATCTTTCCAACCGATCCGGCTATTCTCCCAAAACAACTCCGAAACCTCCGAGAGCAATCTTGCCAAGATCACGTAGCCACTGTCAAGCTACTGACCCTAGGAACAAGAAACGAGCAGCGGAACTCGAACCAATCGAAACGAACACCAAAACGACCCGAAACGCGGCTCGATCTAACACACCCAGAGGGGGGCGGTTAAACCGGCCAAGGGGGGCGGTTAAACCGCCCGGGCCTGGGTGGCTCGGGAAAAAGTCAAAACAAAAGTGGATCTCCCAAACCGCTTGAGCTCTTGAGGCGAGATTTTGGTCAGATGATCTAGACCTCCAGTGGAGTGTTTTCCCAAAAGATCTCGGCCTCTAACTCAGTACAACTCCCGGAATCGCAGATCTCGCGAAGAACACCATGACCTCGAGTTCATCCCGAAAATCTCAAATCCAGAGCGATTCTCGGCGTTTGGGGGCAAAGGATCACCAGCAAAAGAGGCACAAGGCACTCATATGTGAATCCCCCAAAGAAATCCGAGAGAAAACGCCCTAGAACAAGAAGAACGAAAATCCCCCAAAAATAGCTCCGAAAATACCCACGAAAATAGAAAAAGGACAGGGAGCTCGGGAAATCAAATCATGGCACAAAGATGAGCAGCACAAACTCAATCACATAACCATGAATTCACCTATACAAACTAGGAATGATTCGAAGTAGTTCTAGGTGGAGGGGATGAAGGGAAAACTAGTTCAAAGGAAAACCTAAAGAGATAACTAGAGAGATGGCAGCCACCAGCCCTGAAGGGGCCTATTAGTAGTCCAAGTGGTGGTGCTCTAAAGACTAAACTACCCCTAAGTGATACATACCCCTCAGGGGCAAATTTGACATTTGATCTTCAGATATTTTCCGGCTCGGGCACCTTCCACTGCAAGCTAGCTTCCCTCCGACGCAAGCCTTGCAGTCACGCCGCGTGTCCTCCGGATCGAAGCTCCTCGACGCCGTTCTTGGGCCAGCCCAGGGGGGCGGTTAAACCGGCCCTGGGGGCGGTTAAACCGCCCCTATCAGCCTCACTCGGCCCAGCTGCCCAAGTCGCCTCGTCGAGTCCTCGGTCCTTGGTTTTGAGGCCCAAACCAAGGGAAACCGTCCACCGATGATTTTGTGGCCAAATCACCAAACCCCGCGCGCAAACTTCGGTCGTTAGCCGCCACCTTGCACCGGCTTCTCGTCCGCGTACGAGCTTCGGTTGTGAGCCGCTACCTCGCACCGGAACCACGTCCCCTTGCTCGTTCTTGCCAGCATGTGAACCGCACTTGATCCACCGGCCATCGGGTCCCTCGAACCAAGCCTACTTGTCTCTCCGCTCCTCGGAGGCCGCCATGGCTAAGACCTTTCGCGCCTGTTCTTCACCTGCACCAATGCAACCAAGCCGCATTCTACACCTGCAATACTTGAGCCAAGGGAAACGTCAATCCACACCACGTTGTCAATCACTCATCACACCAGGAAGCGACCATCCACCGGTCCTCGGACACACCGGGTCCTCAATCTCCCCCTTGATGAGTGCATTGACAACACACACATAGTAACCATAGATAGAAAAAGAAAATAGAAAATAACTCGAAAACAAGACTCAAGCAAGTGACTAAAAGCAAAGACAAGCCGAAACAAAGTCACTTCGCAAGAGAAAGCTCCAGAAACGCCGACCCTTCAAGAAGAAGCGAAAGGGCTCAACACCATCGGCAAAAGAGCAAAGCACAAAACACAAGTCACGAATCTCCAAATCACTTTTCAGATCACTCAAAACACTCCCCCTGCATTGATGCAAACTCCCCCTGAACAAGTGAACTTGTGCATGCGAAAATGCCTCGAAAATGGATCAAATCCCAGAAAACCTCGTGCCACTGCACAGGGCCGGTGTGACCTCCCTGGAGGGCCGGTTGCACCGCCCTTGCTCCTGGGGCGGTCACACCGCCCTGCAGGGGCGGTCACACCGCCCTGCCCAGTCAAAGCACAAAAATGCAAATCTCAGAAAAATGCTCGGAATGATGTCGTTTCAACTCGAAAACCTTCCATAAGTGCCCAGCAAGGTATTCCAATGCCTAAACTCTCCCCCTTGTTGACAATGCACAAATCAAGGCAAAAATGCAAAAATTTCAACTCTAAGCTTCTCAAATAGGCAATGAGCGATACAAAATTCTACAAGTTAGAGAACAGGCAAACTAGACAGGCCACAGCATCATAAGGGCATTGCCGTCAAGAAGGTGAAGATATATAGCCATTTGACAAAGCCATGATCAATTTGTGCAATTTTTTCGAAAGGTTCACCTCATGAGCAAAGTCCTAAACATGGACCATTTGAGCAAAAATAAACTTCATCTCACCAAGATCATGATAGAACAATCATTCTTGACAAAAGATCATTATAAACGCCCAAAATCTATCTCATGTCATGTCAAAGCACGGAGCCATGTGTTCACTTCTCATGGGAGACTTCTCCGGCAAACAACATGCAACCGCTTAGCACCCATGTGTGCAAGTGTGTGCAATGGTGAAAGCATAGAGACATGAGCATAAATATATTCAAATAAATCTTTTTCTCATCTTTCTTCTTTTATGCATAGACATCTCATTTTTCAAGTTTTTCAAATTAAGCATGGTACATGAAATGTCTTTGCGACAAAAAGAAGCTTATGCTCCTCCATGAGATAAACATGGGCTAAACATTTACAATGACAACGATCTTTGACCCAAATGAAATGAATATCATCCTAGCATGACCTTAAGCAAAATATAGACATTTCGGCTCAAATAAGACATGCAAAGGCATTTACTCATGGGTGAAAGATTTAAGTTCAGTTTATCATTTTAATTCAAAAAGAGGCTATCTCAAAAGAATATATATCAAAACCATCAAGAGCATAGCCATCCATACAATCAATCCCTAGCCAGCCTGCCTAAACTCTAAAATGTAGCAAGTTGTACCAATCACTGCATATAGGAGAAGCTCATCCTAAGGTATGATACAAAAGATGAAGTCAAGATACAAAAGCAAGAAAAATGTACATCAAGATACAAAGATGATACAATAGTATACATATGCTACAAGAGAAGCCTCCAAAACTCAGCTCAGAAAACCGCACACACACCAAGTTCTCCTCGCAAGCAGGTGAAGGTAACTTGGTCAAGTGGCTTAGTGAAAATGTCTGCAAGCTGGTTTTGGGTAGAAACATGGGCAAGCTCAATCTCAAAACACAAGCGCGATCAAAGCACAAATACAAAGCTCCCCCTGGAATGTGCAACCGAAATGCAAATCCAAGGTTCAGGTCCAAACTTCAAACTGCCATGATGTGCACAATCAAAATGCAAATGCAGCAAACTCACAATCTCATGCAATCCAAAAAGCTATAAGCAAAGTCATCTCCTTGTCAAACCAACTTGAGCAAATTTCTCCCCGTTAAATAAAGCTGAGCTCCCCCTCAATCAAAGACACCTAGAAAAACCAGAAAAGGTGTACAAAAGCAAATGGAAAGCTCCATCATAAAAAGGAAGAAAAATCTCAAATGAGCAAAATGCAACAAAAAATGCCAACTAAAAGGATACCAGATAAACAAATGTACAATATGCTACACAAAACATAAAAATCATGATACATGCACAAAGCAAGCTAAATATACACAGATGAACACAAGAGTGTACAAGGGATATACTCACAATACATAGTGTACAAGGGCCACATCGGGGCCATCCAAAAAGGTGTGGAGAACCATCAAACCTTGATCATGCAAAAGACCAAGAGTCACCAAGCTCATGTTCTCCATACCTCACACCTGCACAATCAAAAGAGAGAACGAGAACGAGCGAATGACTCAACACTGGGGTTAGCACAAAACGAGTCAAACCAGTGTCGGGCCATCTGCTCAAAAGAGGGGTTAGCAAAATCAACTCTACCACGTGAAACCCTCTCGTCTCTCACCATCGGACCTCTAGCACCACGCGGGGAAAACGTGGCCTAGACTCTCTCCTAGCCTCAAAGCTACGGTCGAACCTCCCTGAACCAAACTGACCGCGAAACGGAGGCCGCCTAGCAAACTCACGAACAGCTGAAACACCACGACTATCAAACGAAGGAGCTGTACGCACAAAGCCCTCTCTCCTAGGCAAGGGTGAACGAGACACAGGCACACTACGAAAGAGTGGTACCTGTCCCTGTTCCCCATCTCCTTCTCTCGTCTCACCTCTCTCTTCTTCCTCCAGCAAAACTCCTCTAGGTGACCATCCCTTCCACAATGATCACAATGGAAGCGGACTGGCTTTGGCTTTGGGGTTTCTCTCGGCTGTGGCTTCTCTCTCGGCTGGTAAACCCCACTCTTCACAAAGGTCACTCTCTTTTGGAAGTTGCTTGTCTTTGGGGGAAACTTGGGAGGATCTGGAGTGGTGTCAAGCTTGTTCAACAGGTGGTTGGGTTTAGGTGTGAAGCTGTTCTTTGGTGGAGTTTTCTCTGGTGGTGTTGGGGTACTTGTGGTGGAACTAGTTTGCTCACTCTCTTTCTCACCACTACACTCACCAACTTTCTCAGAACCTAGACCACGACCATCAGCTCTCTTGAACCCAGCAATCAACATCTTAAGCTGTGGCTCGCGACCCGACAACCAACCCAAACATTGACGCAACTCATCATTTTCATCTTGCAAACGATCAACAGATTGCGCCAGCTCAACATTCCTCAAAGCAACAACATCGCAAGCCGAACAAGAGTTTGCAATAGGAGATTTCAATTGAGCTTCAAGCGAACTGATCATGGTACGAGATTCAAGCAACTGAGCATGTAAAACAGGACAAGAAGTACAAGCACCTAGCAAAGAAGGTCTAGACTTCAACTCAGCAATCTCAACCCTAGCATCTTCTAGATCATCTAGGCATGTCATGTGTTTGTCCTTAAGAGCTACCAAATCAGCAAGATGCACATCACAGAAAGAGCATTCAATCTCACCAGAAACAATAGGAGCATCTTTCAACACACCTATCTCAGCTCTAGCACTTGCCAACTCAGTTTCAAGCGCAGCCACTTTCTTGCTAGACTCACTAAGCACAGACTCAAAATCCATCGCCTTCTTTCCAGTCTCTGAAAGTAAGGCCTCAAGCTCAGCTATTCTTTCCTTTGACTCACCTAGCAAGGACCTAAACTCTCTCTTCTCCTTGTTGGTCTTCCTAAGCACATCATCGCGATTATCGACCAACTGCTCTAATCTAGCAATCTCCTTACGCAAAGAGGCGGGATCGGTCAATACCTCATCCTCGGAGTCGGAGTCGGAGTCATAGTCGGAGATGTTCTTGTTGTTGGAGTCATGCGCCATGGTGCAGAAGTTCATAGCGACCCCCGAAAGCCCGTTGAAGTTGCGGTTCTTGTGCTTCTTCTCCTTGCGGTGGCCGCGATCTTCTTCCTCGCTGCTTGAGCTTGACGAGGTGTCGGTGTTCTCCTCCTTGTTCTTGTGCTTGGAGTGGTGCTTGTCCTTGGAGCGGTGCTTGTGCTCATCTCGCGGGCGGTGCTTGTGTTTCTTGATTTCCTCGGGGCACTCGGCGATGAAGTGACCCATCTTCCCGCATCTGCAGCACGTACTCCTGGCACGCCTCGAACCCTTGCGGTTCTGGTACATCCGCTCGAACCTCCTCGTGAGCAACGCGAGATCCTCCTCGCTCAGCACCTCATACTCTTCATCTGGAAGGGACACAAGAGAAGACAAAGCAAAGTGTCTAGGAGTGTTAGCATGTCCATATCCAGAGCCACCGACTAGAGCCAGACTATGGGGATCAGTCGGACTCTTAGCCTTGGCAAGCAACTGCCTGTCAACCTCAGAGGACTTCAACTTCGAGAAAAGCTCGTCAACAGAAAGAGTCTCATAGTTTGCCGACTCCATGATCGCCTCAACCTTGGCACCCCACACGGATCTATCAAGTGCTTGCAGGAGCTTGATAGCTCGGTCATGATCCGAGTATGGGAGCACGGTAATGTTGGCTTTCATGTTGTTGACAATCGAAGTGAAACGCTGAAACAAAGCATCAACAGACTCTCCAGGCAAATGAGCAAAATTCTCATACTCCCTCCTGTACATCGAGAAAAGCCTAGCCTTGACATGGCTATCACCACCGTGGGCTACCTTGAGCTTCTGCCAGATCTGGCAAGCTAGGTCCTCGCCCAAAACACGCTCAAACTCCTCGGCAGACAAAGCACGGAACAAGTAGTCAACAGCTCTAGCGTTTGCCTCAAACCTATCCTTTGCATCCTGGGCATCTAAGTTGGTGGGATTGACATAGTTTTCATCTTTCGTCACATCCCACAGCAACTTTCCTTTGCCTCGCAAGAAAGCGCCCATACGCGCAACCCAGTTCGGGTAGTTCTTCCCATCAAAGTGCGGAGGCCCGGAACCCCGATCTTGGTACGCCATCTTTGGATCTTAGACTGGTTAGAGTCGCAAAGACCCGTAACCGGCTCTGATACCAATTGAAGGACCGATTAGGCGACCAGAGAGGGGGGGAGTGAATGGGAGCCGATAAAAATTTCTCTCACGAATCCGGCTACTCCCAAACCAACTCCAAAGCCTACCAACCGATCTTGCCAAGATCACGTAGCTACTGTGAGGCTACTGACCCTAGGAACAAGATCAACACAGCGGAACACGAATCGAACAAATCCAACACGAATCGAACGAAAACCACACGAATCACCAACTCTCAGCCAGGGGCGGTTGCACCTCTCTCCAGGGGCGGTTGCACCGCCCTTGCTTGCCAGGGGCGGTCACACCGGTATCCGAGGGCGGTCGCACCGGTCTTGCCAGACAGCACGGGAAGAAGGTCAACTCGAGAACGGATCTCCCAAACGGCTTGGAGTTTTGAGACGAAACTTTGGTAGATGATATACACCTCAAGGAGAGGCTATGTCCCAAAAATCTCGGCCTCTAACTCCCTAGAACTCCGGGGATTTCAAATCTAGCGAAGAACACACCCTCCACGAGTTCATCCCGAAAACTTCAAATCCAATCCGATTCCCGGCGTTTGGGGGCAAGGGATCACCAGCAAAAGAGGCACAAGGCACTCATACGTGATTCCCCCAAAGAAATCCGAGAGAAAACGGGCTAGAAAGTGAAGAACGAAAATCCCCCAAAAATGGCTCCGAAAATACCTCCGAAAATGGAAAAACGAAAAGGAGCTCGGGAAATCAAATCATGGCACAAAGATGAGCAGCACAAACTCCATCACATAACCATGAATTCACCTATACAAAACTAGGAAAGATTAGAAGTAGTTCTAGGTGAAGGGGATGAGGGGAAAACTAGTTCAAAGGAAAACCAAAGAGAAAACTAGAAGAGATAACAGCCACCACCCCTAAGGGGTCTATTAAATAGTCCAAATGGTGGTGCTCGAAAGACTAAACTACCCCTAAGCGATACATACCCCTCAGGGGCGAATATGACATTTTCCGCGAAGATTTTTCCGGCTGGGACACCTTCCACCGCAAGCTAGCTTCCCTCCGACGCAAGCCTTGCGATCACGCCGCGTGTCCTCCGGATCGAAGCTCCTCGACGCTCACGGGCGACCTGCCCAGGTGGGACCGGTCACACCGCCCCTGGGGGGCGGTTGGACCGCCCCTGGCTGGCAGGCCGGGCCGTCGCTACGTCGAGTCCTCGGTCCTTGGTTTTAGGCCCAAACCAAGGGAAACCGTCCACCGATGATTTTGTGGCCAAATCACCAAACCCCGCGCGCAAGCTTCGGTCGTTAGCCGCCACCTTGCACCGGCTTCTCGTCCGCGTACTGAGCTTCGGTTGTGAGCCGCTACCTCGCACCGGAACCACGTCCCCTTGCTCGTTCTTGCCAGCATGTGAACCGCACTTGATCCACCGGCCATCGGGTCCCTCGAACCAAGCCTACTTGTCTCTCCGCTTCCTCGGAGGCCGCCATGGCTAAGACCTTTCGCGCCTGTTCTTCACCTGCACCAATGCAACCAAGCCGCATTCTACACCTGCAATACTTAAGCCAAGGGAAACGTCAATCCACACCACGTTGTCAATCACTCATCACACCAGGAAGCGACCATCCACCGGTCCTCGGACACACCGGGTCCTCAGGAAGAGAAGGAGGAGAAGGAGAAGGCCAGCGCAAGGAGAAGGAGCCGAAGCCAGAGCCGCCAAGGGAGCGCCACCGCCGGAGCGCCGCCGCGACGCCGACCCGAAGCAAGAAGCCCCCGTACTGATCCCTGTCGCGGTTCTTCGTACCGCTACACGGCGTCCTCTTCTCCAAGCCGAGCCAGCCCCTTCCTCGAGCCCAGGGTGAGCTACCACCGCTGCTCTCCCCCTTCCTCCTTGCTGTCCGGCGCACGACGCCGATGAACACACCGTAGCTAGGCCAAACCTCCCAAGCCGGCCCCTTTTTCTCTGTGTGCCCTGGTTTTCGTGCCAGGGACGATCTTGTGCAGGAACCTCGCGACACCGTCCCCTAACCCGAGCCTAAACCCTACTCACCCGACGAACACTCCTTTGGGGCATACCATCGAGCGCTCTCCGCGCACGAACACCCCGCGTGCATCCGCGCTTAGCCACCACGCGTCGCGCTCTCAAGCGCCCTCATGCGCGGCCACGCGGGTGCAGCCGCATCGGATCCGGTCCTGGCCGCACGGGATCTGGTGGGCGCGGTCCATGTGAGCCATACTCACGGCTCACGATGGACCAGGTCCACCAGATCTACGCCGCCCCTTTTTTCAAAAGAGCCCCTAGAATCTTTCACTTTAGCCCCTGTTGTTTCAAAACCCTTGCGATCTAGTCCCTGACCTGCTATTCTTTCTCTGAGCCCCTGGACTTTTTAGATTTAACATCTAGGCCCTCGTGATGACGTCATCCAGGCCCACTGCTGACGTCATCACGGGACCCACCTGTCAGTTTTGACCGTTGACCAGTCAACGCTGACGTCAGCAGGGCCCACTGCAGACATCAGCATTTCAGCCAGCCTTGGACTATTTACAAATAGGCCCCTGACTATTTACAAACAGGTCCCTGGCCCTTTTCCTTTTCTTTTTCGAAATTATTTTAAAATCCAGAAAAGGATTTATGCTTAGAAAATTCATAACTAATTAATTTTAACTCAGAAAATATGAAACCAGTTTCTATATTTTTCTAAAATCATGATCTAGCCTTTGGTGTGAAGTACATGTCCATTTGGATCTTTCTTGAGTTGGTTTTATTGGAGTTATTTACTATTAGATCCCCGTATTTACTTTAATTACGTAATTAGGACCCACCGACGGCCAGGAGCTGACCGGAGAGGAGTACTACCCAGAAGACTTCGTGGAGGAAGAGATCTAGCCAATAGGTTCATGCCAAGCCCATCTCTTGAATGCCTATTAGACATTGCAACTAGATGTGCTAGCGCTTTACTTATTGCAAATGGATGATGCTTGAGCCTTGCATAGCCACAATTTATTCTGTGAATACCTTGCTACCTAATACACTACTATATATGAATGCTATGCTGCTTGCATATGTATGGGATATTGTGGATTAGGATTCTTGGCGTGTGTGGGGATAAAAACCGCAGGTGATTGGTGATTTTGGGAAACTTGGCGGGGGTGAGCATATTTTAACAACTCGGTCTATAACCGAGGTGCCGGGAGACCCCTGCTCTCGAGGGGGTCCCACACTGTACTTGTGGCGGGTACACGGATGGATAGGAGCATAGGAGTTGGCGGTGGTACCTATAGTGGGTACTGCGACTTGCGTTCTTCTTCGGAGGATACGCCTTTGGGACGATGACGCTCACCCCGGTCTGAAACCGAGTGGGGTAACCACTCTTTGGGCCCCACGTACTTACCGCTTACCCATATGAACGGGTTCCAGCCAGCCTAGCTAGCGCGATGCCCAGATTGCGAGAAGATCAGGTGGATGGTGTATGGGAACGGGAGAGACCGTCTCCCCGAAGGACTATGGCCCCGTCTGGCCCTACGTGGGAGAGTTCGACACAGCTTCCGAAGCATTGGATTGCGAGCCGATGGACCGAGACCGGAAGAGCAAGCGGGCATCGTCGCGGTTGGGGTCTGAGCTGTGGGTTGCGTCTCGAGATGGCGGCCACCATCTCGCAGCCCGAGTGGGTCCAGTTGTACAAGCTCTCGAGAGTCTATAATCTATACGTATAGCCGCGTCCTTGGTATGGACATTGCCCATTGCACTGTTACCTCTCATTTTGGGATATTCTACCTTCCCTCTTTCTAGCCAGTTTGAGAGTGATTAAGGTTCGCAGCTACGGACGGGGAGAAGGGAAGTTTGCTCCCTTTCCTTTCAGGATCCGGCCGTAGTTGGTGAGGTGCGAGGGGAGGGAGCTCTCGCATCGACTTAGAAGAGTGTGGAGATGGAGATGGGAGTCCGGCGTGCCGAATAGCCCAATGTGGTGAGATATGGGATGGATGGATATGAAGATGTTTATTTTATATTTGCTGCTGCATAGGAAACCTATAGCCTATCCTTGTTATAATTTTATCCATTTAGATGATAGTCCACTTAAAGCTTGCATATACGGTTGGTGACGTGAACCTATCCCACTCCTTGGGGATAGCCTTTGAGTACGCAGGATCTGAGGATGAGCATGAGTTCAACCACGACGGGTGGTACGATTGAGGCATCGTCTTGACGCGCAAGTTGCCTGTGGAGGAGATCAAGAAGATGGAGGCTTCTACGCCTAGTTTCCGCTGCGTTGGATGTTCTTTTGTTTGTCGTTCAGCCCTGAGGGCTTGTATCAGACGTATTATCATGAGAATGATGTAATAAATAAGATATTTGTACTTTATCCGTGGTATGGAAGTGATATTCGCTGTGATGAGTTCTGTACGTGATATCTACTTGATCCAGGGAGTATCACAATGGTACAGGAGTCGCGTTTTCGGAAAACGGAAACCCGGAACGTTACACGACCCCTCAAAGATTAAAATTGTTCATTCTTTTTCAAATCTAACTTAAATTCATCGTTGCATGCATGTCGTAACATTGACTTGGCAACGTGGTGGACGGCAGCCTATTTGCCTCACTCTATCACAGAACAATACAGGCCAACTCCATGACATGTGTGTTGGCGATGTGGTGAAACACGACGTTGAGTAGGCGCCATCATCTCGGTCCACCATCTGCAGCGCTCCACGCACCCAATCACACTCGTTGGAGTCGTAGGAACGTGACGAGCACGAACCACCCATTCACCACGAGCAAGGGCACTCCATACACACGCGCCATCTTCAAGAACTCGGCCACCTCATCAAGGCGGTACAACGAGAGCGAGAATGCCAGGACGCCTGTGTCGGAGATGATGTCCTCAGCACGCTCCCAGGCAGTTGAGAAGATCGGCAGAGGTAGGGCGGCATCGTAGATAGCGGCAGCCACGTACTCCAATGCGCGTCGTGGCATGAATCAGTACATGAAAATTGACCTTTAGTACCGGTCACAGGACGGGTTAGTACCGGTCGCTGTGGCCGGTACTAAAGGTCCGGTACTAACCTGGCGCACGTTAGTACCGGTCGCAGCTAGCCGGTACTAACGTGCACCTGTTAGTACCGGCTGGTTTCACAAGCCGGTACTAAACCGGCACATCCCGCGCGGGGCCTTGCGGGCGGTTTAGTACCGGCTGGTAATACCAGCCGGTACTGACCTCTTTTTTCGTTTATTTATTTCCTTTTCTATTCTTTTTGGTTTTATGCGTATTTGCATGCGTATTTATACCGAATCCGACTATACGATACCTGTACTACTGCATTGCACGTATTTATATTACGCCGATATCGCATTAATATTATATACATATATATACATACATACATCTATAAAGTTTACTACTAATACTTGAAAGATCCAACAAAATACATGTTTTATCTAGATATTACAAACTACACTTGTATGCCAGCCTCGACATCAGCTGCTGCGACGCTTTCGTAGGGATCGCCATAGAATTCTCCGTTTTTATCGATGACTTCATCGAGCAGGAATCCGCACATAGATTCTTGAATTGCCCTGACCCGAGAGACTTCTATGAGATCTTCTTTCATGGACCAGTTCTGTAACATTTTAAAAATATAATTTTAAAAAATTACATATTAGAATGAAACAATAATAAATTACTCTAAACATTTCTAGATATAAACGTGAGAATAAAAAAATAATAAATTAAAATTAATTAGCAGAATTGATTGTGCTCACGTACCGCGAATGCTTCTGCCGACATTTGTCCCTTTTCACTTACGAAGTTATCGATCCACTCGCATACGTAGTAACCACACAAGTTGTTACCTTTTTTCTGTCTCATGCACTATATGGAAATGAGTTATGGCATAGAATAATTAAATGTTTATTTCAAATGACAAAAAAGGTAAGAATCTATTCATACCGTTTGGTCACTCCTAAATCGAAGAGGCTCGACTTTCATTTTTAAGTGTTTTTCGAAGAAGCGAGCCCACGCCTTGTTGATCAGGTTGATGAGGTTTTCGTACATGGATCTATCTTGCCTCAACGAGTCATAGATCCAGACCGTGTGGGTTTCCATCTCAATAGCAAAGAGTATCCAGTGAAAGCTGTTCATATACATTCACAAAACCAACAAATTAATGTTGATTATAATAGTTATTAATTAGCATTATTCTGATGGTATTGAAAAAGTGACGAAAGACTCACTGATGATTGTGTGGCAACAGAATGAATGGACACATGATTTGCTTACGCAGGCCTCTATACTACTTTCGCTCAATACGGTACAACCCACACCGGAGGCACGGTTGGAACATGGTGTGGAGGGTCAATTGGGTATGATGGGCCATGATGTGTCCTTTTATTGTTATCACCACCCGGAGCTGATGCATAATGCAGTGGTAGCAGCCCCTTTTGAGTCCTACCATCGTTTGATGGGTTTATTTGGTCTAACGGGCCAGACGATGTTCCGCTTGTGTCATCATGTCTATATGGAGCTTGGACATGCAACACGGAATTCCCAGGAGGCATTGGGCGCCGATAGTCGTGGTGGATATGATCTGGCCCGCCGGGGACAATTCTATCTTCACCACCAGGTTGCAGTAATTCCCTTCCGAACGATACATGCCTCTCCCGATGGCCAATAAATTTAGGTTGCTCCTGCTTCTGCACGTGGTCATTGATATCTGCTTCATTAGCACTGGCAAAAGCAGTCTCACCTGTCTGCCACAAATTGAAGGCTTCCGATGTCGAAGTGAGTAGCAAGAAAACCAATAGTGACACAATGGCCACTATCACCATCCTTGACATCATGAGATCTAGAAAATGAAACTAGCAATTCTTTAGCTTTTTGTCAGCAAAGGGTTACGTATGCAAATTTGCGCTGTCACACCCATCCATATATATATGCAAATAGAAGTAAAGAATGCCAATGTAGGAAGCAACGGGATAGAATCAACTTTAAGTTTAAATCAACAAGCTATCCAATTTTGAAGATAGTGTTGATCAACCGCCTAAAATGAAGTATGTCATTTGTAGAATATTGATGAACTACCTAAATACAAGTATTAGATTGAGGCGATAATCATTAAGTGTCTAGAAATAAGTATGTGAGCAAGGTGATATTATTCACTGCCTTTTTATGGAATCCACTATGGTGAGAATTCATTAATTATTCTTGGTTTTGCGCCAGTATTCAAGAATGGCTAAAACCATAATGCTAGTTTTAACCCGCTATTTTAAAAATGCTTAACTGTTTATGCGATAAGAGTCTTCTGCAAAATAGAACCTGAGTCATCAATGTTGTGTAACATCCCGCAAATTCGTAGTCTGTTACTTGTATGAAAAATCTGGATTTTAAAAAATTTTGTGTGGATTGTTGTGAGCCATGAATTAATTTACAACTTATGTTAAATGCTCTCTCTAAATTCCTAGTAATTAAATTGTGCATAAAATAATTTCTCATATTTATGCATGTGTGATTTGAATTTATTTTGGAATGGTGGAATTCCATTTGGTGATATTTGAAATTGTTGAGTGCAGCTTATATTTGAAACTCCATTTCAAATATAAGCTAAAAGCTAATTAGTCCCCTAACTCTAACCTCAGCTTGGACCTAAACTAACCATAAGTCTAACTTCACCCCCCCCTAATCTCCCGGCCCGGCCTGCTCAGTACCCTCGGTCCAACTCAGCATCACCGCCAGGCCGCAGCCCACCTTTCTCCTCCACCGGCCCGCTCAACCCCGCGGCCCATTTCGTTCGCTCGGCCCATCACCACCGGCCCAGCTCGCCACCAACTGCGCCCTCCTCTCTCTCAATGCCAGCGGGCCCCGCCCGTCATCCCATTCCACCTCCTCCACCCCCTTTCCACACCGGCGCCGCTCGCCTCCCTCACAGCGCCGTGCCACCTCCGCCGCGCGGTCGCACCCGTCCAACCCTGAGCCGCCACCTCGGCCTCCTCTGCGTCACCAGCACCCATCCTTTCCAATGCAGCTGTTGGCGGTCCTTAGCCTAACAGATAAATCCGCAAGCGTATGGATACCGATGTAGCTTTCACCTGGGAGTGTTCCAAGGTATCGAATCCACGAGGAACGAGAAGTGTACTAGAATTGGTTATGGCTTATCCAGGGTCGTCCAAAGCCCATAAGAATTTGAACAAGAACACATGAACATCAGAGAAGCTTTCACGCGAAAGATGGGCCCAAGGCGAGCCAAAAAGGCCTTAGGCCAGCCGGCCAAGGCCCCACTTGGCCGCCCCGCCGAAGCCCTTTTTGCTCCGCCTCGGCCTCCCTTCTGAGCTAGGGTTTCCTCGGTGCATAAATATCTTGTCTTTCAGAAGGGAGGCGAATCCTTTCACCAGAAGTCGACGAATAGAGGAATACACACGGAAGGGAGTCGACGACCGCCGCTAGTCCTTGACATTGCCTAGGAGATGGCTTAGGCCATGCCCTAGCTGCCATGGTAGGCCCTGTGTGGTGAAGACATGGTGGAGTTCCGGGGCCACACCTTGCATCCTTCAAGGCGTATGTACAATGAATGGTGATATTAATCTAATCATTCCTCTCTACTTTGATCTACTTCCATGGATGCCTTTATTCTGTCATATGTGATGCATCCATATGTTCTCAGTAGGATTAGATCTAACCATGGTGGTTACTCTTTGTCTTGCGGATCATCACGATAGTGCACAGGAAGTCGGTACCGATTACCTTTGCGTGGTGACAACATGCGCGAGGGAAAAGGTCGAACGAACGTGTAATGTTGAGTAGTATCCACGGCGAGTATCGTGGGAGTTGTTGCAACGGCTATCAAGAGGAGGAGCTCAGGGGAATAGCGTTTGGTAATTGTTTGAGGTAAAGCTGGGTAACCCTAGGCACTGCATCAACGCACCTCACAAGAGTGCCCATGAAAGTTACTTAGAGATGACTCTTTATCATGGTAGAAGAGTAGATTGGTTATCGCTTTCCGCCGGTTGCAACAAGAAGATGTTAGGTTAGGCTTGTGCTACTCTTAGGTCGTGCTACCTCATGTTGGCCGGGTGTAATGTGTTCCCTTCGATCTCATATTCTTGTTCGCCTCACACTCATATGCAATCTACACTTAACGTTAAGATTAGATCCATTTAGTTAGATGGAAAACCCTAGTTAGTTCACTATCGATCCACGGATTGATAAACCTTGGGGGATACTCTAAGGGAAGAGCTACAATGATCCGTGCGCTTGCGGTGGATCTTGGTGCGCGTTAGTCACGCTAACATATAGACAGAGGATCGGATGTAATTATTTCTTAGTAAGTCTTATTTCTTTATGTTTAGCTAACAGCCAGTACATGCATGCAACAAGATGCTCCAACATCTCATCATATCATGTTGCCTTGTATGCAAGACAAATTATACTACTTTCGCTCAATACGGTACAACCCACACCGGAGGCACAGTTGGAACATGGTGTGGAGGGTCAATTGGGTATGATGGGCCATGATGTGTCCTTTTATTGTCATCACCACCCGGAGCTGATGCATAATGCAGTGGTAGCAGCCCCTTTTGAGTCCTACCATCGTTTGATGGGTTTTTTAGGTCTAACGGGCCAGACGATGTTCCGCTTGTGTCATCATGTCTATATGGAGCTTGGACACGCAACACGGAATTCCCAGGGGGCGTTGGGCGCTTATAGTCGTGGTGGATATGATCTGGCCCGCCGGGGACAATTCTATCTTCACCACCAGGTTGCAGTAATTCCCTTCTGAACAATACATGCCTCTCCGATGGCCAATAAATTTAGGTTGCTCCTGCTTCTGCACGTGGTCATTGATATCTGCTTCATTAGCACTGGCAAAAGCAGTCTCACCTGTCTGCCACAAATTGAAGGCTTCCGATGTCGAAGTGAGTAGCGAGAAAACCAATAGTGACACAATGGCCACTATCACCATCCTTGACATCATGAGATCAAGAAAATGAAACTAGCAATTCTTTAGCTATTTGTCAGCAAAGGGTTACGTAGGCAAATCTGCGCTGTCACACCCATCCATATATATATATGCAAATAGAAGTAAAGAATGCCAATGTAGGAAGCAACGGGATAGAATCAACTTTAAGTTTAAATCAACAAGCTATCCAATTTTGAAGATAGTGTTGATCAACCGCCTAAAATGAAGTATGTCATTTGTAGAATATTCATGAACTACCTAAATACAAGTATTAGATTGAGGCGATAATCATTACGTGCCTAGAAATAAGTATGTGAGCAAGGTGATATTATTCACTGCCTTTTTATGGAATCCACTATGGTGAGAATTCATTAATTATTCTTGGTTTTGTGCCGGTATTCAAGAATGGCTAAAACCATAATGCTAGTTTTAACCCGCTATTTTAAAAATGCTTAATTGTTTATGCCATAAGAGTCTCCTGCAAAATAGAACCTGAATCATCAATGTTGTGTAACATCCCGCAAATTCGTAGTCTGTTACTTGTATGAAAAATATGGATTTCAAAAAATTTTGTGTGGATCGTTGTGAGCCCTGAATTAATTTACAGCTTAAGTTAAATGCTCTCTCTAAATTCCTAGTAATTAAATTGTGCATATAACAATTTCTCCTATTTATGCATGTGTGATTTGGATTTATTTTGGAATGGTGGAATTCCATTTGGTGATATTTGAAATTGTTGAGTGTAGCTTATATTTGAAACCCCAATTTCAAATATAAGCTAAAAGCTAATTAGTCCCCTAACTCTAACCTCAGCTTGGGCCTAAACTAACCTTAAGTCTAACTTCACCCCCCTAATCTCCTGGCCCGGCCAGCTCAGTACCCTCGGTCCGACCCAGCATCACTGCCAGGCCGCAGCCCACCTTTCTCCTCCACCGGCCCGCTCAACCCCGCGGCCCATTTCCTTCGCTCGTCCCGTCACCACCGGCCCAGCTCGCCACCAACCACGCCCTCCTCTCTCTCACTGCCAGCGGGCCCCGCCTGTCATCCCTTTCCACCTCCTCCACCCCCTTTCCACGCCGTGGCCGCTCGCCTCCCTCACAGCGCCGCGGCACCTCCGTCGCGCGGTCGCACCCGTCCAACCCCGAGCCGCCACCTCGGCCTCCTCCGTGTCGCCAGCACCCCTCCTTTCCAACGCAGCTGTTGGCGGTCCTTAGCCTAACAGATATTCCGCAAGCGTACTGGATACCGATGTAGCTTTCACCTGGGAGTGTTCCAAGGTATCGAATCCACGAGGAACGAGAAGTGTACTAGAAGTGGTTATGGTTTATCCAGGGACGTCCAAAGCCCATAAGAATTTGAACAAGAACTCATGAACATCAGAGAAGCTTTCACGCGAAAGATGGGCCCAAGGCGAGCCAAAAAGGCCTTAGGCCAGCCGGCCAGGGCCCCACTTGGCCGCCCCGCCGGAAGCCCTTTTTGCTCCGCCTCGGCCTCTCTTCTGAGCTAGGGTTTCCTCGGTGCATAAATATCTTGTCTTTCAGAAGGGAGGCGAATCCTTTCACCAGAAGTCGACGAATAGAGGAATACACACGGAAGGGAGTCGACGACCGCCGCTAGTACTTGACATTGCCTAGGAGATGGCTTAGGCCATGCCCTAGCTGCCATGGTTGGCCCTGTGTGGTGAAGACATGGTGGAGTTCCGGGGCCACGCCTTGCATCCTTCAAGGCGTATGTACAATGAATGATGATATTAATCTAATCATTCCTCTCTACATTGATCTACTTCGATGGATGCCTTTATTCTGTCATATGTGATGCATCCATATGTTCTAGTAGGAATAGATCTAACCATGGTGGTTACTCTTTGTCTTGCGGATCATCACGATAGTGCACAGGAAGTCGGTACCGATTACCTTTGCGTGGTGACAACATGCGGGAGGGAAAAGGTCGAACGAACGTGTAATGTTGAGTAGTATCCACGGCGAGTATCGTGGGAGTTGTTGCAAAGGCTATCAAGAGGAGGAGCTCAGGGGAATAGCGTTTGGTAATCGTTTGAGGTAAAGCTGGGTAACCCTAGGCACTGCATCAGCGCACCTCGCAAGAGTGCCCATGAAAGGTATTTAGAGATGACTCTTTATCATGGTAGAAGAGTAGATTGGTTATCGCTTTCACCGGTGTTGCAACAAGAAGATGTTAGGTTAGGCTTGTGCTACTCTTAGGTCATGCTACCTCATGTTGACCGGGTGTAATGTGTTACAATGATCCGTGCGCTTCCGGTGGATCTTGGTGCACGTTAGTCACGCTAACATATAGACAGAGATCGGATGTAATTATTTCTTAGTAAGTCTTATTTCTTTATGTTTAGCTAACAGCCAGTACATGCATGCAAGAAGATGCTCCAGCATCTCATCATATCATGTTGCCTTGCATGCAAGACAAATTATACTACTTTCGCTCAATACGGTACAACCCACACCGGAGGCACAGTTGAAACATGGTGTGGAGGGTCAATTGGGTATGATGGGCCATGACGTGTCCTTTTATTGTTATCACCACCCGGAGCTGATGCATAATACAGTGGTAGCAGCCCCTTTTGAGTCCTACCATCGTTTGATGGGTTTTTTAGTCCAACGGGCCAGACGATGTTTCGCTTGTGTCATCATGTGTAACACCCTCAAAATTAAGTAGAATTAATTTAGGGTTCATTAATATAAATACTAGATTTATTAGGAAAATTATAGAATTAAATAGAAATAAATATAGGAAATAAACCATAAATAAGTGAAGGGAAAATAAAAGGGGTGTTTCCTAGCTTGAGTGTCAAAATGAGTCTCTAAAATCCTAGAATCAATTAGGAAACGTTTGGTCCAAATTTGAATTCAAATTCCTTTCAAAACCCTTTTAAACAAATGAAAAAGCTCTCTTAAATGTTAAACGGGCCAAAACCCCCATTTCGGCCCAGCCATTCCTTTAGCCCAGCCGCAAAGTTCACCTTTCCCCCTCCAACTCCCGCTCTCGCCCATACTCCCTCCCCCTTCCCTCGCGCCAGCCCAGCAGGCTCGCGGCCCGGTTAGTCTCCCGCTCGGCCCGCAAGCATGCGGCCCACGCGCCTTCGCCTCGTCCGCGGCCCATTCCCTCCCCGCGGCCTGGCTTTCTCCGCAGCCCAGCTCGCTTTCCGCCTGCTCGGCCCACGCGCGCGGCCCACGCGACCATCCCCCTTCCCTACCTCCCTCCTCCCTCCGCGCGCCGCCGCAATCCGTCGCCGCCGCTCGATACGCGGCCGTCGGCCGGGATCAACCCCAGGAGGGCGCGCGCGCCGCGTGTCGCCTCCCCCGGCCTCCACCGCACCCGAATAACGGCGCCGACCACCCTTTGGGCGCCCGAAGTCGAGGCCGCCGCCGCCGCGGTGACGCCATCACCGGCGCCACGCGTCTCCGCCTCGCCGGTCGCCCTCCTCCCCTCTGAGCGACGTGGCAAGACGCCGGGCCCTTTCCCCGGCTATAAAAGGAGGAATGCGCCCTCACTTCGCCCGGCAGGGGCTCAAATCAAGCTTGAGTTTTCCCCCCTTCTTCCCATGCACGGCCACGCCGCTCCGCCGCCTCTCTGTCCCTCCACAGAACACCCCCACGCTCGCCGTGCTCTCCGCTTCCACCCAGTGCAAACCATGGGGCCGGCGGCGAGCCACAACGCCGTCCCGACGCTATTCCGGCGAGCCTCGCGGTGGCGCACATGGCGCTCGCGGTGGCGCCGCCTCCCCCTCCCGGGCCGGTGTTCCACCGGTAACCGCCGTCGCCCCGCCGTCACCCCCTCTCCCTGCCTTAAACCCAACAAGCGGGCCCGAGCCCCGACGCCGTCGCCTTCCCCGTTACACCGTCCGCCCGCGACCCCCTGCACTTGGTCTACGTGGGCCGTAGACTTGGCGATCGCACCGGCCCATGGCCGGTCCATGGCGCGGCAGCCACGGCCGCGGAGTGGACGCGGTCCACTGGACCGTTGGCCCAGTGGCGCGCGGTCCACCGCGCCCGTGACGCCGGCCCACGGAGCGGTGCGCGCAGTGGGTCCCACTGGCCCACGTCAGCTGGGCCACCCTGCCGCGTCAGCCCCTAGCAAATTGCTAGGTACACCCCAGTAAGTGTACACGCAAGTGTATTTAGAGCCCTTCCTCACTTCTAAAAATTCCCCAAAAATATCCAAAAATACTAGAAATATTTCTAAGCTTATTAGTGCCATCCAATCCTTTTAGCAAGTCATTAGAGCCCAAATCCAAATAAGCTTCCCTCTAACCAATAGAAAGCTTCCCCCGATGTACCCAGAAAATTCCCCTTTCTTTGTCTTAGCCCGATAAATCCCCTGGAAATTCCCATAAATATTAGGAATTATTCTAAGCATTTTCATATGTTTAGTTCCCTAATATTTATCCGAAGCTTAGCCTTGCCACTAAACCACCCGAAACCCCGCCGTTACACCACCGTGTAAGCCCTAACCCCGCCAAAACCCCCGTCGTCCAACCGATCGTTTGTAAACCCCTAGGTTTCATTGAAACCCTAGCCATCATGCCGCCCAAGAAACAGATAAGGATTTTCTAGAGATCCATATCAGTCATTCAGGGTTTATTCCCTAGAAATCCATATAAATCCCGGAATACTGATAATCATCGCTCCAGCCATCGTCCGGGGAATTAATTAATAATTCTCTTGTTCTCATCCTTTAATCCAATGTGTTATTAATCCAACCCCCGGCCTTTAGAAGGATCCTTCGAATCCCCGCCCTTCTTCCATTCCATTTCCTTTTACGACTTGATTGATGTATTGTTATCCTGATTGTTATTTTATGTGTTTTATCGATAGCATGACCGGGCCCGACGAGACGACGAAACGTCGAAGCTCCAGAAGACCCGAAGCCCAAGCCCGGTCAACCTACGGAACACGCTCGCGTAAGAATTGTCTAAGGACGACAATGAAGGCAAGTCTCACCAATAATATCACCTTAATCACTAAACTTTACCTTATGTGCAGCATAAGCTACAGGGGGGCATGACCGGAGGGTATGCCCAGCATCGCTGTAGGCATAGGATGCTGATTGGGAGTGGAAGGAAGATCCCAATGAAGGGGATTCTGTCCTAAGAGCCACTCTGATCCCAGCTAAGGACCGGTTCACGGGAGAGTCTTTCTAGTGCTCAGTACAACCTCGCATGCCAAAAAGGCATAGCCTTCGGGAATGCCTATTTATGTGAGGCCTTGATTCACACCCCACCAGCTGAACCTAGTAATCCATCCCAAGGAAGCCGTATGATTGGCGCAGAGTGCTGACCGGCGAACTGGGACCGCCCGGTGCCGGGTCGAGCACGCGCCAAGTCGGGAAACGGGTATACTGGAGACAGCCCCAGACAGAGGGCTGGGACTGGGCGGCACGGGTTGACTAGGATATAGGGTCAGAGACCCTGGGGCAAGAGGCCCTATGAGCTCATCAAAAACCCGGGTCGATATCCGTGAGGCGGATGATTAGTAGCCCCTGTTGAGCCCCCAGTATACACGTGGCTGGACCTAGGGAATGCTGACCAGCGATGGTCACCGGTGGGTACGAATCTCGTAGGTCGATGCCCGCCTTTCGCGAAGGTGGGAACAGACCGAATGCAGGGTAGATAAGTACGACCTCTGCAGAGTGTGGAATCTATCTGGATAGCCGCGACTCCAGCAAGAGTCCACTTAGTCAAAGCCCCCGATGATTAGATTTACTATTTCTGTATGGGGAACCTGAAACGGCGAAGGTACCGTTGGTCAGGTTCGGGGTTTGTATACTGGGACTGGCAGGGAGGAAGTGTCCCTCCAGGACCAACCCTCAACTTTAATTTAATTTGACATATTATTGAAATTGTGGGATTTGCTGGGTATTCTTTTCAGAATACTCACCCTTGCTTTCATTGTCTTACAGGTTTAGGCTTTCAGGGCGAGAAGGCGCTGCAGCCCATTCCGGTGGAGGAATGATGTGCCTAACCGCTCTCCGTTAGTAACAAACGGTGTTAAATCTTTTTAAAATATACGTTATTTACCTCTTCTGATACTAATCTGTGGTAAGATCTGTATCAGCGGCCGATCCAGGACCTGATACAGGTAATCATGGGACGTCCCGATGAGGGGTCCCCACAGGGTGGTATCAGAGCCGTAAATAAATTTATAACACCATATAAGACAACCCATAGGCATTAGGAAGCCATAAACCCTATGTTCTGCTCCTATTTTTCGAAATTTTTCAAAAAATCCTTTGTCCATGCCCCTGAACTCCCTTTATTTCTTGCTTAACTCCAAATGTTACTCTGACAGGTACGGATCATGAGGATGAAGTTCAGAAGATGATCCGCAATACGGAGATTATGAGATGAAGATTTGCCGGAAAGCAAATGTTGCCGGAGTAACTAGAGATCTAGTTGTAGAATGTTCTATTGGAAAATAAGCCTATGACTTCATAGTGACGTACTTTTGATTGTATGATGGTTGATTAAGCCCCGGATAATAGTTTCCCCCTTTCCATATAATAGATATGGATTTGATTGGTAGTTGATTGTAGAAATGCGTGGATAGAACCACTCTTTCCTAAAAAACCTAAGGATTAGCTATAGCCCTTGTCCTTCTAGCGTCAACAATCTAAATAGAGGTTCAGAAATGAAGAAAATTTCTGGAAAATAATTGTACATGTCTAGAATGGAATACGGAATCTAATCCTCTTAAGTGGGGTAGGTTCCGAAGTCGCCAAGATATCCTACTCGGAGAATCATGAAGGATCGGTTAATGTGAGTCACAGTATACGAACTCCAGGGAAATACGGAATAGTCACAGGAATAGTATAAAACAAGTTTATACTATAAATGTGACAAGGTTTGAATCCCTGAGTAAATCTTGGAACTGAAACTAGTAAAAGCTGAAGAAACCGATATGGAGGATATAAGGATTTTTCTTAGAAACCCTATCCCGTAAACCATTAGTCAAGAAAGCCCACCCTTTTCCCTGCCAAGATCAACCCCATCCACCCTGAATATTTCCCGGATTAGCCAACCATCTCCTTGAAATAGGACTGGCTATATCCGTAAACCTCTGAGATCTCCCTATCAATTCTTGTAACCACCCTCACCCACAGTCTACCAGAAACTCCTATTCCTAAGCACCGATTTCAAAAGAAGCCGAAGAAATAGCCGAAGTTCTGCATTTGGAAACATGCGAATTTCTTTGTGGAACTAGCTTTTCTTCATCATCACCATTCCTGAGTAAATCCATCATCAATTCCTTTGAAAATTCGCCTCGGTCCAATCCTACCGAGGTAATTGAAACCCCAATCCATCAAGCATGCCAACCCGTAGACAAGCCAACGCATGAATAAGCGAACGTTCGTCACCCACGTCTCTCGAGAAAATTCCAACACCTTTTCCCCAAATAAACCCACCATTTCCCCGGATAAATCCATCTGGATCCCCGATCTTCCATAAACCTCTGAAATCCTGAAGGGACCGAGTATACTCACCCCCTTGATATCACCTATCACCGTATAATCCACTCCAAGACAATCCAAGGAAAATCCGCCTTCCTTCACTCACAACTAATCCAGCACTCCATCAAAGCACCCTGACCACTGGCCACCACACGAATACAAAACCATTCCTTTTAAGAAATCATTCCGTTCCTTTACAGATCATTGAGACATGCAAGCTTCTCTAAGCCTGCCTCTCAATGCTCCTCCATCCATGAGAAGCTCATGGTTATCCTAGAAATATCACCCCTTCCCTAACTTGATAACCGTATCCATTCATTCGTCTATTCTCCGCCATTAGATATAAACACCAGGTTTCGCTGATCATTGAGGCATGCAACTTCCGTAAGAAAATGCTCCAGAATTCCATTCTAACCACTCACAAATCCACACCCACAATCGTCTCAACAAAATTCCCCCGCCATTTCCCTTGATGATAGCCACATCCTCACCCCAGGTCATATAAAGAAATGACCAATCAAGCTCATACCCCTGAGCTGACCACCCCGTCCTTCCACTCTGTAAAGAACCTCCAGCTCTCGCCATCCTCCCTACCAAGAAGTCCATGGTGAAAGATCCAAGAAAGCAAAGGATATAAGGAATGATCATAACCCAAGAATGGATCATGAGTCCGGAATAAAATAACCGGGTGAGTTGACAAAGGAAATCCCCAACCAAAGATTTGGGAAAGTGAAGTCAACAGCAACCCCGGATAAGCCACTATGATCCAAGGATATGATCAGGATCAACCGCCATGTACTCACCCAAATTCCATAGTCAGTAAACTTACTAACTGAAGAACCCTAAACCACCTAGCCCTAGCTACTTCCCTAGGGAACCCGAGACAGCTTGCTCCGGACAGAAGAAACATAAGGAATAGATCTTGTGGAATAACTGGGTGATGTGGTACAAGAATCACCACCCAAAATTCGGAAACCAAACTCCACCGAGACCAGGTTAGCGAACCCTCCAACCAATGGACTCTAACCATCCCGTCATTCTGGAAAGAGACACTTCTCAAAATACCAGAAGAATCACCATACCAAATTTTCTGGTGAGAAGTGGTCACCCAAGTTTATCACTCCCCGCCCGGTAACCCCGGAGTTTTTATTAAACTCTTTTCAAAGAAACCAGAGCAGCTACAACTCTAACGGCCGTCAAAACTCTTCCCGAACCCAGAAGGATAAAAGCGTCAAAAGAAAGGACAAAGAAAAGACGACGCTTACCACTGGGAGAACCTGGGGTGGAACTGATACTCTCAAAGATGAAAATTTTTTCAAATAGAGACCCAGGTAAAAACCATCCCGATGACCAAGAATAGGACATGTGAAGAAATAGTGAGGTACAACATGGATACATCCAAGTCAAGGAAAACTTGGATAAGAAATTTGGATAAAGACCCTAAGAGGATAGGAAAATCCGAGATCTTCATTTCAAAAAGAAATTTGAAAAATCTACTTGGAAAAGAAAAATATCGGATTACGATCAAGGAAATCCTGAGTTGATCCTTTTAAGTGGGGTAGTAACCCAAATGAAGAAAAGGATACTTGACCCCAAGAACTTGAGAATTAAAACAACTCAGGAAAAGTAATTCATCAAGTCACCCTGAGTACGACAGAAATTGATTGGATATCTTCGGGAGTAATGGAAGTGAGAATCGACGATCGTACTCCCACGTATGGAAATAAGAAACAAAATCTTAAAAGGAAGAAGAATTTGAAGTTTGAAAGAGAAGAAGAAATTCCTTTCAACAAGTGTTGGAAATCTTTGTTGTCGACTAAGGAAGAAGTAGGATAAAACCCTAGTCTTTCTTTCTAGCCTTAAATCTCGGGGCGAGATTTCTTTAAGCAGGGTAGATCTGTAACACCCTCAAAATTAAGTAGAATTAATTTAGGGTTCATTTAGATAAATACTAGATTTATTAGGAAAATTATAGAATTAAATAGAAATAAATATAGGAAATAAACCATAAATAAGTGAAGGGAAAATAAAAGGGGTGTTTCCTAGCTTGAGTGTCAAAATGAGTCTCTAAAACCCTAGAATCAATTAGGAAACGTTTGGTCCAAATTTGAATTCAAGTTCCTTTCAAAACCCTTTTAAACAAATGAAAAAGCTCTCTTAAATGTTAAACGGGCCAAAACCCCCATTTCGGCCCAGCCATTCCTTTAGCCCAGCCGCAAAGTTCACCTTTCCCTCTCCAACTCCCGCTCTCGCCCGTACTCCCTCCCCCTTCCCTCGCGCCAGCCCAGCAGGCTCGCGGCCCGGTTTGTCTCCCGCTCGGCCCGCAAGCATGCGGCCCACGCGCCTTCGCCTCGCCGCGGCCCATTCCCTCCCCGCGGCCCGGCTGTCTCCGCAGCCCAGCTCGCTTTCCGCCTGCTCGGCCCATGCGCGCGGCCCACGCTCGTCGAGGTGACGTCAGCTGACGTCACCATCCCCCTTCCTTCCTCCCTCCTCCCTCCGCGCGCCGCCGCAATCCGTCGCCGCCGCTCGATCCGCGGCCGTCGGCCGGGATCAACCCCAGGAGGGCGCGCGTGCCGCGTGTCGCCTCCCCCGGCCTCCACCGCACCCGAATAACGGCGCCGACCACCCTTCGGGCGCCCGAAGTCGAGGCCGCCGCCGCCGCGGTGACGCCATCACCGGCGCCACGCGTCTCCGCCTCGCCGGTCGCCCTCCTCCCCTCTGAGCGACGTGGCAAGCCGCCGGGCCCTTTCCCCGGCTATAAAAGGAGGAATGCGCCCTCACTTCTCCCGGCAGGGGCTCAAATCAAGCTCGAGTTTTCCCCCCTTCTTCCCACGCACGGCCACGCCGCTCCGCCGCCTCTCTGTCCCTCCACAGAACACCCCCGCGCTCGCCGTGCTCTCCGCTTCCGCCCAGTGCAAACCATGGGGCCGGCGGCGAGCCACAGCGCCGTCCCGGCGCTGTTCCGGCGAGCCTCGCGGTGGCGCACATGGCGCTCGCGGTGGCGCCGCCTCCCCCTCCCGGGCCGGTGTTCCACCTGTAACCGTCCGTCGCCCCGCCGTCACCCCTCTCCCTGCCTTAAACCCGACAAGCGGGCCCGAGCCCCGACGCCGTCGCCTTCCCCGTTACAACCGTCCGCCCGCGACCCCCCTGCACTTGGTCTACGTGGGCCGTAGACTTGGCGGTCGCACCGGCCCACGGCCGGTCCATGGCGCGGCAGCCACGGCCCGCGGAGTGGACGCGGTCCACTGGACCGTTGGCCCAGTGGCGCGCGGTCCACCGCGCCCACGACGCCGGCCCACGGAGCGATGCGCGCAGTGGGTCCCACCGGCCCACGTCAGCTGGGCCACCCTGCCGCGTCAGCCCCTAGCAAATTGCTAGGTACACCCCGGTAAGTGTACACGCAGTGTATTTAGAGCCCTTCCTCACTTCTAAAAATTCCCCAAAAATATCCAAAAATACTAGAAATATTTCTAAGCCTATTAGTGCCATCCAATCCTTTTAGCAAGTCATTAGAGCCCAAATCCAAATAAGCTTCCCTTCTAACCAATAGAAAGCCTCCCCCGGTGTACCCAGAAAATTCCCCTTTCTCTGTCTTAGCCCGATAAATCCCCAGGAAATTCCCATAAATATTAGGAATTATTCTAAGCATTTCATATGCTTAGTTCCCTAATATTTATCCTAAGCTTAGCCTTGCCACTAAACCACCCGAAACCCGCCGTTACACCACCGTGTAAGCCCGAAACCCCGTCTAAATCCCCGTCGTCCAACCGACCGCCCTAAACCCCTAGGTTTCATTGAAACCCTAGCCATCATGCTGCCCAAGAACACATAAGGGCTTTTCTAGAGATCCATATCAGTCATTCAGGGTTCATTCCCTAGAAATCCATATAAATCCCGGAATACTGATAATCATCGCTCCAGCCATCGTCCGGGGAATTAATTAATAATTCTCTTGTTCTCATCCTTTAATCCATTAATTATATAAAATATAATTAATGTGTTATTAATCCAAACCCCGGCCTTTAGAAGGATCCTTCGAATCCCCGCCCTTCTTCCATTCCTTTTCCTTTTACGACTTGATTGATGTATTGTTATTCTGATTGTTATTTTATGTGTTTTATCGATAGCATGACCGGGCCCGACGAGACGACGAAACGTCGAAGCTCCAGAAGACCCGAAGCCCAAGCCCGGTCAACCTACGGAACACGCTCGCATAAGAATCGTCTAAGGACGACAATGAAGGCAAGTCTCACCAATAATATCACCTTAATCACTAAACTTTACCTTATGTGCAGCATAAGCTACAGGGGGGCATGACCGGAGGGTATGCCCAGCATCGCTGTAGGCATAGGATGCTGATTGGGAGTGGAAGGAAGATCCCAATGAAGAGGATTCTGTCCTAAGAGCCACTCTGATCCCAGCTAAGGACCGGTTCACGGGAGAGTCTTTCTAGTGCCCAGTACAACCTCGCATGCCAAAAAGGCATAGCCTTCGGGAATGCCTATTTATGTGAGGCCTTGATTCACACCCCACCAGCTGAACCTAGTAATCCATCCCAAGGAAGCCGTATGATTGGCGCAGAGTGCTGACCGGCGAACTGGGACCGCCCGGTGCCGGGTCGAGCACGCGCCAAGTCGGGAAACGGGTATACTGGAGACAGCCCCAGACAGAGGGCTGGGACTGGGCGGCACAGGTTGACTAGGATACAGGGTCAGAGACCCTGGGGGCCAGAGGCCCGATGAGCTCATCAAAAACCCGGGTCGATATCCGCAAGGCGGATGATTAGTAGCCCCTGTTGAGCCCCCAGTATACACGTGGCTGGACCTAGGGAATGCTGACCAGCGATGGTCACCGGTGGGTACGAATCTCGTACGTCGATGCCCGCCTTTCGCGAAGGTGGGAACAGACCGAATGCAGGGTAGATAAGTACGACCTCTGCAGAGTGTAGAATCTATCTGGATAGTCGCGACTCCGGCAAGAGTCCACTTAGTAAAAGCCCCCGATGATTAGATTTACTATTTCTGTACGGGGAACCTGAAACGGTGAAGGTACTGTTGGTCAGGTTTGGGGTTTGTATACTGGGACTGGCAGGGAGGAAGTGCCCCTCCACGACCAACCCTCAACTTTAATTTAATTTGACATATTATTGAAATTGTGGGATTTGCTGGGTATTCTTTTCAGAATACTCACTCTTGCTTTCATTGTCTTACAGGTTTAGGCTTTCAGGGCGAGAAGGCGCTGCAGCCCATTCCGGTGGAGGAATGATGTGCCTAACCGCTCTCCGTTAGTAACAACGGTGTTAAATCTTTTTAAAATATACGTTATTTACCTCTTCTGATACTAATCTGTGGTAAGATCTGTATCAGCGGCCGATCCAGGACCTGATACAGGTAATCATGGGACGTCCCGATAAGGGGTCCCCACATCATGTCTATATGGAGCTTGGACACGCAACACGGAATTCCCAGGGGGCGTTGGGCGCTGATAGTCGTGGTGGATATGATCTGGCCCGCCGGGGACAATTCTATCTTCACCACCAGGTTGCAGTAATTCCCTTCTGAACAATACATGCCTCTCCGGATGGCCAATAAATTTAGGTTGCTGCTGCTTCTGCACGTGGTCATTGATATCTGCTTCATTAGCACTGGCAAAAGCAGTCTCACCTGTCTGCCACAAATTGAAGGCTTCCGATGTCGAAGTGAGTAACGAGAAAACCAATAGTGACACAATGGCCACTATCACCATCCTTGACATCATGAGATCAAGAAAATGAAACTAGCAATTCTTTAGCTATTTGTCAGCAAAGGGTTACGTAGGTAAATCTGCGCTGTCACACCCATCCATATATATATGCAAATAGAAGTAAAGAATGCCAATGTAGGAAGCAACGGGATAGAATCAACTTTAAGTTTAAATCAACAAGCTATCCAATTTTGAAGATAGTGTTGATCAACCGCCTAAAATGAAGTATGTCATTTGTAGAATATTCATGAACTACCTAAATACAAGTATTAGAATGAGGCGATAATCATTACGTGCCTAGAAATAAGTATGTGAGCAAGGTGATATTATTCACTGCCTTTTTATGGAATCCACTATGGTGAGAATTCATTAATTATTCTTGGTTTTGTGCCAGTATTCAAGAACGGCTAAAACCATAATGCTAGTTTTAACCCGTTATTTTAAAAATGCTTAATTGTTTATGCCATAAGAGTCTCCTGCAAAATAGAACCTGAATCATCAATGTTGTGTAACATCCCGCAAATTCGTAGTCTGTTACTTGTATGAAAAATATGGATTTCAAAAAATTTTGTGTGGATCGTTGTGAGCCCTGAATTAATTTACAGCTTAAGTTAAATGCTCTCTTTAAATTCCTAGTAATTAAATTGTGCATATAATAATTTCTCCTATTTATGCATGTGTGATTTGGATTTATTTTGGAATGGTGGAATTCCATTTGGTGATATTTGAAATTGTTGAGTGTAGCTTATATTTGAAACTCCAATTTCAGATATAAGCTAAAAGCTAATTAGTCCCCTAACTCTAACCTCAGCTTGGGCCTAAACTAACCTTAAGTCTAACTTCACCCCCCCCCCAATCTCCTGGCCCGGCCAGCTCAGTACCCTCGGTCCAACCCAGCATCACCGCCAGGCCGCAGCCCACCTTTCTCCTCCACCGGCCCGCTCAACCCCGCGGCCCATTTCCTTCGCTCGTCCCGTCACCACCGGCCCAGCTCACCACCAACCACGCCCTCCTCTCTCTCACTGCCAGCGGGCCCTGCCCGTCATCCCTTTCGACCTCCTCCACCCCCTTTCCACGCCGGCGCCGCTCGCTTCCCTGACAGCGCCGCGCCACCTCCACCACGCGGTCGCACCTGTCCAACCCCGAGCCGCCACCTCGGCCTCCTCCGTGTCACCAGCACCCCTCCTTTCCAACGCAGCTGTTGGCGGTCCTTAGCCTAACAGATATTCCGCAAGCGTACGGGTACCGATGTAGCTTTCACCTGGGAGTGTTCCAAGGTATCGAATCCACGAGGAACGAGAAGTGTACTAGAAGCGGTTATGGTTTATCTAGGGATGTCCAAAGCCCATAAGAATTTGAACAAGAACTCATGAACATCAGAGAAGCTTTCACGTGAAAGATGGGCCCAAGGCGAGCCAAAAAGGCCTTAGTCCAGCCGGTCAGGGCCCCACTTGGCCGCCCCGCCGAAGCGCTTTTTGCTCCGCCTCGGCCTCTCTTCTGAGCTAGGGTTTCCTCGGTGCATAAATATCTTGTCTTTCAGAAGGGAGGCGAATCCTTTCACCAGAAGTCGACGAATAGAGGAATACACACGAAAGGGAGTCGACGACCGCCGCTAGTCCTTGACATTGCCTAGGAGATGGCTTAGGCCATGCCCTAGCTGCCATGGTTGGCCCTGTGTTGTGAAGACATGGTGGAGTTCCGGGGCCACGCCTTGCATCCTTCAAGGCGTATGTACAATGAATGGTGATATTAATATAATCATTCCTCTCTACTTTGATCTACTTCGATGGATGCCTTTATTCTGTCATATGTGATGCATCCATATGTTCTCAGTAGGATTAGATCTAACCATGGTGGTTACTCTTTGTCTTGCGGATCATCACGATAGTGCACAGGAAGTCGGTACCGATTACCTTTGCGTGGTGACAACATGCGGGAGGGAAAAGGTCGAACGAACGTGTAATGTTGAGTAGTATCCACGGCGAGTATCGTGGGAGTTGTTGCAACGGCTATCAAGAGGAGGAGCTCAGGGGAATAGCGTTTGGTAATCGTTTGAGGTAAAGCTGGGTAACCCTAGGCACTGCATCAGCACACCTCGCAAGAGTGCCCATGAAAGGTACTTAGAGATGACTCTTTATCATGGTAGAAGAGTAGATTGGTTATCGCTTTCACCAGAGTTGCAACAAGAAGATGTTAGGTTAGGCTTGTGCTACCCTTAGGTCATGCTACCTCATGTAGACCGGGTGTAATGTGTTCCCTTTGATCTCATATTCTTGTTCACCTCACACTCATATGCAATCTACACTTAACATTAAGATTAGATCCATTTAGTTAGATGGAAAACCCTAGTTAGTTCACTGTCGATCCACGGATTGATAAACCTTGGGGGATACTCTAAGGAAAGAGCTACAATGATCCGTGCGCTTGCAGTGGATCTTAGTGCACGTTAGTCACGCTAACATATAGACAGAGATCGGATGTAATTATTTCATAGTAAGTCTTATTTCTTTATGTTTAGCTAACAGCCAGTACATGCATGCAACAAGATGCTCCAACATCTCATCATATCATGTTGCCTTGCATGCAAGACAAATTATACTACTTTCGCTCAATACGGTACAACCCACCCCGGAGGCACAGTTGGAACATGGTGTGGAGGGTCAATTGGGTATGATGGGACATGATGTGTCCTTTTATTGTTATCACCACCCGGAGCTGATGCATAATGCAGTGGTAGCAGCCCCTTTTGGGTCCTACCATCGTTTGCTGGGTTTTTTAGGTCCAACGGGCCAGACGGTGTTCCGCTTGTGTCATCATGTCTATATGGAGCTTGGACATGCAACACGGAATTCCCAGGGGGTGTTGGGCGCTGATAGTCGTGGTGGATATGATCTGGCCCGCCGGGGACAATTCTATCTTCACCACTAGGTTGCAGTAATTCCCTTCTGAACAATACATGCCTCTCTCGATGGCCAATAAATTTAGGTTGCTCCTGCTTCTGCACGTGGTCATTGATATCTGCTTCATTAGCACTGGCAAAAGCAGTCTCACCTGTCTGCCACAAATTGAAGGCTTCCGATGTCGAAGTGAGTAGCGAGAAAACCAATAGTGACACAATGGCCACTATCACCATCCTTGACATCATGAGATCAAGAAAATGAAACTAGCAATTCTTTAGCTATTTGTCAGCAAAGGGTTACGTAGGCAAATCTGCGCTGTCACACCCATCCATATATATATGCAAATAGAAGTAAAGAATGCCAATGTAGGAAGGAACAGGATAGAATCAACTTTAAGTTTAAATCAACAAGATATCCAATTTTGAAGATAGTGTTGATCAACCGCCTAAAATGAAGTATGTCATTTGTAGAATATTCATGAACTACCTAAATACAAGTATTAGATTGAGGCGATAATCATTACGTGCCTAGAAATAAGTATGTGAGCAAGGTGATATTATTCACTGCCCTTTTATGGAATCCACTATGGTGAGAATTCATTAATTATTCTTGGTTTTGTGCCAGTATTCAAGAATGGCTAAAACCATAATGCTAGTTTTAACCCGCTATTTTAAAAATGCTTAATTGTTTATGCCATAAGAGTCTCCTGCAAAATAGAACCTGAATCATCAATGTTGTGTAACATCCCGCAAATTCGTAGCCTGTTACTTGTATGAAAAATCTGGATTTCAAAAAATTTTGTGTGGATTGTTGTGAGCCCTGAATTAATTTACAGCTTAAGTTAAATGCTCTATCTAAATTCCTAGTAATTAAATTGTGCATATAATAATTTCTCCTATTTATGCATGTGTGATTTGGATTTATTTTGGAATGGTGGAATTCCATTTGGTGATATTTGAAATTGTTGAGTGTAGCTTATATTTGAAACTCCAATTTCAAATATAAGCTAAAAGCTAATTAGTCCCTGTTGGTATTTCTTACGACCTACAGATAAATCTGCAAGCATACGGATACCGATGTAGCTTTCACCCGAGAGTATTCCAGAGTATCGATTTCCACGGGGAACGTGAAGTGTACTAATCCTTAATTAGTTCGTCCGAAGGGATAAATGTGGATTTGGACGACGACGAAGAGAAGAGGTAAATGGGACGAGGGTAGAGAGGGTACTTGTGTAGCAACAATGGTTATTCCTCTGATCAAGCAACACTGACTTACTCACGATAGACTAACGTGGTGGATTACGTCGGCCGGACAGGGCTGTCTGTCACCACCTGCCGGCTACCACAACTATTCCGTTGAACTAGGTGCAAACCAAGGTAACGACTAGTCTAGACACCGTGCCTACACTAATAATTACTACTTCACTCGACGTCAGAGCAAAGCACCCACTACTAAGTAGTGAACGAGGAACCAGGAAACAAAAGTAAGAAAGAACAGATGCTTGATTAATCAGAGGGAACCAGAGTTACCAGACAAGACCCGGATGTAGTCACTCGAAGATGAACTGCATCCGCCGAGGTACAAAGTAGAGGAAGAGCGGACACCTCCGGCTCTTCCCCCGAACTCTCACCTCACCTCTCTCCCTATTTTCTAAGGCTAGGAGCAGCAGTGCTTCGCCTTGGAGCTTCTTCTCTTGTATTTCAACGTCTTCTCAAGGTGAGTGGGGTGTCCTTTTATAGGCTCCAAGGGCGGTTCCCGACGTCATCATCAAGCTAGCCTCCTGCTTAGCATCCACGCGAAGGGGGAAGCGTAGAAGCCACGGTAGTAGGCCGGTCGGCCTCATCTAGGCCGGCCGGCCTGGCTCTGGTGCCAAGTGGCACCGACCTTTGCGGGGATGGCTTGGATGATGTCCGAAGTCGGTAACAGTTGCGTTCGGTTGAAGCTGTCCAAGAATCCTAGGTTGTCGGCCCTTCAATCCATGTTTATCCCACCCTAGGCCTTCCAGGTCCTTTGATCAAACCGACATCAAATGCACGGCTCATGATCATCTTTGATACATTAGTAAACTTTTGGATCAGTGCCGTGGCCAGAAGAGGGGAGGGCCGGTCGGCCTGGCCTAGGCCGGCCGGCCTGGCCCTGTGCCCAAACTGTTCCTTCTTTTCCCCATCTGCTCCTTCACTCACAAATTGTACAAAACTTGTGGAACTCATTAGAAATAATCAAATTCACATTGGCATGAGCAAGATGAGCCTGGAATATCGTGGAATGTTGACGGTAAAATCATATAATAATGGCCGTCAACACACCCCCACACTTAGACCCTTGCTCGTCCTCGAGCGAGGAGTAGGGACTAAGATGAGACATGACCTCCAAGGAAATGGAACAAGCATACGAAATATTCCAAGTCATACCTTGTACTTGTGAATTTTGTAGTGTCTATCATGCCATCTTGGGTAGTTGAGGATTGGAACGATCATGAATCAAGTCACTTCAACTCTATGTGTCAAGTAGCTTGGGATTTTCTAACCAAGTTTTCAAAAACAAACCTTTGCATTGCTCCTCATTTGATTCTCTCAGATCTCTCAATGTGTATATATCCTCACCAAGGCATTAACTTGCCTTTCTTCATCCTACTTCTAATGATGGCTATATGTGGAGCTCAAGGTAGGGTATGAAGAAGAGGCATACTTGCATCACATGTATTGCAAAGTCAAAGAGCGGATCCAAGAAGAAATCAAATCATACAATCAGATCAAGATGTGCACGTGTGTGAGTATGATGGATGGCGGATGGAATAACAACTCCTTTGTGTGTCGTCTTTCTCCGTTAAAAAATCTTTTGAGAACATGGCTATCAGAGATTTTTTTTCTTGGACCTTCATGTGTCCAACCCTTTTTTTCTCTTTTTTTTTTGCGTGGACCTTCATGTGTCCATATTTTTTTCCGATAGCCATGTCTCTTTTGTAACAATAACTGAGGAGTGAGACTTACACGTACATGATGGAGCATTTATTTTGTGGAATGGATGGATGAATGACTAAAGTGCTAACTTCCAGTGTAGAAGTATAGCAATGGGGGATAAATGTGTACGTGATCTTGATCATGAAAGCATGAAAAGAATTCTCATAAGGGTCACAACAATTTGACAAAGCCCAATGCAATGACAAGTAGCATATGTGTACATGGTTGTCAAGATAACTCATCATATGGCTTTGGTAGGACATTGGCATATCAAAGAGGAGCCTTGCAAAGGGTTTTCAAATTTTCAAATAAATTTCCCATGCACTCAAACATTAAGAGCGAAGATCATATCATCAAACCATATCTCAAACATCAACTACTTAGATGAACATGGTTCCCTAAAAATTTTTGTTCACAAGCATCAAGGTCATAGCAAGGAATAGAACATAAGCAAGCCAAACATGGGAACATGGAGGGTAGGCATAGCACCCTGATTTATATTATCTTGAGATTGATTTAAATGATAGGAATTGAAATTCAATCAATCTCATGAATTAAAGAGCAAGAGGTGGAGTGCACATACCATCGCTTTTTTTTCTTCTCATGTTAACGCAGTCGATGTTGTGCGACACCTTCGTGGGGGACCTTGAATGTGTATGTTGATGATGAGCTTGAGAGATCTCCCCCATACTTGTACTTGCGCTGGTACTGTTATTCAAAACCAAAAGGTGGAAACAAAAAGAGGGGCTCTACTGGTTCAAGAACCAGAGAGCCTTTATTCAGGCTTTTATTTTTTTTATTTTTTTATTTGGCAAGATGCATGAACAAACACCATCTCCAAACCAAAGCAAGTTTGGCATGAAAGGAACTTTACTTGGGATACTCACATACCTACCCCACACTTGAAATTTGCATTGTTGTGCAACACAACCCATGTGTGTGGAGTTCAAGTTTCCTTTCGTAATCATTCTCTCAAAAAAAACTTACAACGGTATTGTAGTTGATGTAGCTCTCATGTTCTAAGGTGTTCATCGTTCTTCTTGATCTTCGCCTGAAATGGTTAGAGAGCAAAAATACCCGAAGGACAACTTTATCATAGAGACATGATCTTGCTTTTTATTCAAAAGGGAAAAAATACTAATCATCCGGGCTATCTCCCGGCAGTGCTTTGTTTATGGTCATAAGCTTGACCTTGGGAACATTCTCTTGCAGCTACCATCGATGATGTCGTTCCTGTCTCATCACCAAGTATCGATGTGTCATGAAGCTTTTAGCTGCAAGGTTAGTGCAACAGAGCAACCACGAAATTTGCAATGCTTAAGGTAAACATATGCATCTACAACCAACCTTCTAAATGCTTTGTAGAAGAGGACCTTGAGGAGGTTGTAGTCCTCATGTGTGCTCGGGGCACCGGACGTGGCTGACTTTGGAGAGGCAGTGAACGAGCATGGTCTATGTATGACTTCAAGAATAAAACTTCCATGCTCATCCAAGAGATTATTTTCCTTAGACTCCAAAGTTAGTGTTTTACAATCTTCCATGGCCCATGGGTTCACTATCTCAAGAGATTCATCGTGGAAGCTTGATGTTGCTTTTCGATCATGGTCGGAAACAACATAGTAAGGGCCAGTGGGAAGAGGCTCAAACTCGTTCGAGGGTTATGATGATCGTTCCTCTTCACAAAAGTGAAGGGTCTCTTCCGACTCGTAATATTGAGAGCAGAGACCGCAACCTCAAAGAGAACAGGCTCAGATGATGTGAACGGAGATCCATGCATCATACTCTCGAACGGGTTTAGCTTAGGAAGAGGCTTCGCCATAGGTTTTGCTAGACAAGTGGTAGTGGTGGCGAAGGCAGCTTCCCTAAGCTTTTCATCTAGGCTCCCTCGAGGTTTATCAAGGAGTTCTCGAACTGGGCAGCCTAGGAGTAGATCAAGATCAAGTATATCAAAAATGCGAAAGTCTAGGCTCACCTCGATCTTGTCTATCATGAGTGGCATGGCACATGCAACCCCCCGACATTCAAGGATAGTGTCCAAAGGGACAACTAGTGAGGAGCTTGTCGGACGGCCTTAGCGAGACATTGCCCAATAGAGTGTACGCTAAGTGCCATGGCATCACATTAATCTCCATGATGGGGTTAAGATGGGCTTCTACGGTTATTCCCCTTATAGAACAAGGAAGGATAATAGAGAGAGAACTAATCCAAATTTCTTCGGAATAGCATCTCGCTCCACACAACCACTCCTGATTCATAGCCTCCTTAAGGGATGTTTCATTAGGAGGATCGGGAGGCAAAGGAGGTATCGTAGGCCTGTGAAAAGGATCTGTCAGAGAATTTTTAGAGTGATGGATTTGGACAGAATAGAGCTCCTCTCGAGAATGCTGGTCAATGTAGTCGGTGGCTTGGACCTTAGTAATTGTGTGCCTTTCAACTACGGGAAGTTTTGAGCTGTCCCTGTACTCCAGGAATAGCTCGTCGTGGAAATCGTAGGGGAAGGCACAACGAGAATCATGTAGGTCCAGATCATATTCTGGGGTTGGTTCAGGGAGAGTATCGGAGAGATGTGCTACGACTGGTGTGGATTCTTGTGATGCTCTCACATCTTCCGACGCGGATGTCTCTTCTATGGGCTCCTCAGGAATTTCTTCCGGGAATTCATCATAGATCCTAGTGTAAGGGGTGTTCTCTAGAATTTTGTCTAGAATGGCCCTCCCCTCACTAGGTGTCAAATGAGTGAAAGATCCTCCTGAGGACGAATCTAGGAATTTGGCTGATTCGATTTCGAGACCTCTTCTAAAATGTATTAGAAGGATGGGTTCAGAGATCCCTAGATCAGGACCAGAGGCCAGAAGATAGGTAAATCGAGCCCAAGCAGCCCCTAGTGATTCTCCTTCCCTTTGTTTGAAGGTAAGGATCTCGATTCGAAGGTCAGCGACCCGAGATTCAGGGAAAAAGGTTAGACAGAATTTTGCTCGTAGTGTCTCCCAACTTCCCTTCACTCTCCCACGATAGCGATCACACCATATCTTCGCTCGACCCGTCAAAGAGAAGGGAAACACCTTCCATTTCAGAGTTTGTTGGGCCATCCCCGTAATCACGAGACATGAGCAAATTTGCTCAAATTCCCGTAAGTGAACATAAGGATTCTCCCCTTCAGCTCCAGAAAATGGATTCTCTCTGATCTTGGCTATGAATTTTGTGTGTATTACATAGCCAGAGCTTTTTATGGGGTGAGACGATGGTGGTGGCTCCAGATCTTCAGCTTTTGGAGCTGAGAATTGATATAAGGTAGGAGCGGAATTCATGATGGTAGGTGGATGATATGTGGACGAACTAGGTTCGGGATCAGAATAGCTACCGTTCCCCGGCAACGGCGCCAGAAAGCTTGTTGGTATTTCTTATGACCTACAGATAAATCCGCAAACGTACGGATACCGATGTAGCTTTCACCCGGGAGTATTCCAGAGTATCGATTTCCACGGGGAACGTGAAGTGTACTAATCCTTAATTAGTTCGTCCGAAGGGATAAATGTGGATTTGGATGACGACGAAGAGAAGTGGTAAATGGGACGAGGGTAGAGAGGGTACTTGTGTAGCAACAATGGTTATTCCTCTGATCAAGCAACACTGACTTACTCACGATAGTTAACTTCGGGCGCCTGAGACACCACCACTCACAGAAAGGGATGAGAAGGGGAGTGGTACCGCCTACCCCTAAGTCCTACAGACCAGAACTAACGTGGTGGATTACGTCGGCCGGACAGGGCTGTCTGTCACCACCTGCCGGCTACCACAACTATTCCGTTGAACTAGGTGCAAACCAAGGTAACGACTAGTCTAGACACCGTGCCTACACTAATAATTACTACTTCACTCGACGTCAGAGCAAAGCACCCACTACTAAGTAGTGAACGAGGAACCAGGAAACAAAAGTAAGAAAGAACAGATGCTTGATTAATCAGAGGGAACCAGAGTTACCAGACAAGACCCGGATGTAGTCACTCGAAGATGAACTGCATCCGCCGAGGTACAAAGTAGAGGAAGAGCGGACACCTCCGGCTCTTCCCCCGAACTCTCACCTCACCTCTCTCCCTATTTTCTAAGGCTAGGAGCAGCAGCGCTTCGCCTTGGAGCTTCTTCTCTTGTATTTCAACGTCTTCTCAAGGTGAGTGGGGTGTCCTTTTATAGGCTCCAAGGGCGGTTCCCGGCGTCATCATCAAGCTAGCCTCCTACTTAACATCCACGCGAAGGGAGAAGCGTAGAAGCCACGGTAGTAGGCCGGTCAGCCTCATCTAGGCCGGCCGGCCTGGCTTTGGTGCCAAGTGGCACCGACCTTTGCAGGGAAGGCTTGGATGATGTCCTGAAGTCGGTAACAGTTGCGTTCGGTTGAAGCTGTCCAAGAATCCTAGGTTGTGGGCCCTTCAATCCATGTTTATCCCACCCTAGGCCTTCCGGGTCCTTTGATCAAACCGACATCAAATGCATGGCTCATGATCATCTTTGATACATTAGTAAACTTGTGGATCAGTTCCGTGGCCAGAAGAGGGGAAAGGGGGCCGATCGGCCTGGCCTAGGCCGGCCGGCCTGGCCCTGTGCCCAAATTGTTCCTTCTTTTCCCCATCTGCTCCTTCACTCACAAATTGTACAAAACTTGTGGAACTCATTAGAAATAATCAAATTCACATTGGCATGAGCAAGATGAGCCTGGAATATCGTGGAATGTTGACGGTAAAATCGTATAATAACGGCCGTCAACAATAACCTTGCTTCATTTGGGGTGGTTAGGCTCGGGGAAGGTTATAGCTATGGTGACAAGGAATCTGGTAATTGGTTCGGGGTTACCAGATGGGGTAAAAGGAATCTAGGGCAAGAAACTTGGGTGACCACTTCTCACCAGAAAATTTGGAATGGCGATTCTTCTGGATTGAGAAGTGTCTCCTCTTGGAATGGACACATGGTGTGGACCTTGGGTTGGCGGGTTTGCTAATTATTCTTAGTGGAATTTGGTTTCCAAATTTTATGTGGTGATCCCTCTGCCAAATCACCCAATTGTTCCACTAAGATTTATTCCTTATGTTTCTTTACTCTGGAGCGGGTTGTCTTGGAATCTCTAAGGAAGTTGCTAGGGTTGGGTGGTCTGTTTCGAAGGTGTCAGGTTGGAATGGTTGCTCTAAGGAGACGAGCCTGGTTTATCCATTCCTTGGATAGGGTATAAGGGGAGGGTTCTACTGGGTATTTTGAAAGTTTGTCTCCTTTCGGAGTGAAATGATGGTCATGGCTAATCTTAGAGTTTATTTGGCCATGACTTCGGTTAAGGTGATCAAGGGAAGATGGTTGGGAAATGATAGTTGCCAGAATTGGTGATGGGACAGTTCTTAGGGATGGTTAGAGAGTCCTTAGTGGTGGAGGGAAAAGAATGTGACTGAGGAGCATTTTTCTTAAAGAAACTTGCATGCGTCAGTGATCTATGAAACCCGGGGGGGGTTGTTCTTAGTGGCGGAGAATAGATGGGTGAATGATTATGGTTGTCGAGTTGGGATGGTTGATATTCTTAAGATGGTGGTGAGGTTGTCATGGGTGGGTAATGATTGAGGGGCAGGCTTAGAGAAGCTTGCATGCTTCAATGATCTGCCAGGAAACAAGATGATTTCCTGTTAAGGAATGGCTTTGGATTTTTTGTGGTAACTAGGGTATTTTGGCAGAGTATTGGTTTGGTTATGAGTATATGTGAGGGCAGATTTCTCGGAATATTTTGGAAGAGAGTATATGTAATGGAGGGTGAGGTCAAGGTGATGGATATACGAGGTTTCTTTTTGAGGCTTGATGGTATTCTAGGGAAGGGTGAGCTGGAAGGGAAATGTTTACCAGAGAGATGGCTGCAGAGTGTAATCCGGGGGTTATCTCTTAGAAATCCATATAACTCCCCGACCGTTCGATCATCCCTGAGAAAATTACTTATCGATTTCCCGAAAACTCCATTCCTTCAAGTCCATTAATTATTTACTATAATTAATGGATTATTCCTTAATAACCCTAGTCCCCCATTCTATCCTTTATTTTCGTTCTATAGGAATTGTTTGATGTATTGCTTTACTGAATGTTATTTTCCATGTTTTATTAATCATTAGGTCGATGGCGTGACCAGGCCCCGCCTAAGATGCCGAAGCTCCAGAAGTCCCCGAAGCCACGCCTGGTCAGCATCGAGCATACGTACGCTTAAGCGGACGTCCAAGTACCGTTCATGAAGGCAAGTCTTGGCAACCAACTCCTTGGTCATGCCAGTCCCAGTTCCTGCATAATAAAATCAACCAAGTTAATAATATGGACTGCATATTTTATAAAACCTAAGGAAAACCCTCTATATTCCACCTCCCCCTTGATTTAGAGCCATTTGTAGCCCAATATCCTATTAATAACCCCGGTCACGACCTGTCGCTGACCGAGCGTTATTTAGAAGTAGAATTCTTAGGAATTCTGCACATTTATGACTTGTGAGAAAAGAGCTTCCGGGAGATGAGAGTGAATGTTGGATTAAGTATAAAATGAACCAACTAATAGAACCCCTAAGGACGGACTTGCGAGTAAGGGAGGCAGCCTCGGTAGAGGATCCTGTCTCAAAGGCTTGCTCTGGTCGCATAAGGACCGGTTCACGGGAGAGCCTTTCTAATGCCAGTACCGCCATACGAACCAAAAAGGACATAGCCTCTGGAAATGACCTCTAATGTGAGGCCTTGACCCACACCCCGCTAGCAGCTCCTAGTAAATCCATCCCAAGGAGCCGCATGATTGGTGTAGAGTGCCGACCGGCGAACTGGGTAGCGCTCGGTGCCTAGTCGGGCACGCACCAAGTCGGGAAACGGATGTACTGGAGACAGCCCCAAACAGAGGGCTGGGACTGGGTGGCACGGGTTGACTAGATTACAGGGCGGGAGGCCCTGAAGGGCGACGGCCCTATTAAATGAGCTCATTGACCCAGGACGATATCCGCGAGGCGGATCCCTATGGGCACCTTCTTAAGAAAGTCCCGAGATTACCTGTAACAGGCCCTGGATCAGTAAGCTGATCCAGATCTCATCAGAGATTAGCGACAAAAGCAATAAATAACGTATAAATAACTAGTTTTATTACCTTTTCTAGCGGAAGGCGGGGCTGGCGCTTATTCCGTGACGGGAATGAGCTAAAGCACCATGAAGGCCCAACCCTGTGTATCAATGAAGGCAAGACTGAGTACAACGATACTCAGCAAGTACTTAGCAATCAAAAGGAAAGAATATGCATTATTAGTTGACAGGTTTTTAAGTAGATCAGTGTTGGTTCTTGGAGGGGCAAGAACCTCCCTACCAGTCCCCGGTGATTCTGGCGCGGATCCTTCTGTCGATCCCGCAATCACCTTATCCTCATTAAAATCATTCCTATAGGTTATTCCTGGCTAATCTATGGGAGCTTTAACCAGACAGGCTCATGACCGAGAGCCACGGCTATCAATAGATTGGGTAACTTGAGGTTTGTACTCTTGGAACTATACGGTCAGGTAACCCTCCCGTGGCCAACGGCAAGGCCACCCTACGGGACTCGTATCCACCGGCGTCCATCACTGGACAGCTTCCATCTGGGTCTACCCACGGATGCTACTGCGGTCTAAACAGGGATCGCATATCCGTCCACAAAAGGACCTTCCCGGGGTATGGGTGCACCATAAATATAAAGGGCGTGCATCGCCCTTCGGCCCTACCAGCCCTGTCTCATGCGACCCGTGCCGACCAGTCCCAGCCATCTGTCTGGGGCTGTCTCCAGCATTTCCATTGCCCACCGTGGCCTCTGGGTAGCTTTACTAGAGGTAGCTGGTGGAGTGTGAGTCGAGGCCTCACATTACAGGGCATTCCCGAAGGCTATGTCCTTTTTGGCCCGTATAGCCGTACATGGCGTTGGAAAGACTTTCCCAAGAACCGGTCCTTAAGCGACCAAGGTAGGCCTCTGGATAGGAGCTCCTCCGAGACTATCCACCCTACCTCGCATCTTCTTCCCCCTTGGTGCCTCTCGCGGCCAGGGTTTCTAGCACTGGGTAGTGTCTTAGTAGTTGGGGGTATGTGAGTGGCTAATTCTCAATGCAACTACAGACATTAAGCAAGGAGTAGATCATATTAATGCAGTTGATTAACATGAGCAAGGAAATTGCTAAGACTTGCCTTTATTGAGGATCCTTATCGTACGGTTATCGATGCTGACCGCGCTGTGCTTCTGGCACCTGAAAGTCTCGGCGTCTCGTCGGGGCCCGGTCATACTATCGATCAATAAAACATATAAAATGACATCAATACATTAATCAATGCCTATAGATTAGAAAGAGAGAGGGGAGATAGATATTCCGGGGCTTACCTAGGGATCAGGATGGATTTGTAGATGTCCGACAGATTATCCATTAATTATTTAATAATAATCAATGGATAGGATGATGGGGCTTAGGAGGGGTTTAGCTGGTGGAATGGTTTCTAAGTGTGAAAAGAAATGTTAGGAATAAACATTCGGGGATTTACTGGATATCCAAATAATTCCCGAATATTTATATTAATTATTTAGAAATAGATTTCTAAATAATTAAGGGATATTGATTGAATTTCTACTAAAATTCCAGAAAATTATTAATATAATTTTCCTGGAATATTATGGGTGGCATGATGGCTAGGGTTTGCTAATATCTGGGATTTTTGTTAGGCAGCACCAGGGCTAGGTTTTACCTAGGGTTTTATTTTGGGCGGCGCAACGGCTATATGGAGCTAGGGTTTAACAGTCGGGGTTTTTGGTTGGGCGACATAACGGCTGTACTGGGAGATATCTGGGGTTTGGATTTGGGCAGCGTAACTGCTAGGTGGGCTAGGATCAGGGTTTCGGTCGGGCATTATAACGGCTAGGGTGGACTGGGCTGGGAAACTTGAGAATCGGGCAGCATCTCGGCTATGGTCGCGAAGCAGCGAGCAGCGATGGGGTTTAGCGGCGGGGGTCGGGCATTGCGCGGCCAGCCGAACTGGCATCGTCCGCAATGCCGTGTTTATGTGGCTAAAGCTACGCCGCTGGTTAGACTGTTCCGGACATACCCGAGAGCAGAGCAGAGCAGCAAGTGGCGCACCTTTTCCTACGTGTACGTGGGCAGTGTGGTATGACTAAAGCTACGCCGCTGGTTGGACTGTTCCGGGCACACCCGGGAGCAGAGCAGAGCAGCAAGTGGCGCACCTTTTCCTACGTGTACGTGGGCAGTGCTACCGCATTGTATAGAGAGCTGTGCTCTCGTGCATGCAATTGTGCATGTGCTAGAGAGCAGGAGCTTCTCCTGCACTCTTCCTGTGCGTGAGAGCTGAGGCTTCTCGTTCTGGGACGAGCAGGAACGGAGGAATTGGCCTCCTTTTATAGGCGCAGGCAAGGGGAGGAGCTCGGGCCTGGCTGCCGGTACTGCGTGCCTTCTACGCGAGCGAGGGCGACGTGGCAGGCAGGGGTAGGCGAGGCGTGCAGGGCGCCGGTCTGCAAGCCGGGGTGGCAGGAAGCGAGCTCGGGCGGCGACGTGGTGAGCGGCATTCAAGGCAGGGTGGCATGGCAGCAGGAGGAGGGGCGACTGGGGGTGGCGTGGCACGCGGCCAGTGGCCGAGCAGGCGAGGCGCCGGCAGCGCATGGCAGCGGCGGCGTCTGGCGGCGACGGCGCTATCGTCCCTGAGGACGATTGAAGGACCGAATCGGCGACCAGAGAGGGAGGGAGTGAATGGGATGAGGACCCGGTGTGTCCGAGGACCGGTGGATGGTCGCTTCCTGGTGCGATGAGTGATTGACAACGTGGTGTGGATTGACGTTTCCCTTGGCTTAAGTATTGCAGGTGTAGGATGCGGCTTGGTTGCATTGGTGCAGGTGAAGAACAGGCGCGAAAGGTCTTAGCCATGGCGGCCTCCGAGGAGCGGAGAGACAAGTAGGCTTGGTTCGAGGGACCCGATGGCCGGTGGATCAAGTGCGGTTCACATGCTGGCAAGAACGAGCAAGGGGACGTGGTTCCGGTGCGAGGTAGCGGCTCACAACCGAAGCTCGTATGCGGACGAGAAGCCGGCGCAAGGTGGCGGCTAACAACCGAAGTTTGCGCGCGGGGTTTGGTGATTTGGCCACAAAATCATCGGTGGACGGTTTCCCTTGGTTTGGGCCTCAAAACCAAGGACCGAGGACTCGACGTAGCGACGGCCCGGCCTGCCAGCCAGGGGCGGTCCAACCGCCCCCCCAGGGGCGGTGTGATCGGTCCCACCTGGGCAGGTCGCCCGTGAGCGTCGAGGAGCTTCGATCCGGAGGACACGCGGCGTGATCGCAAGGCTTGCGTCGGAGGGAAGCTAGCTTGCGGTGGAAGGTGTCCCAGCCAGAAAAATCTTCGCGGAAAATGTCATATTCGCCCCTGAGGGGTATGTATCGCTTAGGGGTAGTTTAGTCTTTCGAGCACCACCATTTGGACTATTTAATAGACCCCCTAGGGGTGGTGGCTGTTATCTCTTCTAGTTTTCTCTTTGGTTTTCCTTTGAACTAGTTTTCCCCTCATCCCCTTCACCTAGAACTACTTCTAATCTTTCCTAGTTTTGTATAGGTGAATTCATGGTTATGTGATGGAGTTTGTGCTGCTCATCTTTGTGCCATGATTTGATTTCCCGAGCTCCTTTTCGTTTTTCCATTTTTGGGGGATTTTCGTTCTACACTTTCTAGCCCGTTTTCTCTCGGATTTCTTTGGGGGAATCACGTATGAGTGCCTTGTGCCTCTTTTGCTGGTGATCCCTTGCCCCCAAACGCCGAGAATTGGATTGGATTTGAAGTTTTCGGGATGAACTCGTGGAGGGTGTGTTCTTCGCTAGATTTGAAATCCCCGGAGTTCTAGGGAGTTAGAGGCCGAGATTTTTGGGGCATAGCCTCTCCTTGAGGTGTATATCATCTACCCAAAGTTTCGTCTCAAAACTCCAAGCCGTTTGGGAGATCCGTTCTCGAGTTGACCTTTTTCCCGTGCTGTCTGGCAAGACCGGTGCGACCGCCCTCGGATACCGGTGTGACCGCCCCTGGCAAGCAAGGGCGGTGCAACCGCCCCTGGAGAGAGGTGCAACCGCCCCTGGCTGAGAGTTGGTGATTCGTGTGTTTTTCGTTCGATTCGTGTTGGATTTGTTCGATTCGTGTTCCGCTGTGTTGATCTTGTTCCTAGGGTCAGTAGCCTCACAGTAGCTACGTGATCTTGGCAAGATTGGTTGGTAGGCTTTGGAGTTGGTTTGGGAGTAGCCGGATTCGTGAGAGAAATTTTTATCGGCTCCCATTCACTCCCCCCCTCTCTGGTCGCCTAATCGGTCCTTCAATTGGTATCAGAGCCGGTTACGGGTCTTTGCGACTCTAACCAGTCTAAGATCCAAAGATGGCGTACCAAGATCGGGGTTCCGGGCCTCCACACTTCGATGGGAAGAACTACCCGAACTGGGTTGCGCGTATGGGCGCTTTCTTGCGAGGCAAAGGAAAGTTGTTGTGGGATGTGACCAAAGATGAGAACTATGTCAATCCCACCAACTTAGATGCCCAGGATGCAAAGGATAGGTTTGAGGCAAACGCTAGAGCTGTTGACTACTTGTTCCGTGCTTTGTCTGCCGAGGAGTTTGAGCGTGTTTTGGGCGAGGACCTAGCTAGCCAAATCTGGCAGAAGCTCAAGGTAGCCCACGGTGGTGATAGCCATGTCAAGGCTAGGCTTTTCTCGATGTACAGGAGAGAGTATGAGAATTTTGCTCATTTGCCAGGAGAGTCTGTTGATGCTTTGTTTCAGCGTTTCACTTCGATTGTCAACAACATGAAAGCCAACATTACCGTGCTCCCATACTCGGATCATGACCGAGCTATCAAGCTCCTGCAAGCACTTGATAGATCCGTGTGGGGTGCCAAGGTTGAGGCGATCATGGAGTCGGCAAACTATGAGACTCTGTCCGTTGATGAGCTTTTCTCGAAGTTGAAGTCCTCTGAGGTTGACAGGCAGTTGCTTGCCAAGGCTAAGAGTCCGACTGATCCCCATAGTCTGGCTCTAGTCGGTGGCTCTGGATATGGACATGCTAACACTCCTAGACACTTTGCTTTGTCTTCTCTTGTGTCCCTTCCAGATGAAGAGTATGAGGTGCTGAGCGAGGAGGATCTCGCGTTGCTCACGAGGAGGTTCGAGCGGATGTACCAGAACCGCAAGGGTTCGAGGCATGCGGGGAGTACGTGCTACAGATGCGGAAAGATGGGCCACTTCATCGCCGAGTGCCCCGAGGAGATCAAGAACGACTACAACCGCAAGCACCGCCCGCGAGACGACCACAAGCACCGTCCCAAGGACGAGTACCGCTCCAAGCAGAAGAACAAGGACGAGAGAAGATCCAAGAACAAGCACGGTGGACACAAGAAGCACAGATCTCGAGCGATGGTGGCAGATGCGAGCGACATCGACACAAGCTCCACCAACACCTCGTCAAGCTCAAGCAGTGAAGATGAAGGCCGCAGCCACCGCAAGGAGAAGAAGAGCTTGAACCGCAACTTCAACGGCATCTCCTTCGCCGCCGTCGACTACTGCACCATGGCGCACGACTCCGTGAAGAGCAAGGACGACTCCGACTCTGACTCCGAGGATGAGGTATTGACAGATCCCACCTCTTTGCGTCAGGAGATTGCTAGGTTAGAGCAGTTGGTCGATAACCACGATGATGTGCTTAGGAAGACCAACAAAGAGAAGCGGGAGTTTAGGTCCTTGCTAGGAGAGTCCAAGGATAGAGTGGCTGAGCTTGAGACCTTGCTTTCTGAGACTGGAAAGAAGGCCATGAAGTTTGAGTCTTTGCTTTGCGAGTCTAGGGAGAGAGCAGCTTCGCTTGAGTCTGAGATTGCTGTTTTGAAAGATGCTCCTCTTGTGTCTGATGAGGTAGAGTGCTCGTTTTGTGATGTGCATATTGCTGTTCTTGTTGTGCTTAAGGAAAAACACATGAACTGCTTGGATGAACTAGAAAGTGCTAGAGTTGAGCTTGCTGAGTTGAAGTCTAGGTCATCTTTGCTAGGTGCTTGTACATCTTGTCCTGCTTTACATGCTCAGTTGCTTGCATCACGCACCATGATTAGTTCACTTGAAGCACAACTTAAATCTCCCATTGCGAATTCATGTTCTGCTTGTGATGTTGTTGCTTTGAAAAATGTTAAATAGAGCAGTGTGTGGATCGCTTGCAAGATGAGAATGACGAGCTGAGACAGTGTTTGGGTTGGTTGTCTGGTCGTGAGCCTCAGCTCAAGATGTTGATTGCGAGTTTCAAGAGAGCTGATGGTTGTGGTCTTGGTTCTGAGAAGGTTGGTGAGTGTAGTGGTGAGAAAGAGAGAGATCCAGAGAGCTCCACCGCAAACATTCCCACAAACCCACCAAAAACCATTCTCAAGAACACCTTCACACCCAAACCAAACCACCTGCTGAACAAGCTTGACACCACTCCAGATCCTCCCAAGTTTCCACCCAAGTCAGAGAACTTTCAGAGGAGAGTGACCTTTGTGAGGAGTGGGGTTTACCAGCCGAGAGAGAGGACACAGCCGAGAGAAACCCCAAAGCCAAAGCCAGTCCGCTTCCATTGTGAGCATTGTGGAAGGGATGGACACCTTGAGGAGTTTTGTTGGAGGAAGAAGAGGGAGGTGAGAAGAGAGAAGGAGGTGGGGAACAGGGACAGGTACTACTCTTCTCGTAGTGTGCCTGTGTCTCGTTCACCCTGGCCAAGAGGCGACGCCTTTGTGCGTACAGTTCCTGTGGTTGCTAGTCGTGGTGGTCCAGTTGTTCGTGAGTTTGCTAGGCGGCCTCCGTTTCGCGGTCAGTTTGGTTCAGGTAGCTTCGACCGTAGCTTTGAGGCTAGGAGAGAGTCTAGGCCACGTTTTCCCCCGCGTGGTGCTAGAGGTCCGATGGTGAGAGACGAGAGGGTGTCACGCGGTAGAGTTGATTTTGCTAACCCTTCTTGATTCTCGATTCTTGATTCTCGAGGTGACTTTGTGTGTATGATCATTCCTGAGGGACAGATTTTCGTGCTGATTTTTCTCGATCTTTTGGTCCTTCACGTTGTTTGATCGCTGGTACTTCTTCTGAGCTTTGGAAGTGGCATAGGAGATTGGGTCATGTGAGCTTTGATTTACTCACACGCTTGAGTGCTCTTGACCTTATCCGAGGATTGCCCAAGCTCAAGTTCGAGAAAGATTTGGTTTGTGCACCTTGTAGACATGGAAAAATGGTTGCTGCTTCTCACCCACCTTTGACAGATGTTATGACTGAGCGTCCAGGGGAGCTTTTGCACATGGATTTGGTTGGCCCCGCTCGAGTTCGTTCAGTTGGTGGGAAGTGGTATGTTCTTGTGGTTGTTGATGACTTTTCTCGGTATGCGTGGGTGTTCTTTCTGGCGTCGAAGGATGAGACTTTTGATTTTGTTCGAGATCTGATTTTGAGGTTGAAAAACGAGAGTAATGGTGGTGCCATGAGAGCTATTCGTAGCGACAATGGTACGGAATTTAAGAACACTCGTTTTGATGCCTTCTGTCGTGATCTTGGTCTTGAACATCAATACTCGTCGCCATATGTTGCTTGTCAGAATGGTGTTGTTGAGAGAAAGAATAGAACACTTTGTGAGATGGCTAGGACGATGCTAGATGAGCATAGGACTCCTAGGAAGTATTGGGCAGAAGCGGTGAACACAGCTTGCTATGTTTCAAATCGGATTTTCCTTCGTGCTTTCAAGAAGAAAACTTGCTATGAGCTTTTCCATGGTCGTTCCCCCCGTGTGAGTCACTTTCGGGTTTTTGGTTGCAAGTGTTTCATCTTGAAGAAAGGAAATTTGGACAAGTTTGAGTCTCGTTCGATGGATGGAATTTTTCTTGGTTATGCTAATCACTCTCGAGCATATCGTGTGCTCAATCTTGAAACTAACCAAATCATGGAGACTTGCGAAGTCACCTTCGACGAGACTATTCCGTGATCCTTC
>CM027121.1:65399050-65472233 GCA_015476505.1 Urochloa ruziziensis
AGATCTATGATGTCAAGGATGGTGATAGTGGCCATTGTGTCACATTGGTTTTGCTACTCATTCGACATCGGAAGCTTCAAATTGTGGCAGACAGGTGAGACTGCTTTTGCCAGTGCTAATGAAGCAGATATCAAGACCACGTGCAGAAGAGGAGCAACCTAAATTTATGCCGTCGGGAGAGGCATGTATCGTTCAGAAGGAATTACTGCACTGGTGTGAGGAAGAATAGAATTGTCCCCGGGGGCCAGATCATATCACACGACTATCAGCGCCCAACGCCCCCTGGGAATCGTGTTGCATGTCCAAGCTCCATATAGACATGAATGACACAGCGGAAATTGTGGCCCGTTAGACCAAAAAAACCATCAACGATGGTAGGACTCAAAAGGGCGGCTACCACTGCATTATGCATCAGCTCCGGGTGGTGATAACAATAAAAGGACACATCATGGCCCATCATACCCAATTGACCCTCCACACATGTTCAACGTGCCCCGGTGTGGGTTGTACCGTATTGAGCGAAAGTAGTATAATTTGTCTTGCATGCAAGGCAACATGATATGATGAGATGTTGGAGCATCTTGTTGCATGCATGTACTGGCTGTTAGCTGAACATAAAAATAAACTTACTAAGAAATAATTACATCCGATCTGTCTATATGTTAGCGTGACTAACGCGCACCAAGATCCACCGCAAGCGCACGGATCATTGTAGCTCTTCCCTTAGAGTATCCCCCAAGGTTTATCAATTGGATCGACAGTGAACTACTAGGGTTTTCCATCTAACTAAATGGATCTAATCTTAACGTTAAGTAGATTGCATATGAGTGTGAGGTGAACAGAATATGAGATCAAAGGGAACACATTACACCCGGTCAACATGAGGTAGCACGACCTAAGAGTAGCACAAGCCTAACCTAACATCTTCTTGTTGCAACTCCGGCGAAAGCGATAACCAATCTACTCTTCTACCATGATAAAGAGTCACTCTAAGTACCTTTCATGGGCACTCTTGCGAGGTGCGTTGATGCAGTGCCTAGGGTTACCAGCTTTACCTCAAACGATTACCAAACGCTATTCCCTGAGCTCCTCTTGATAGCCGTTGCAACAATCCCACGATACTCGCCGTGGATACTACTCAACATTACACGTTCGTTCGACCTTTTCCCTCCCGCATGTTGTCACCACGCAAAGGTAATCGGTACCGACTTCCTGTGCACTATCGTGATGATCCGCAAGACAAGAGTAAACCACCATGGTTATATATATCCTACTGAGAACATATGGATCATCACATATGACAGAATAAAGGCATCCATCGAAGTATGATCAAAGTAGAGAGGAATGATTAGATTAATATCACCATTCATTGTACATACGCCTTGAAGGATGCAAGGTGTGGCCCCGGACTCCACCATGTCTTCACCACCAGGGCCAACCATGCACTAGGGCATGGCCTAGCCATCTCCTAGGCAATGTCAAGGACTAGCGTCGGTCGTCGACTCCCTTCCATGTGTATTCCTCTATTCGTCGACTTCTGGTGAAAGGATCCGCCTCCCTTCTGAAAGACAAGATATTTATGCACCGAGGAAACCCTAGCTCAGAAGGGAGGCCGAGGCAGAGCAAAAAGGGCTTCGGCGGGGCGACCAAGTGGGGCCCTGGCCGGCTGGCCTAAGGCCTTTTTGGCTCGCCTTGGACCCATCTTTCGCGTGAAAGCTTCTCTGATGTTCATGAGCTCTTGTTCAAATTCTTATGGGCTTTGGACGTCCCTGGATAAACCATAACCACTTCTAGTACACTTCTCGTTCCTCGTGGATTCGATACCTTGGAACACTCCCAGGTGAAAGCTACATCGGTATCCGTACGCATGCGAATTTATATGTTAGGCTAAGGACCGCCAACAGCTGTGTTGGAAATGAGGGGTGCTGGTGACGCAGAGGAGGCCGAGGTGGCGGCTCGGGGTTGGACGGGTGCAACCGCGCGACAGAGGTGGCGCGGCGCTGTGAGGGAGGCGAGCGGCACCGGCGTGGAAAGGGGGTCGAGGAGGTGCAATGGGATGACGGACGGGGCCCGCTGGCAGTGAGAGAGAGGAGGGCGCGGTTGGTGGCGAGCTGGGCCGGTGGTGACGGGCCGATCAAACGAAATGGGCTGCGGGGTTGAGCGGGCCGGTGGAGGAGAAAGGTGGGCTGCGGCCTGGCGGTGATGCTAGGTTGGACCGAGGGTACTGAGCAGGCCGGGCCGGGAGATTAGGGGGGTGAAGTTAGACTTAAGGTTAGTTTAGGCCCGAGCTGAGGTTAGAGTTAGGGGACTAATTAGCGTTTAGCTTATATTGAAATGGAGTTTCAAATATAAGCTACACTCAACAATTTCAAATATCACCAAATGGAATTCCACCATTCCAAAATAAATTCAAATCACACATGCATAAATATGAGAAATTATTTTATGCACAATTTAATTACTAGGAATTTAGAGAGAGCATTTAACTTAAGTTGTAAATTAATTCATGGCTCACAACAATCCACACAATATTTTTGAAATCCAGATTTTTCATACAAGTAACAGAATACGAATTTGCGGGATGTTACACAACATTGATGATTCAGGTTCTATTTTGCAGGAGACTCTTATGGCATAAACAATTAAGCATTTTTAAAATAGCGGGTTAAAACTAGCATTATGGTTTTAGCCATTCTTGAATACTGGCACAAAACCAAGAATAGTTAATGAACTCTCACCATAGTGGATTCCATAAAAAGGCAGTGAATAATATCACCTTGCCCACATACTTATTTCGAGGCACGTAATGATTATCGACTCAATCTAATACTTGTATTTAGGTAGTTCATGAATATTCTACAAATGACATACTTCATTTTAGGCGGTTGATCAACACTATCTTCAAAATTGGATAGCTTGTTGATTTAAACTTAAAGTTGATTCTATCCTGTTGCTTCCTACATTGGCATTCTTTACTTCTATTTGCATATCTATATGGATGGGTGTGACAGCGTAGATTTGCATACGTAACCCTTTGCTGACAAAAAGCTAAAGAATTGCTAGTTTCATTTTCTAGATCTCATGATGTCAAGGATGGTGATAGTGGCCATTGTGTCACTATTGGTTTTCTTGCTACTCACTTCGACATCGGAAGCCTTCAATTTGTGGCAGACAGGTGAGACTGCTTTTGCCAGTGCTAATGAAGCAGATATCAATGACCACGTGCAGAAGCAGGAGCAACCTAAATTTATTGGCCGTCGGGAGAGGCATGTATCGTTCAGAAGGGAATTACTGCAACCTGGTGGTGAAGATAGAATTGTCCCCGGCGGGCCAGATCATATCCACCACGACTATCAGCGCCCAACGCCCCCTGGGAATTCCGTGTTGCATGTCCAAGCTCCGTATAGACATGATGACACAAGCGGAACATTGTCTGGCCCGTTAGACCAAAAAAAACCATCAAACGATGGTAGGACTCAAAAGGGGCTGCTACCACTGCATTATGCATCAGCTCCGGGTGGTGATAACAATAAAAGGACACATCATGGCCCATCATACCCAATTGACCCTCCACACCATGTTCCAACTGTGCCTCCGGTGTGGGTTGTACCGTATTGAGCGAAAGTAGTATAATTGTCTTGCATGCAAGGCAACATGATATGATGAGATGTTGGAGCATCTTGTTGCATGCATGTACTGGCTGTTAGCAAAACATAAAGAAATAAGACTTACTAAGAAATAATTACATCCGATCTCTGTCTATATGTTAGCATGACTAACGCGCACCAAGATCCACTGCAAGCGCACGGATCATTGTAGCTCTTCCCTTAGAGTATCCCCCCAAGGTTTATCAAACCGTGGATCGATAGTGAACTCACTAGGGTTTTCCATCTAACTAAATGGATCTAATCTTAACGTTAAGTGTAGATTGCATATGAGTGTGAGGTGAACAAGAATATGAGATCAAAGGGAACACATTACACCCGGTCAACATGAGGTAGCACGACCTAAGAGTAGCACAAGCCTAACCTAACATCTTCTTGTTGCAACTCCGGCGAAAGCGATAACCAATCTACTCTTCTACCATGATAAAGAGTCATCTCTAAGTACCTTTCATGGGCACTCTAGCAAGGTGCGTTGATGCAGTGCCTAGGGTTACCCAGCTTTACCTCAAACGATTACCAAACACTATTCCCCTGAGCTCCTCCTTTTGATAGCCGTTGCAACAACTCCCACGATACTCGCCGTGGATACTACTCAACATTACACGTTCGTTCGACCTTTTCCCTCCCGCATGTTGTCACCACGCAAATGTAATCGGTACCGACTTCCTGTGCACTATCGTGATGATCCGCAAGACAAAGAGTAACCACCATGGTTAGATCTAACCCTACTATGAACATATGGATGCATCACATATGACAGAATAAAGGCATCCATCGAAGTAGATCAAAGTAGAGAAGAATGATTAGATTAATATCACCATTCATTGTACATACGCCTTGAAGGATGCAAGGCGTGGCCCTGGAACTCCACCATGTCTTCACCACACAGGGCCAACCATGGCAGCTAGGGCATGGCCTAAGCCATCTCCTAGGCAATGTCAAGGACTAGCGGCGGTCGTCGACTCCCTTCCATGTGTATTCCTCTATTCGTCGACTTCTGGTGAAAGGATTCGCCTCCCTTCTGAAAGACAAGATATTTATGCACCGAGGAAACCCTAGCTCAGAAGGGAGGCCGAGGCAGAGCAAAAAGGGCTTCGGCGGGGCGACCAAGTGGGGCCCTGGCCGGCTGACCTAAGGCCTTTTTGGCTCGCCTTGGGCCCATCTTTCGCGTGAAAGCTTCTCTGATGTTCATGAGCTCTTGTTCAAATTCTTATGGGCTTTGGACGTCCCTGGATAAACCATAACCACTTCTAGTACACTTCTCGTTCCTCGTGGATTCGATACCTTGGAACACTCCCAGGTGAAAGCTACATCGGTATCCGTACGCATGCGAATTTATATGTTAGGCTAAGGACCGCCAACAGCTGCGTTGGAAATGAGGGGTGCTGGTGACGCGGAGGAGGCCGAGGTGGCGGCTCGGGGTTGGACGGGTGCGACCGCGCGACGGAGGTGGCGCGGCGCTGTGAGGGAGGCGAGCGGCACCGGCGTGGAAAGGGGGTCGAGGAGGTGCAATGGGATGACGGACGGGGCCCGCTGGCAGTGAGAGAGAGGAGGGCGCGGTTGGTGGCGAGCTGGGCCGGTGGTGACGGGCCGATCGAACGAAATGGGCTGCGGGGTTGAGCGGGCCGGTGGAGGAGAAAGGTGGGCTGCGGCCTGGCGGTGATGCTAGGTTGGACCGAGGGTACTGAGCAGGCCGGGCCGGGAGATTAGGGGGGTGAAGTTAGACTTAAGGTTAGTTTAGGCCCGAGCTGAGGTTAGAGTTAGGGGACTAATTAGCGTTTAGCTTATATTTGAAATGGAGTTTCAAATATAAGCTACACTCAACAATTTCAAATATCACCAAATGGAATTCCACCATTCCAAAATAAATCCAAATCACACATGCATAAATATGAGAAATTATTTTATGCACAATTTAATTACTAGGAATTTAGAGAGAGCATTTAACTTAAGTTGTAAATTAATTCATGGCTCACAACAATCCACACAAATTTTTTGAAATCCAGATTTTTCATACAAGTAACAGACTACGAATTTGCGGGATGTTACACAACATTGATGATTCAGGTTCTATTTTGCAGGAGACTCTTATGGCATAAACAATTAAGCATTTTTAAAATAGCGGGTTAAAACTAGCATTATGGTTTTAGCCATTCTTGAATACTGGCACAAAACCAAGAATAGTTAATGAATTCTCACCATAGTGGATTCCATAAAAAGGCAGTGAATAATATCACCTTGCCCACATACTTATTTCGAGGCACGTAATGATTATCGACTCAATCTAATACTTGTATTTAGGTAGTTCATGAATATTCTACAAATGACATACTTCATTTTAGGCGGTTGATCAACACTATCTTCAAAATTGGATAGCTTGTTGATTTAAACTTAAAGTTGATTCTATCCTGTTGCTTCCTACATTGGCATTCTTTACTTCTATTTGCATATCTATATGGATGGGTGTGACAGCGCAGATTTGCATACGTAACCCTTTGCTGACAAAAAGCTAAAGAATTGCTAGTTTCATTTTCTAGATCTCATGATGTCAAGGATGGTGATAGTGGCCATTGTGTCACTATTGGTTTTCTTGCTACTCACTTCGACATCGGAAGCCTTCAATTTGTGGCAGACAGGTGAGACTGCTTTTGCCAGTGCTAATGAAGCAGATATCAATGACCACGTGCAGAAGCAGGAGCAACCTAAATTTATTGGCCGTCGGGAGAGGCATGTATCGTTCAGAAGGGAATTACTGCAACCTGGTGGTGAAGATAGAATTGTCCCCGGCGGGCCAGATCATATCCACCACGACTATCAGCGCCCAACGCCCCCTGGGAATTCCGTGTTGCATGTCCAAGCTCCGTATAGACATGATGACACAAGCGGAACATTGTCTGGCCCGTTAGACCAAAAAAACCATCAAACGATGGTAGGACTCAAAAGGGGCTGCTACCACTGCATTATGCATCAGCTCCGGGTGGTGATAACAATAAAAGGACACATCATGGCCCATCATACCCAATTGACCCTCCACACCATGTTCCAACTGTGCCTCCGGTGTGGGTTGTACCGTATTGAGCGAAAGTAGTATAATTTGTCTTGCATGCAAGGCAACATGATATGATGAGATGTTGGAGCATCTTGTTGCATGCATGTACTGGCTGTTAGCTAAACATAAAGAAATAAGACTTACTAAGAAATAATTACATCCGATCTCTGTCTATATGTTAGCGTGACTAACGCGCACCAAGATCCACTGCAAGCGCACGGATCATTGTAGCTCTTCCCTTAGAGTATCCCCCCAAGGTTTATCAATCCGTGGATCGACAGTGAACTAACTAGGGTTTTCCATCTAACTAAATGGATCTAATCTTAACGTTAAGTGTAGATTGCATATGAGTGTGAGGTGAACAAGAATATGAGATCAAAGGGAACACATTACACCCGGTCAACATGAGGTAGCACGACCTAAGAGTAGCACAAGCCTAACCTAACATCTTCTTGTTGCAACTCCGGCGAAAGCGATAACCAATCTACTCTTCTACCATGATAAAGAGTCATCTCTAAGTACCTTTCATGGGCACTCTTGCGAGGTGCGTTGATGCAGTGCCTAGGGTTACCCAGCTTTACCTCAAACGATTACCAAACACTATTCCCCTGAGCTCCTCCTTTTGATAGCCGTTGCAACAACTCCCACGATACTCGCCGTGGATACTACTCAACATTACACGTTCGTTCGACCTTTTCCCTCCCGCATGTTGTCACCACGCAAAGGTAATCGGTACCGACTTCCTGTGCACTATCGTGATGATCCGCAAGACAAAGAGTAACCACCATGGTTAGATCTAATCCTACTGATGAACATATGGATGCATCACATATGACAGAATAAAGGCATCCATCGAAGTAGATCAAAGTAGAGAAGAATGATTAGATTAATATCACCATTCATTGTACATACGCCTTGAAGGATGCAAGGCGTGGCCCCGGAACTCCACCATGTCTTCACCACACAGGGCCAACCATGGCAGCTAGGGCATGGCCTAAGCCATCTCCTAGGCAATGTCAAGGACTAGCGGCGGTCGTCGACTCCCTTCCGTGTGTATTCCTCTATTCGTCGACTTCTGGTGAAAGGATTCGCCTCCCTTCTGAAAGACAAGATATTTATGCACCGAGGAAACCCTAGCTCAGAAGAGAGGCCGAGGCGGAGCAAAAAGGGCTTCGGCGGGGCGGCCAAGTGGGGCCCTGGCCGGCTGGCCTAAGGCCTTTTTGGCTCGCCTTGGGCCCATCTTTCGCGTGAAAGCTTCTCTGATGTTCATGAGTTCTTGTTCAAATTCTTATGGGCTTTGGACGTCCCTGGATAAACCATAACCACTTCTAGTACACTTCTCGTTCCTCGTGGATTCGATACCTTGGAACACTCCCAGGTGAAAGCTACATCGGTATCCGTACGCTTGCGGAATTATCTGTTAGGCTAAGGACCGCCAACAGCTGCGTTGGAAAGGAGGGGTGCTGGTGACGCGGAGGAGGCCGAGGTGGCGGCTCGGGGTTGGACGGGTGCGACCGCGCGGCGGAGGTGGCGCGGCGCTGTGAGGGAGGCGAGCGGCGCCGGCGTGGAAAGGGGGTGGAGGAGGTGGAAATGGGATGACGGGCGGGGCCGCTGGCAGTGAGAGAGAGGAGGGCGCGGTTGGTGGCGAGCTGGGCCGGTGGTGACGGGACGAGCGAAGGAAATGGGCGCGGGGTTGAGCGGGCCGGTGGAGGAGAAAGGTGGGCTGCGGCCTGGCGGTGATGCTGGGTTGGACCGAGGGTACTGAGCAGGCCGGGCCGGGAGATTAGGGGGGTGAAGTTAGACTTAAGGTTAGTTTAGGCCCAAGCTGAGGTTAGAGTTAGGGGACTAATTAGCTTTTAGCTTATATTTGAAATGGAGTTTCAAATATAAGCTACACTCAACAATTTCAAATATCACCAAATGGAATTCCACCATTCCAAAATAAATCCAAATCACACATGCATAAATATGAGAAATTATTTTATGCACAATTTAATTACTAGGAATTTAGAGAGAGCATTTAACTTAAGCTGTAAATTAATTCATGGCTCACAACAATCCACACAAAATTTTTTGAAATCCAGATTTTTCATACAAGTAACAGACTACGAATTTGCGGGATGTTACACAACATTGATGATTCAGGTTCTATTTTGCAGGAGACTCTTATGGCATAAACAATTAAGCATTTTTAAAATAGCGGGTTAAAACTAGCATTATGGTTTTAGCCATTCTTGAATACCGGCACAAAACCAAGAATAATTAATGAATTCTCACCATAGTGGATTCCATAAAAAGGCAGTGAATAATATCACCTTGCTCACATACTTATTTCTAGGCACGTAATGATTATCGCCTCAATCTAATACTTGTATTTAGGTAGTTCATGAATATTCTACAAATGACATACTTCATTTTAGGCGGTTGATCAACACTATCTTCAAAATTGGATAGCTTGTTGATTTAAACTTAAAGTTGATTCTATCCCGTTGCTTCCTACATTGGCATTCTTTACTTCTATTTGCATATATATATGGATGGGTGTGACAGCGCAGATTTGCATACGTAACCCTTTGCTGACAAATAGCTAAAGAATTGCTAGTTTCATTTTCTAGATCTCATGATGTCAAGGATGGTGATAGTGGCCATTGTGTCACTATTGGTTTTCTCGCTACTCACTTCGACATCGGAAGCCTTCAATTTGTGGCAGACAGGTGAGACTGCTTTTGCCAGTGCTAATGAAGCAGATATCAATGACCACGTGCAGAAGCAGGAGCAACCTAAATTTATTGGCCATCGGGAGAGGCATGTATCGTTCAGAAGGGAATTACTGCAACCTGGTGGTGAAGATAGAATTGTCCCCGGCGGGCCAGATCATATCCACCACGACTATCAGCGCCCAACGCCCCCTGGGAATTCCGTGTTGCGTGTCCAAGCTCCATATAGACATGATGACACAAGCGGAACATCGTCTGGCCCGTTAGACCTAAAAAACCCATCAAACGATGGTAGGACTCAAAAGGGGCTGCTACCACTGCATTATGCATCAGCTCCGGGTGGTGATAACAATAAAAGGACACATCATGGCCCATCATACCCAATTGACCCTCCACACCATGTTCCAACCGTGCCTCCGGTGTGGGTTGTACCGTATTGAGCGAAAGTAGTATAATTTGTCTTGCATGCAAGGCAACATGATATGATGAGATGTTGGAGCATCTTGTTGCATGCATGTACTGGCTGTTAGCTGAACATAAAGAAATAAGACTTACTAAGAAATAATTACATCCGATCTCTGTCTATATGTTAGCGTGACTAACGCGCACCAAGATCCACCGCAAGCGCACGGATCATTGTAGCTCTTCCCTTAGAGTATCCCCCAAGGTTTATCAATCCATGGATCGACAGTGAACTACTAGGGTTTTCCATCTAACTAAATGGATCTAATCTTAACGTTAAGTGTAGATTGCATATGAGTGTGAGGTGAACATGAATATGAGATCAAAGGGAACACATTACACCCGGTCAACATGAGGTAGCACGACCTAAGAGTAGCACAAGCCTAACCTAACATCTTCTTGTTGCAACTCCGGCGAAAGCGATAACCAATCTACTCTTCTACCATGATAAAGAGTCAACTCTAAGTACCTTTCATGGGCACTCTTGCGAGGTGCGTTGATGCAGTGCCTAGGGTTACCAAGCTTTACCTCAAACGATTACCAAACGCTGTTCTCCCTGAGCTCCTCCTCTTGATAGCCATTGCAACAACTCCCACGATACTCGCCGTGGATACTACTCAACATTACACGTTCGTTCGACCTTTTCCCTCCCGCATGTTGTCACCACGCAAAGGTAATCGGTACCGACTTCCTTGTGCACTATCGTGATGATCCGCAAGACAAAGAGTAACCACCATGGTTAGATATTATCCTACTGAGAACATATGGATGCATCACATATGACAGAATAAAGGCATCCATCGAAGTAGATCAAAGTAGAGAGGAATGATTAGATTAATATCACCATTCATTGTACATACGCCTTGAAGGATGCAAGGCATGGCCCCGGAACTCCACCATGTCTTCACCACGCAGGGCCAACCATGGCAGCTAGGGCATGGCCTAAGCCATCTCCTAGGCAATGTCAAGGACTAGCGGCGGTCGTCGACTCCCTTTCGTGTGCATTCCTCTATTCGTCGACTTCTGGTGAAAGGATTCGCCTCCCTTCTGAAAGACAAGATATTTATGCACCGAGGAAACCCTAGCTCAGAAGAGAGGCCGAGGCGGAGCAAAAAGGGCTTCGGCGGGGCGGCCAAGTGGGGCCCTGGCCGGCTGGCCTAAGGCCTTTTTGGCTCGCCTTGGGCCCATCTTTCGCGTGAAAGCTTCTCTGATGTTCATGAGTTCTTGTTCAAATTCTTATGGGCTTTGGACGTCCCTAGATAAACCATAACCACTTCTAGTACACTTCTTGTTCCTCGTAGATTCGATACCTTGGAACACTCCCAGGTGAAAGCTACATCGGTATCCGTACGCTTGCGGAATATCTGTTAGGCTAAGGACAGCCAACAGCTGCGTTGGAAAGGAGGGGTGCTGGCGACGCGGAGGAGGCCGAGGTGGCAGCTCGAGGTTGGACGGGTGCGACCGCGCGGCGGAGGTGGCGCGGCGCTGTGAGGGAGGCGAGGTGCGCCGGCGTGGAAAGGGGGTGGAGGAGGTGGAAAGGGATGACGGGCGGGGCCCGCTGGCAGTGAGAGAGAGGAGGGCGCGGTAGGTGGCGAGCTGGGCCGGTGGTGACGGGACGAGCGAAGGAAATGGGTCGCGGGGTTGAGCGGGCCGGTGGAGGAGAAAGGTGGGCTGCGGCCTGGCGGTGATGCTGGGTTGGACCGAGGGTACTGAGCAGGCCGGGCCGGGAGATTACGGGGGGTGAAGTTAGACTTAAGGTTAGTTTAGGCCCAAGATGAGGTTACAGTTAGGGGACTAATTAGCTTTTAGCTTATATTTGAAATTGGAGTTTCAAATACAAGCTACACTCAACAATTTCAAATATCACCAAATGGAATTCCACCATTCCAAAATAAATCCAAATCACACATGCATAAATATGAGAAATTATTTTATGCACAATTTAATTACTACAAATTTAGAGAGAGCATTTAACTTAAGCTATAAATTAATTCATGGCTCACAACAATCCACACAAAATTTTTTGAAATCCAGATTTTTCATACAAGTAACAGACTATGAATTTGCGGGATGTTACACAACATTGATGATTCAGGTTCTATTTTGCAGGAGACTCTTATGGCATAAACAATTAAGCATTTTTAAAATAGCGAGTTAAAACTAGCATTATGGTTTTAGCCATTCTTGAATACTGGCACAAAACCAAGAATAATTAATGAATTCTCACCATAGTGGATTCCATAAAAAGGCAGTGAATAATATCACCTTGCTCACATACTTATTTCTAGGCACGTAATGATTATCGCCTCAATCTAATACTTGTATTTAGGTAGTTCATGAATATTCTACAAATGACATACTTCATTTTAGGCGGTTGATCAACACTATCTTCAAAATTGGATAGCTTGTTGATTTAAACTTAAAGTTGATTCTATCCCGTTGCTTCCTACATTGGCATTCTTTACTTCTATTTGCATATATATATGGATGGGTGTGACAGCGCAGATTTGCATACGTAACCCTTTGCTGACAAAAAGCTAAAGAATTGCTAGTTTCATTTTCTAGATCTCATGATGTCAAGGATGGTGATAGTGGCCATTGTGTCACCATTGGTTTTCTTGCTACTCACTTCGACATCGGAAGCCTTCAAATTGTGGCAGACAGGTGAGACTGCTTTTGCCAGTGCTAATGAAGCAGATATCAATGACCACGTGCAGAAGCAGGAGCAACCTAAATTTATTGGCCATCGGGAGAGGCATGTATCGTTCAGAAGGGAATTACTGCAACCTGGTGGTGAAGATAGAATTGTCCCCGGTGGGCCAGATCATATCCACCACGACTATCAGCGCCCAACGCCCCCTGGGAATTCCGTGTTGCGTGTCCAAGCTCCATATAGACATGATGACACAAGCGGAACATCGTCTGGCCCGTTAGACCTAAAAAACCCATCAAACGATGGTAGGACTCAAAAGGGGCTGCTACCACTGCATTATGCATCAGCTCCGGGTGGTGATAACAATAAAAGGACACATCATGGCCCATCATACCCAATTGACCCTCCACACCATGTTCAAACCGTGCCTCCGGTGTGGGTTGTACCGTATTGAGCGAAAGTAGTATAATTTGTCTTGCATGCAAGGCAACATGATATGATGAGATGTTGGAGCATCTTGTTGCATGCATGTACTGGCTGTTAGCTGAACATAAAGAAGTAAAACTTACTAAGAAATAATTACATCCGATCACTGTCTATATGTTAGCGTGACTAATGCGCACCAAGATCCACCGCAAGCGCACGGATCATTGTAGCTCTTCCCTTAGAGTATCCCCCAAGGTTTATCAATCCATGGATCGACAGTGAACTTACTAGGGTTTTCCATCTAACTAAATGGATCTAATCTTAACGTTAAGTGTAGATTGCATATGAGTTTGAGGTGAACATGAATATGAGATCAAAGGGAACACATTACGCCCGGTCAACATGAGGTAGCACGACCTAAGAGTAGCACAAGCCTAACCTAACGTCTTCTTGTTGCAACTTCGGCGAAAGCGATAACCAATCTACTCTTCTACCATGATAAAGAGTCAACTCTAAGTACCTTTCATGGGCACTCTTGCGAGGTGTGTTGATGCAGTGCCTAGGGTTACCAAGCTTTACCTCAAACGATTACCAAACGCTGTTCTCCTGAGCTCCTCCTCTTGATAGCCATTGCAACAACTCCCACGATACTCGCCGTGGATACTACTCAACATTACACGTTCGTTCGACCTTTTCCCTCCCGCATGTTGTCACCACGCAAAGGTAATCGGTACCGACTTCTTGTGCACTATCGTGATGATCCGCAAGACAAAGAGTAACCACCATGGTTAGATATTATCCTACTGAGAACATATGGATGCATCACATATGACAGAATAAAGGCATCCATCGAAGTAGATCAAAGTAGAGAGGAATGATTAGATTAATATCACCATTCATTGTACATACGCCTTGAAGGATGCAAGGCATGGCCCCGGAACTCCACCATGTCTTCACCACGCAGGGCCAACCATGGCAGCTAGGGCATGGCCTAAGCCATCTCCTAGGCAATGTCAAGGACTAGCGGCGGTCGTCGACTCCCTTTCGTGTGCATTCCTCTATTCGTCGACTTCTGGTGAAAGGATTCGCCTCCCTTCTGAAAGACAAGATATTTATGCACCGAGGAAACCCTAGCTCAGAAGAGAGGCCGAGGCGGAGCAAAAAGGGCTTCGGCGGGGCGGCCAAGTGGGGCCCTGGCCGGCTGGCCTAAGGCCTTTTTGGCTCGCCTTGGGCCCATCTTTCGCGTGAAAGCTTCTCTGATGTTCATGAGTTCTTGTTCAAATTCTTATGGGCTTTGGACGTCCCTAGATAAACCATAACCACTTCTAGTACACTTCTTGTTCCTCGTAGATTCGATACCTTGGAACACTCCCAGGTGAAAGCTACATCGGTATCCGTACGCTTGCGGAATATCTGTTAGGCTAAGGACAGCCAACAGCTGCGTTGGAAAGGAGGGGTGCTGGCGACGCGGAGGAGGCCGAGGTGGCAGCTCGAGGTTGGACGGGTGCGACCGCGCGGCGGAGGTGGCGCGGCGCTGTGAGGGAGGCGAGGTGCGCCGGCGTGGAAAGGGGGTGGAGGAGGTGGAAAGGGATGACGGGCGGGGCCCGCTGGCAGTGAGAGAGAGGAGGGCGCGGTAGGTGGCGAGCTGGGCCGGTGGTGACGGGACGAGCGAAGGAAATGGGTCGCGGGGTTGAGCGGGCCGGTGGAGGAGAAAGGTGGGCTGCGGCCTGGCGGTGATGCTGGGTTGGACCGAGGGTACTGAGCAGGCCGGGCCGGGAGATTACGGGGGGTGAAGTTAGACTTAAGGTTAGTTTAGGCCCAAGATGAGGTTACAGTTAGGGGACTAATTAGCTTTTAGCTTATATTTGAAATTGGAGTTTCAAATACAAGCTACACTCAACAATTTCAAATATCACCAAATGGAATTCCACCATTCCAAAATAAATCCAAATCACACATGCATAAATATGAGAAATTATTTTATGCACAATTTAATTACTACAAATTTAGAGAGAGCATTTAACTTAAGCTATAAATTAATTCATGGCTCACAACAATCCACACAAAATTTTTTGAAATCCAGATTTTTCATACAAGTAACAGACTATGAATTTGCGGGATGTTACACAACATTGATGATTCAGGTTCTATTTTGCAGGAGACTCTTATGGCATAAACAATTAAGCATTTTTAAAATAGCGAGTTAAAACTAGCATTATGGTTTTAGCCATTCTTGAATACTGGCACAAAACCAAGAATAATTAATGAATTCTCACCATAGTGGATTCCATAAAAAGGCAGTGAATAATATCACCTTGCTCACATACTTATTTCTAGGCACGTAATGATTATCGCCTCAATCTAATACTTGTATTTAGGTAGTTCATGAATATTCTACAAATGACATACTTCATTTTAGGCGGTTGATCAACACTATCTTCAAAATTGGATAGCTTGTTGATTTAAACTTAAAGTTGATTCTATCCCGTTGCTTCCTACATTGGCATTCTTTACTTCTATTTGCATATATATATGGATGGGTGTGACAGCGCAGATTTGCATACGTAACCCTTTGCTGACAAAAAGCTAAAGAATTGCTAGTTTCATTTTCTAGATCTCATGATGTCAAGGATGGTGATAGTGGCCATTGTGTCACCATTGGTTTTCTTGCTACTCACTTCGACATCGGAAGCCTTCAAATTGTGGCAGACAGGTGAGACTGCTTTTGCCAGTGCTAATGAAGCAGATATCAATGACCACGTGCAGAAGCAGGAGCAACCTAAATTTATTGGCCATCGGGAGAGGCATGTATCGTTCAGAAGGGAATTACTGCAACCTGGTGGTGAAGATAGAATTGTCCCCGGTGGGCCAGATCATATCCACCACGACTATCAGCGCCCAACGCCCCCTGGGAATTCCGTGTTGCGTGTCCAAGCTCCATATAGACATGATGACACAAGCGGAACATCGTCTGGCCCGTTAGACCTAAAAAACCCATCAAACGATGGTAGGACTCAAAAGGGGCTGCTACCACTGCATTATGCATCAGCTCCGGGTGGTGATAACAATAAAAGGACACATCATGGCCCATCATACCCAATTGACCCTCCACACCATGTTCAAACCGTGCCTCCGGTGTGGGTTGTACCGTATTGAGCGAAAGTAGTATAATTTGTCTTGCATGCAAGGCAACATGATATGATGAGATGTTGGAGCATCTTGTTGCATGCATGTACTGGCTGTTAGCTGAACATAAAGAAGTAAAACTTACTAAGAAATAATTACATCCGATCACTGTCTATATGTTAGCGTGACTAATGCGCACCAAGATCCACCGCAAGCGCACGGATCATTGTAGCTCTTCCCTTAGAGTATCCCCCCAAGGTTTATCAATCCATGGATCGACAGTGAACTTACTAGGGTTTTCCATCTAACTAAATGGATCTAATCTTAACGTTAAGTGTAGATTGCATATGAGTTTGAGGTGAACATGAATATGAGATCAAAGGGAACACATTACGCCCGGTCAACATGAGGTAGCACGACCTAAGAGTAGCACAAGCCTAACCTAACGTCTTCTTGTTGCAACTTCGGCGAAAGCGATAACCAATCTACTCTTCTACCATGATAAAGAGTCAACTCTAAGTACCTTTCATGGGCACTCTTGCGAGGTGTGTTGATGCAGTGCCTAGGGTTACCAAGCTTTACCTCAAACGATTACCAAACGCTGTTCTCCTGAGCTCCTCCTCTTGATAGCCATTGCAACAACTCCCACGATACTCGCCGTGGATACTACTCAACATTACACGTTCGTTCGACCTTTTCCCTCCCGCATGTTGTCACCACGCAAAGGTAATCGGTACCGACTTCTTGTGCACTATCGTGATGATCCGCAAGACAAAGAGTAACCACCATGGTTAGATATTATCCTACTGAGAACATATGGATGCATCACATATGACAGAATAAAGGCATCCATCGAAGTAGATCAAAGTAGAGAGGAATGATTAGATTAATATCACCATTCATTGTACATACGCCTTGAAGGATGCAAGGCATGGCCCCGGAACTCCACCATGTCTTCACCACGCAGGGCCAACCATGGCAGCTAGGGCATGGCCTAAGCCATCTCCTAGGCAATGTCAAGGACTAGCGGCGGTCGTCGACTCCCTTTCGTGTGCATTCCTCTATTCGTCGACTTCTGGTGAAAGGATTCGCCTCCCTTCTGAAAGACAAGATATTTATGCACCGAGGAAACCCTAGCTCAGAAGAGAGGCCGAGGCGGAGCAAAAAGGGCTTCGGCGGGGCGGCCAAGTGGGGCCCTGGCCGGCTGGCCTAAGGCCTTTTTGGCTCGCCTTGGGCCCATCTTTCGCGTGAAAGCTTCTCTGATGTTCATGAGTTCTTGTTCAAATTCTTATGGGCTTTGGACGTCCCTAGATAAACCATAACCACTTCTAGTACACTTCTTGTTCCTCGTAGATTCGATACCTTGGAACACTCCCAGGTGAAAGCTACATCGGTATCCGTACGCTTGCGGAATATCTGTTAGGCTAAGGACAGCCAACAGCTGCGTTGGAAAGGAGGGGTGCTGGCGACGCGGAGGAGGCCGAGGTGGCAGCTCGAGGTTGGACGGGTGCGACCGCGCGGCGGAGGTGGCGCGGCGCTGTGAGGGAGGCGAGGTGCGCCGGCGTGGAAAGGGGGTGGAGGAGGTGGAAAGGGATGACGGGCGGGGCCCGCTGGCAGTGAGAGAGAGGAGGGCGCGGTAGGTGGCGAGCTGGGCCGGTGGTGACGGGACGAGCGAAGGAAATGGGTCGCGGGGTTGAGCGGGCCGGTGGAGGAGAAAGGTGGGCTGCGGCCTGGCGGTGATGCTGGGTTGGACCGAGGGTACTGAGCAGGCCGGGCCGGGAGATTACGGGGGGTGAAGTTAGACTTAAGGTTAGTTTAGGCCCAAGATGAGGTTACAGTTAGGGGACTAATTAGCTTTTAGCTTATATTTGAAATTGGAGTTTCAAATATAAGCTACACTCAACAATTTCAAATATCACCAAATGGAATTCCACCATTCCAAAATAAATCCAAATCACACATGCATAAATATGAGAAATTATTTTATGCACAATTTAATTACTACAAATTTAGAGAGAGCATTTAACTTAAGCTGTAAATTAATTCATGGCTCACAACAATCCACACAAAATTTTTTGAAATCCAGATTTTTCATACAAGTAACAGACTATGAATTTGCGGGATGTTACACAACATTGATGATTCAGGTTCTATTTTGCAGGAGACTCTTATGGCATAAACAATTAAGCATTTTTAAAATAGCGAGTTAAAACTAGCATTATGGTTTTAGCCATTCTTGAATACTGGCACAAAACCAAGAATAATTAATGAATTCTCACCATAGTGGATTCCATAAAAAGGCAGTGAATAATATCACCTTGCTCACATACTTATTTCTAGGCACGTAATGATTATCGCCTCAATCTAATACTTGTATTTAGGTAGTTCATGAATATTCTACAAATGACATACTTCATTTTAGGCGGTTGATCAACACTATCTTCAAAATTGGATAGCTTGTTGATTTAAACTTAAAGTTGATTCTATCCCGTTGCTTCCTACATTGGCATTCTTTACTTCTATTTGCATATATATATGGATGGGTGTGACAGCGCAGATTTGCATACGTAACCCTTTGCTGACAAATAGCTAAAGAATTGCTAGTTTCATTTTCTAGATCTCATGATGTCAAGGATGGTGATAGTGGCCATTGTGTCACTATTGGTTTTCTCGCTACTCACTTCGACATCGGAAGCCTTCAAGTTGTGGCAGACAGGTGAGACTGCTTTTGCCAGTGCTAATGAAGCAGATATCAATGACCACGTGCAGAAGCAGGAGCAACCTAAATTTATTGGCCATCGGGAGAGGCATGTATCGTTCAGAAGGGAATTGCTGCAACCTGGTGGTGAAGATAGAATTGTCCCCGGCGGGCAGATCATATCCACCACGACTATCAGCGCCCAACGCCCCCTGGGAATTCCGTGTTGCGTGTCCAAGCTCCATATAGACATGATGACACAAGCGGAACATCGTCTGGCCCGTTAGAGCTAAAAAACCCATCAAACGATGGTAGGACTCAAAAGGGGCTGCTACCACTGCATTATGCATCAGCTCCGGGTGGTGATAACAATAAAAGGACACATCATGGCCCATCATACCCAATTGACCCTCCACACCATGTTCCAACCGAGCCTCCGCTGTGGGTTGTACCGTATTGAGCGAAAGTAGTATAATTTGTCTTGCATGCAAGGCAACATGATATGATGAGATGTTGGAGCATCTTGTTGCATGCATGTACTGGCTGTTAGCTGAACATAAAGAAATAAGACTTATTAAGAAATAATTACATCCGATCTCTGTCTATATGTTAGCGTGACTAACGCGCACCAAGATCCACCGCAAGCGCACGGATCATTGTAGCTCTTCCCTTAGAGTATCCCGCCAAGGTTTATCAATCCATGGATCGACAGTGAACTAACTAGGGTTTTCCATCTAACTAAATGGATCTAATCTTAACGTTAAGTGTAGATTGCATATGAGTGTGAGGTGAACATGAATATGAGATCAAAGGGAACACATTACACCCGGTCAACATGAGGTAGCACGACCTAAGAGTAGCACAAGCCTAACCTAACGTCTTCTTGTTGCAACTCCGGCGAAAGCGATAACCAATCTACTCTTCTACCATGATAAAGAGTCATCTCTAAGTACCTTTCATGGGCACTCTTGCGAGGAGCGCTGATGCAGTGCCTAAGGTTACCCAGCTTTACCTCAAACGATTACCAAACGCTGTTCCCCTGAGCTCCTCCTCTTGATAGCCGTTGCAACAACTCCCACGATACTCGCCGTGGATACTACTCAACAGTACACGTTCGTTCGACCTTTCCCTCCTGCCTGTTGTCACCACGCAAAGGTAATCGGTACCGACTTCCTGTGCACTATCGTGATGATCCGCAAGACAAAGAGTAACCACCATGGTTAGATCTAATCCTACTGAGAACATATGGATGCATCACATATGACAGAATAAAGGCATCCATCGAAGTAGATCAAAGTAGAGAGGAATGATTAGATTAATATCACCATTCATTGTACATACGCCTTGAAGGATGCAAGGCGTGGCCCCAGAACTCCACCATGTCTTCACCACGCAGGGCCAACCATGGCAGCTAGGGCATGGCCTAAGCCATCTCCTAGGCAATGTTAAGGACTAGCAGCGGTCGTCGACTCCCTTCCGTGTGTATTCCTCTATTCGTCGACTTCCTGGTGAAAGGATTCGCCTCCCTTCTGAAAGACAAGATATTTATGCACCAAGGAAACCATAGCTCAGAAGAGAGGCCGAGGCGGAGCAAAAAGGGCTTCGGCGGGGCGGCCAAGTGGGGCCCTGGCCGGCTGGCCTAAGGCCTTTTTGGCTCGCCTTGGGCCCATCTTTCGCGTGAAAGCTTCTCTGATGTTCATGAGTTCTTGTTCAAATACTTATTGGCTTTGGACGTCGGCTGCTCCGAGATATGGATGGGTCTTTATCTCTCCTCCAAGTCTGATGGGTTTTCCTTGGTAGAGATTGGCTCGTTGGATTATAGCGTAAACATGCATCGGTCCTTTTGGGCTTCATTAGGGCTTTTGGCCTTTGTTGGCATTACTCAACGACGTTACCAGTTTCCCAGCAACGACGCCAGAAATGCGTATGACCAATTGGTAATCTAACAGTTTTCAAAAGGGGATCCGCAAGCGCACGGATATACCATTGTTGCGTTTCACCCGCGAGTATTCCCAAGGGTAACGTACTTCCCAAAGGAAGGCATGGTTGATAAAAGAGTACTATTGCAGTCATGAATATAGCGATAGCATGGATAGAATCACATACCAAGAACAGGGGTAAGAGATATAAAGATATGATATGGGTAGTGTGACACACTGTGGGGTTCACCTCTAGGACATCTAGACTAGGGAAAGGACTAAGAGTTAGCATCTACTGTTCTAATCTAAACACATCCATTCACAGGTCACATTAGAGATACAAGATACACATCATCACGAAATAGATCAAAGCACTCCGGTAAAGGGAGATAACCTACCTCGCTGCTTAAGCACAGCCAGGTTGCTACTCATTTAGAACTCCTACAAGGAACCCGAACATGGGGGATTTCAGAGGGTCCAACGGGGCTGTCACTACCTGGGGCCTATTGAGACTTGGATCGATGCCGCTATTATAAGAATAGCCGGCGAACCTATACTGTGGCTAAGAACATGAAGATCATGCAAGGGTATAGGACTAATCTAGCATATAAGCCAAGCATATCATGATAGCAAGAACATGAACACACCTCAATCATATCATAACTGAGACAAACATTGTATGGAAAAGATATTTGAACAAAGTAGATCAAAGTCATCATAGAACTAAGAGATACAATAGCTTACCCAAGCTCAAAGGAGATCTAGAACCTGAATAGAGCTACTCTAGCCTACTCCACTAAGCCTAGAGCCTATGGAAGAGAGTGAATTTGCCCAAGAGTTGTCTGTCTCATTTGGAGACCCCTCCCTCTTATTTATAGGCTCCAAGCAGCAGCATCTCGAGCGAATATTCCCTAGAGCGCCTTAGAACCGACCTTGGGAGAGCACCAGGAGTTGACACGTGGAAGCATCACAGGAGAGGAGCCAGAGGCGGTTCGGCCGATCCAAGGGGTCAGCCGACCCCTCCCTGGCCTTTCTCGGATTGTGCTTCTTCAAGGTGGCTGACAGGTGGGTCCCAAGTGTTGTCTGCACGTGCACTCACTGAGTTGAGTCGGTTTGGTCCCTGGTGGGCCCCTCAATCAATGTGATGCACAAGTGGTGGCTTCTAATTCGTCGAGAGGTTGTCACTTGGATCCATGAGGTGGATTCTTCTCCATTTTCCTTTGTTTATGCAGCAAAATACCTACAACCAAATATTTTCCAAGGACATGTGGAACTATATTATTCGAAGGGAAATATGCGTGTTAGCATTGCAAATCCTTCACTTTAGTAGAGAATGTTGGCAGTTATTTTGGTACTTAACAGCCACCAACTCCCCCAAGCTAGCCTCTTGCTCGTCCTGAGCAAGCACTTGGTCTTAGGTTTATGACACTACTAGTTTTTAGGCCAATGGCAGTGGTGCAAAAAACGTGGCAATAGGCCTTATATAGTTGCAATAGGTGCAAATTGCAACAATGGAAGTTTCGTTGCGAGCCGTTGCAATTACTTTTGAGGCAATAGGTGCATTGCAACAGTTTTTTTGTGATGTTGCAATAATTGCAATTGCCATGCAATGAAACATTGCATTAGAGAGTTGTTGAAACATCCAATGTCGTGGCAACACCATCAATTACCACACTAGTAGGCATTGCTATAGTACATAGTAGCAACAGACTGACACTGTTGCAACACATTGTACTGGCACGGCGAACATCGTGGCGATAAATTATATTGCCACGCATATATTATGTTGTCATTGATTCTATGACAACAACAATCATTCGTTGAAATATATTATATTGCCACAAAAACATGTATGGCAGCAACGCTTAGTTTTGCAACAAAAAATAGCTGAAGCAAAAACACGATGCCGCGACAACATATTGTTTGAGGTTATTAACTATTATCACATCAATTAGTATTGGTAGCAATGTGATGTATGGATACAAAATAGAGTTGTGGCAATAACTTGTAGCGACCTAATATAATTGTTGCATTTTTTTTTTTGCAATTAGCATGTTCTCGCAATGCATATTGCATTTGATGTATTTGGATAATGAACCATTTTTTGGATAAAAACGAATATACAAAATTATGAATCGTATTATCATGAATATGAACTGAATCCATCATTAAGCGTACAATACAATATGCGAATTGAAAATAGTTTGTAATAAAGTAGTATGTAAAGTGCCAAACACATGATCTGAATTGAAAATAGTTCACAACTAGCTAGTGTTGGGTGATCAACACTACTACATGTATCATATGTAGGCTACGGAAAACATTGTTTGACATTTCATAATTCTTTGTGTTGACCATGGCATGACTCCAAGTCTGAGTGATCCATTCAAGTTTAAGTTTCCTACAGAATAAAAAAAAACATATGCATCAGTAAATTTCAGTAGCAAGTCATAACCACAGTAATTAGTTCTCACATGATTACATCAAACATGTCACATATATTGGCGGTAGCTAGGTTTCAGAGAATGACTTAAAATTTGATAGAAAGCATATCAGCCTATCAAGATTTAAAAATTCAAGCTGAGACCATAGTACATCTATCTATGACTTTCAATAATAGATTTTATAGATAACTTTGACATGGCCATCAAAAACATAAAACGGATGTGTATGGTAATAATAAACTAAGGTAGCTATTGACAAAGCATGAACTTTATCAAAGCTTCCTCCATGTTTTTCGACGTTACATTTCAGCTGACCATTGTACCAGCAACTAACACCGTCCATAATTGTAATATTTCTGGTATTGATCTGAAAACTAAGGGAGTAAACCAAGGCAAATAGCATAAACACCATAAGTGCTATTACTACTGCACTACGACAAATGAGAGTGTGACAAAGATGGTAATATGCAAGCTACAGGAACAAGAGTTAAACATTTGATTTCCAAGCACAAAAATATGACTTTATCTCATGCCTTGCAGCACAATAGGCGTTTTAGAATATAGTGAGAGATTCATAACTCACAAAGGTAAACACCAGTGATATGTTGTAAACAACAAATAACTTATGTTTCTCTTTTAATTTCGCAGAGCCATCAGAGCTGCTATGCCTTTCATCATTCAATTGTAATATAAACAAATAAGCACATACAAGATGAACAGTCAGGTTGGTGACTAATGTGTTACCTGATTACCCACCTTAACCCATGTCCTGTTTACCCACATAAGCCCAAATTTCTGGAAAAAAAATTGGTGCAGGAGTCCTGCAAATCCCGCATCGTGCAGGACGATGCCCCTGGCTGACGCGTGGCGCTTCTGGAGATCGAGCAGGAGAACCTGCGAGGAGGCAGCGCTCGGCTCAAGACGGCAAATTTCTCAGCTCGGCTCCGCATGGCGCTCGTTTGGCTCATCCGCGCCCTTCTCCTCCTCGTTCCCCTTCCCTCGCCTGCTTGCGCAAATTCCCGGCCACCGCCGCCTCCAGAATTTGTCGGGCCTCTGCTCCTCGTCGAGCGCTCCTACACTGAGAATCTGCGATGGGGAGGCCGTTGCTCTTGCAAAGACCCACCTTACAGACAGTAAACAAGGAATTTCATGGTGATCGCCGTGATGAATTCCATTTGCTACTGTTCAATCCAAATGACAGTGAAGGATGAATGAAGCTATGAAGAAGATGCAGGAGTGGTTGGGCAATCTTCCTTCAAGCACCATCTCTGTTTCAGAATTAGACATCTCAGTGTGGCAATGGAGGAATAACATTTGGAACTTGCCAAACCCGCCGCCGGCCGTGACCCAGGGACCACATTGCAAAGCTTTAGATCTTTCCAAGGTCCTTTCTGCAAGTTTCCAGGGGCTAATCTGTGAATAGATTGTATAGATCTAGGTTTGAAATCCGAGATCTTGTAAAATCGGTGAAAAATCACACAAAATCGGAAAAATGCAAACTAAATTTTGTTGGACTCTCTGAGCTGTGTTCTATCTTTTATAGAAGGCATGTATAGGTGTTTCCAGTGTATATTTCAAACTAAGCTCAAATCTGTTCAAAGTTAAATTTGTGCATAGTTTGAAATCTACCGCGTTGTTTGTGCTAATTTTTATGTATGTTGTAGCTGATGAAATTTTTAGGCTTCTGTAAAACGTTGGCACAAAGTTACACAATAGATTTTGAGTTATTAATTGTTTAGTCTGTCAGTGCATGTTTGGATCAACAATTTTAGTAATTAATCTGTGCAGCTGCTGAGCTCAATCTTTTTGCAGCTTCTCCGTAATGTCGTGATGCATGTCCGGTAAAAAGTGGAGCTTAGTTCGTGGTGGCTAACTTGCTCGTTTGATTTATAAAATTTAATCTTGGCTAATCCAAACAGCAAGATCCTTTGATCTTTTAAGCTACCCCTTTGGCATGTGAGCTTGTTTAGACTAGTATAGGATCTAGTAATTTTCTAAGGATCAATTGATGAAAGTGTGATTTACTAGGATTTATTCTTGATGTTAGTGTACTAATGTTGGTTACTGTACACATAATTTTGGTGCATAAGCTTTATTTTCATTGCAAGTACCGATGTGCCTTTGGAACTTTATGATAGGATCACTTGATCTTTCGCTTATTGACCCTTACGATATAATGACATGAGAGGCCTATTCTTTTCTAATTCAAAGTCTTGGAGAATTTCATTTTGAAAATGAAAAAAAATGAGGCAACTCTCATTCATGCTCAACTTTACCAAGTCCTATCTAGAGCCATATCATACATCACACAGTTTTGAAACTCTACATAGCTATCTTTACATTTTGAGCTTGATCAAACATCGTGCCTTCTGAGACATGCATGTTCTTCCTAGCACTTTGGTCATTCACGCACACGTTTCATCAAATAAAGTCCATCATAGAATAAAAGTCCATCAAAAGTGGTTCTCAAGCAGCTCTTCATCCCCCTGAAAAAAAGAGAAAAAAAGTGATGAGTGGGAGATCCTACTCGAGCAAAAAATAAAGAGAGAGAGAGAAGAAGGGGAAAGATGGAAGAAGCTATAATCAAATACCACTCAAGGACATTCATCATTGATCATCCACATACACTTGCACTTGACCAAAGTACATGGTTGACATGATCTCTCGGAGACAACTTATTTGATCTCGCAACATAGATGGAAGAGAGAAGCATTTCTATCGATCCCTACCTTGAGCCCCACATATAACCTTGTAGAGGTAGGTGAGGCTACTTGAAAAGCCTTTGTGAGGATCAAACAATTCGAGCGACTGAAGTGGCTTGAGAGAATGAGAGTATGCCTCCATATCTTGATAAAAAAACTCCAAGTACTGAGAAGGAGGAATCAGGCTCTCCGTTGATTTATTCTGAGGTTCGATAGGTGAAAGTGAAGGTGTTAGCCACTTGGAATCCAAGGTATGAGGGAAAGCTTTGAAATAATTCTTATGCATACTTGTTGGCACTCCTTAGCGTCACATTTTTAGCAACGCTCAAGAGCGCGTAGATATATGTCGTTGTATGCAAAATTAATTCTGCAAGCGCACAGAATATATCTCGTTGTAGCACTTCACCTCGGGAGTTACCCCAGGGTATTGTATTTATATTTCCGCAGGGAAGCAGATGGTTAAAGTGTATTGAAGAATGAAATGATATATCTTGCCAGAAATATCAAGCCACAAACCCAGGGGCACAAACTCTAGGTTTGGGTGGATAATGGTCAAGTTAATGACTGGATAGAAGGTCTGAAAGACCAGCGACACACGGAGCACCTATTTCTAAAGAAAAGGAAAGACGTTGGGAGAGACCGGACCTAGACTCTTTCTAACTCAGAGCAAAAGGCACTCTAGCCTTAGCCTAGACCCTAGCTTAGATACCGGGAACAGAGCTCGCTTCGACAGCTAGAACGGGAGAACCTCAGAACGGGGTGAGAGAGGGGGTTCTCCGGGCTCAGCACTACTGTTATGAATACACCCGAACGTGGTGGACTACGAAGGACGGACAGGGCTGTCACCACCTGCCGCCTACCACTGCAGTTCCGTGGGGTGCAACACACTTCCTAGTTAATCAACAAGCCAGACACCACGTCTGCACTTGATGATTAAGATTTCTCTTGAGGCCTGTCAAGAGAAATCCCCGTCTTCCCTAAGGCGTCTTACGGCCCGGTCAAGGTGAGCAAACCCGCGAGATAAAGCCCGGTAGAGCTAAACTAAACTCTACACTAAAACTAAAGGGGAAAGGACTTTGCTCTAAAGAGAGCAAGATCTTTACTCTTAAAGAAGAGCAAGAAAGAAATATAAAAGATAACTTAAGCTCTGAAGTAAGAAAGTAATTATATAAATAAACTCTTCAAAAGAAGGAAAGGATACAAGAGCTTTACCAGAACTCCGAAGACTCCGAAGATCCGAGCTAAGTTCGACTCGACTCTACTCCCAACTCTAATCCTAATCTAAGAAATGAAAAAGATACTAGAGCTCCCTTCAAGTAAAGACTTGAGATATGTGGTGTGTGTCTTCCCAAGGTGAATGAGCTTCCTTTTATAGCCTCCAGGGGGTGGATGTCAGCGTCATTAGCACGCCAAGGATCTGCTTAAGCTTCACGCGAAGGAGGAGACGTGGCGGCCACAGAGGGAGGCCGATCGGCCTGGGCTAGGCCGGCCGGCCTGGCCCTGGTGCCACTTGGCACCGTCCTCTGCATGAACGGTCCTGATGCTCTCCCAAGGTCGGTAACATTTGCGTTCAGTTGAAGCTTGTCCGAGAATCCTAGGATGTGGGCCCTTCAATCCATGTGCTTTCACCTCTAGGCCTTCCGGGTCCTTGGATCAAACCGACGTTGTTTGCACGGTGCTTGATCATCCTGGGCACTTGGCATGGCTTGTGGATCAATGACGTGGCCAGACCTGGCCAGGGGAGGCCGGTCGGCCTGGCTCTGTGCTAGGTTTGGCCCTTGTTTCTCCTGGTTCATCCTGTAAGCACAACTCATCCAAAACTTGTGGAATTTGTCAGTAAATATACTTTTATGTATGGACTATGGTATGATCATCCTCATTTTACCGAAATGTTGACGGTCACTACGGGGTTATAATGGCCGTCAACACGCCCCCAAGCTTAGACTCTTGCTCGTCCTCGAGCAAGGCTAAAACTCTAGGTTCGGTAGGTCAGGAGTTGCTTCAATGTGTATACTCTTAAAGTACCCTGTGCTTAAGCCAAAACTCAACGAATCACTTAAATAAGTTGGCATAAAAGAGAACTCATACCATGGTTCCACGTGGGGCTGCATTGATTCACGTTTTGGACTATTGAGAGCTTGAACGGTCATCTCTAAAGTATTTCCTGCAACTTTTCAGGTTCCATCTCGGAGATATGAATTTTTTCAAAAGATGGTTGATTCATTCCCCGATGGTACTCTCGAGTCACTCAAGGTGTTTAATCCTCACTCTTGGTCGGGATTGACCAATGTTTCCCTACACTAAGGCTGAAGTGGAGTTGTAGGTAGGGTAAGAGTGGCATACCTTGGTTACTTCTGTTGTCGAGTCGAAGAGTGGTCCGCGAGTGATGGCACTCGTCAAATTCCGGTCTTTGGAATTCATGGGGTTTCAAATGGAGAGGGAGAAGGTGTGATGCTCAAAGGTCTTTGGACTCCTTATTTTATTTCTCTCTCTCATATTTTTGAGATGTTTCTTCTCTCTCTTTTTTTTCAGATGGAGCATTTGTCTCCATTTTTTTCGAATACATCTCTTCTCTTACTTTGGTAACAGAGAGGAATTCAGCTTTGTATGGAGTAATTGAGGACCTTTGGGGTGAGCTTTATGATGAGATGAGTGTATGTCATCGACGGTGGACGTCAACCCCGGAGCGGGACTTTGACTAGTCGGACATTTTGAGGCTGAGGTGGATGGGAAGACCGGTAAATGTCAAGTGCCTTCTGCAAGTGGACTTCACCATTTGACAAGACTCAAAGCAACTCAAGATAGCATATGGTAGTTTCAACAAATGTATAACTGTTTAGGCTCTGGATAGGACATTTTAAACCATCGAGGAAGATTCACCATGTAACATTTTATAAAACTTCCGAGAGGTTCCTTACTAAGCATGCAGTTATACCTCGAAACAAACCATATCAAAACTCACAATAACTTAAACAATGAACAAGTGCTCTTGCTCCCACAGTTTTATCATGGCGGATCCTTAAATGCCAACGAACTCAAATACTCAAGAGTAAAGGATTAAGCACGAGGCACTTAGAGGGCATAAACAGAGCAACTAGTCATCATTCCAGAGGTTCTCAACCATAGTTCCATACATAAAGACATCTTTTGGAGCTTTTATTTTATTTATTATGTTTTTTTAACATTTTATTTCATCATAGCACGGCAAGGCAAGGGAAGGCAAAGGCAAGGCAAGGCAACGGCAAGGCAAACAGCAACGGCAAGGCAAACGGTAACGGCAAGGCAACGGCAAGGCAAACAGCAACGGCAAGGCAAACGGTAACGGCAAGGCAACTGGCAAGGCAAACGGCGACGGCTTTCGACCATACCTAAGACTCCCCCAAGCTTCGATGAAGCTCACTGGTAATACTGGTTGGGGTTGTAGTGCATGAAGTCGAAGAAGCCGTGCATGTCGGTCTGGAGGGATGTGGTCATCCCCCAGTTCTGCTGCGTGAGATAAGTGTTGTGTGCAACTGCATCTCTGAGTTGCTGTTGTTGCAGCGTCATCGTCTCCATCCTGGTATTAAGATCAGCGATCCCCCGGGAGACCGGGTTCTCGTAGTCATACCTGGCGGAGGCGGATGGTCCAACCTGCGGGCCGTATCCTGCCGTTCCTTGCTGGTAGTCGAATGCCTCCTCAAAGTTCATGTTGGCTGTGGGGTTCTCTGTCGGCTGCTGGTAGTCGTACTCGGGCTGCTGCTGGTAGCGGTACTCGGGCTGAGGCGTGGTAGAAGTTCCAGCTTCATCATCATGCCTGCCTCGCCTGCCACGTGTTGTAAGGCCTGCAACACTGTGGCGAGCGGGTTCCCTCCTTCTGAGCTGCATGGTTAGACTTCTCGCTGATCTCAGCGACAAAGCTGGGCATGGAAGCTCGACTTCGTCGATGAAACCAGGATAACACATGAAAAGAGTATGGCCAGGGCCCTCGCGCATCAAGTGACCCTGGATGAAATGGTCTAAACCAATGCAAGACTGATATTCTTGTGTGGCGGGAAGGAAGGTGACTTGAGCGCCCTACAAAGCACCAACATGGGTGGCAATGCGGGTGACTAGCGAGGTTATGTCAATTGTGGCCCGGCCACTGACTAACCTCTGCCAGTTATCAAGCATGCTCATGACCGGAGAAAAACAAATTTTCTTGACCATGGCATAAAGGCACTCTAAATCAGGCAAGAGGCAAAGACGCAAATCAGCGCGCGGGTGGACCACCATAGCGATCCACTTCGCCAGGAAACGAAGAGTGGGGTTTTGGATGGCGGTGATGCTATTCTTCCCCGAGGAGGGCTCCCCTGTGATGCTATCCCACCATGCGGCACGATTGTACCGGTGGTTAGTCACCAACAGGTTGGCATCAATGATGCATCTCTTGTTGAAACCAAGAGCCTCACTGAGTTGCTTCGGGGTCAAGATAAAATCCTCATTGAAAAATCGAAAGCAAATGTTTGTCTCGTTGGGACGAACTTCGATTTTCAAACTCATCAAAAACTCCATAGTAAGAAAGTGCGAACCTGTTTCCATGACGGGGTAGAAGTTTTGCCATCCGGCATTGTTGAATGCCCGTTCCATGTCTCCTCCGAGACCGGTCTTGATCAGCAGCATGGGGTCGAAGTACTTGGCGTGTGTGAAGTAGCGGCTCTGGAGCTGGTCCAGCACCGTTCTCTCTTCTTCGGTCCGAGCAACGATGTGCTCGACCCGAGTCATGATCCTGATGCGGAGCCTATTCCTCGGCACCTCCTCCTCCTGGGACTCTGTGTCGTGTCGAGTTGAGTCGACAGACATAGTATCCCGGGAAGTAGATGATCCCTGAGAGCAGCGAGAGCTCGAAGAGGTGAGCTTGGTCACGACTCCACGTGCCGTCTGACATGCCTTAGTCCACATGATTCCTGCAAAAAGGTTAGTCTCACAATACCCAAAGGAAATCAGGGGTTAGACAGTCAGAGGTTAGGCGTTCTTGTGGGAGATTAATCACCACAACTCGGTTAGTCGTTCTTGTGGGGTAAGAACCACCACAAACGTTCTCGTTCAACCGGCAGGGGTTTGTTCTCACAAGAATTCAAGAATGGATTTTAGCAGAATTTCCTTGTGGTTTAAACTCTAACCTTACTTAGAGAATTTCGAAATTCAAGCGAGGGAGAAGGGAAACGCTCAGGATGCACGCATACCTGTGCTTGGGGCGTCTTCCTTCTGAGCTGGGCACCGGCTTTTATAGAGGCGCAGCAGGGGGAGGCCGGCCGGCCTAAGGCAGGCCGATCGGCCTGCACATGGCGCCGGTCGTCCCCATCCCGTGCGTCGGTGGTCACTGCCCTGTGCTTGGTGCTCTGGTAGGTGAGGATGGGACAGCAACGGTGGCGAGAGGCCGGCCGGCCTGGCTGGGGCCGTTCGGCCTGGTGTTGTGCCAAATTATCTCCATCCTCTCGTGTCGTGTCCTCCCACATGTTCTTGTTCCTTGCTTGCTGTGATCTGGCCACTGAAATTGACAAGTGGGGCCGGCCGGCCTAGGTGGGACCGACCGGCCTGAAGTTTGGCCGAAAAAATATATTTTTTTTTATATGCTACCTAATGCACAAATGAAATATGAATGCAAGCTTCGAAAATTAAACATGCTGTGATGAATGAAAAGAATTGAAATGAAAAACCTATTCTATATGCAATGCAAAGATACGTACCATATACCTTATGGCGAGGGCTCGAGTTTTTCGTCCTGAGCGGAACTCTCCGAATCCTTGTTCGGGACTGCTTTTACCCGCCATTCCCTTCGGACTAGACGGGACTTGGATTCAACCTCCTTATCGCGCTTTGCTTGCTCCTCCAGCGCTTTGGTTCTCGATATTCTTCGCCGTGCATGATAGCGATCATGCCTCTTCTTTTCCTTGGCGGCGAAGGCTTCCACCATCTTCATGAGCGTTTCTACGCTCGGCATCTTGGACTTTCGGGGCATGACTTCTTCGACCATATTGACTTGATGGGGGATCTCCTTAGGACGGAAGGAGAAACTCTCGGTCCCTCCGTTAATCCTTAGTTGAATGGTCCCACGTCCCACGTCAATGTTTGCATTCGCAGTACTTAAGAACGGTCTCCCAAGGATGAGAGAGTTCGTTGCTCCGGCTTCCATATCTAGGACGATGAAATCCACAGGGATGAAGAAATCCCTGATCTTGACCGGAACATTTTCTGCGACTCCATGGGGGTAGCGGATCGATTGATCCGCTAGCTGCAAACACATGGGTGTAGAGACAAGCGATATATGTTTAAGGTGGTCGAAGACTACCTTGGGCATTACGCTAACGCTCGCCCCCAAGTCACATAGGGCGTTGTCGAAGTCATGGCCTCCAATTGAGCATGATATTGTGGGGAAGCCAGGATCTTTCTTCTTAAGGTGGGGCCCGAGTATAGCAGAGCTACATTCCTCGGTCAGCTGTACCATCTCCCTTGTGGGTAAAGTCCGTTTGTTGCTAAGTATATCCTTGATGTACTTGGCATATGTCGGGACCTGCAAAGCATCAAGTAATGGTATGTTGATGTATACCTTCTTGATTACCTCGACGAACTTGTCGAATTGTTCGTCGGCCACGGGTCTTCTCCTCCGTTCTGGGAACGGGAGGAAAGTGGGATCTCGGCTGTAGCTTGAGGCTTGTGGTGCCTCGTTCCCCTCCTTTGAGACAGGGGTGGTTTCCTCGTCGTCTTCCTCTTCGGCGGCCACCTCGGTTTGGCTAGCTTCCTTCTGCCGGGTACCTGCATCCTGTGGATTGTGTGGATCCCGCGTGGACTTGCCAGTCCGCGTGGTCACCGCACTAACATTTTCCTTGAAAGGAACCTCCGGTTGCCCGGGTAACTTTCCCGCATTTGGGTTAGGACAGGATGCAGCCAGCTGAGCCACTTGAGTTTCAATCATTTTATTGAAGCTCAGCTGGTTCTTAACGACAGAATTGAAAGCTTCTATCTGGGAGGCCATCGACTCCATAACTTTATCATTAGCAAGAAATTTCTTGCTAATGCTATCGTTAATTTGTTTTTGGCCATACCAGATGTCCTTTAGCGACTGGTTGAAAACCGTTGTTAGAGCCATTACCTTGCTGTTGGCCGAAGGGGAAGTTGGGCTTGGAATTCCAACCTTGTTGAGGACGGAAGCCTGAATTGTTGTTATTTCTAATGAAATAGGCTTCTTCTTGTGTCGTCGGGCACGTGTCGCCCGAGTGTCCTGCTTCTCCACACGTTTCACACGTGATTCTCTCCTCCATGATCTGATTCATCTCCTTGCCAGGAGATTCCATCTTTTTCAAGAGAAGGTCCATCTTAGCGGCCAGCATATCAACGGAGTCAATTTGATGTACTCCCTTGCGGGGAGCTTGTCTTTCTCCTATCCAGCTCTGGTGAGTGGATATTTTCTCGATTAGCGCCTTCGCTGCGTCTACATCCAACGAGAGGAAAGCTCCTCCCGCGGCTGCATTCAACATCTCTTGCGATCGTCGGCTCAGGCTGTGGAAGAAGTTTTGGGTAAATCAGCCAATCTTCCACACCATGGTGGGGGCAGGCTGCAATATATTCTTGCAGTCGCTCCCACGCTTCGGGAATTGTTTCTCCGTCTAGCTGCTGAAAGCTAGTGATTTTTCCTCGGAGGGCATTGGTCTTGCCCACCGGAAAGTACTTGGCCAGAAATGCGTCTGCGCACGTCTGCCAGCGTCCTTCGAATGATGCCTTGTTAGCGTAAAACCACTCCTTTGCTTTCCCAAGCAAGGAGAATGGGAAGAGTTGAAGGCGGATGTTGTTGATCGGTGTGCCATTGGGGTTGATAGTACTGCACACCTCCAGAAAGTTCCGAAGGTGAGCGTTCGCATCCTCAATCGCCTTTCCGCAGAAAGGGCTGGCCTGAACCATGTTTACCAGGCCAGTCCTCAGCTCAAATGCACCTTCCTGTGCGTTCGACAGTCCCGGGAAGTTGCTGCTTGACGGGGCTGAGAACTCACGGAGCGTCTTCTTAGCTTGAGCCATAATCTCTGGAGACTCTGGGGCTGAAGAAAACGACGAATCTGATTCGGACTCGGAGTCAGATGACGACTCGAGTATATTGCTTGAGCTGAGTGAAATCTGAGGAGGTACGACTCTCTTTCGCACTACTCTTCCAATGCGTTCTGGATTTGGATCAAAGTTTGATGGTAGGTTGAAACCAGTCATGCACTACCCTGCAAAACACATCAAAAATAGACGAATGTTGCAGTGGTGAGGTCACTAAGGTTAGTGGTTTGGTAAATCTGTAAAGATAATCAAATGATTCAACAATAACTTTAGCCAATTGCTTCCCCGGCAACGGCGCCAGAAATGCTTGTTGGCACTCCTTAGCGTCACGTTTTTAGCAACGCTCAAGAGCGCGTAGATATATGTCGTTGTATGCAAAATTAATTCTGCAAGCGCACAGAATATATCTCGTTGTAGCACTTCACCTCGGGAGTTACCCCAGGGTATCGTATTTATATTTCCGCAGGGAAGCAGATGGTTAAAGTGTATTGAAGAATGAAATGATATATCTTGCCAGAAATATCAAGCCACAAACCCAGGGGCACAAACTCTAGGTTTGGGTGGATAATGGTCAAGTTAATGACCGGATAGAAGGTCTGAAAGACCAGCGACACACGGAGCACCTATTTCTAAAGAAAAGGAAAGACGTTGGGAGAGACCGGACCTAGACTCTTTCTAACTCAGAGCAAAAGGCACTCTAGCCTTAGCCTAGACCCTAGCTTAGATACCGGGAACAGAGCTCGCTTCGACGGCTAGAACGGGAGAACCTCAGAACGGGGTGAGAGAGGGGGTTCTCCGGGCTCAGCACTACTGTTATGAATACACCCGAACGTGGTGGACTACGAAGGACGGACAGGGCTGTCACCACCTGCCGCCTACCACTGCAGTTCCGTGGGGTGCAACACACTTCCTAGTTAATCAACAAGCCAGACACCACGTCTGCACTCGATGATTAAGATTTCTCTTGAGGCCTGTCAAGAGAAATCCCCGTCTTCCCTAAGGCGTCTTACGGCCCGGTCAAGGCGAGCAAACCCGCGAGATAAAGCCCGGTAGAGCTAAACTAAACTCTACACTAAAACTAAAGGGGAAAGGACTTTGCTCTAAAGAGAGCAAGATCTTTACTCTTAAAGAAGAGCAAGAAAGAAATATAAAAGATAACTTAAGCTCTGAAGTAAGAAAGTAATTATATAAATAAACTCTTCAAAAGAAGGAAAGGATACAAGAGCTTTACCAGAACTCCGAAGACTCCGAAGATCCGAGCTAAGCTCGACTCGACTCTACTCCCAACTCTAATCCTAATCTAAGAAATGAAAAAGATACTAGAGCTCCCTTCAAGTAAAGACTTGAGATATGTGGTGTGTGTCTTCCCAAGGTGAATGAGCTTCCTTTTATAGCCTCCAGGGGGTGGATGTCAGCGTCATTAGCACGCCAAGGATCTGCTTAAGCTTCACGCGAAGGAGGAGACGTGGCGGCCACAGAGGGAGGCCGGTCGGCCTGGGCTAGGCCGGCCGGCCTGGCCCTGGTGCCACTTGGCACCGTCCTCTGCATGAACGGTCCTGATGCTCTCCCAAGGTCGGTAACAGTTGCGTTTAGTTGAAGCTTGTCCGAGAATCCTAGGATGTGGGCCCTTCAATCCATGTGCTTTCACCTCTAGGCCTTCCGGGTCCTTGGATCAAACCGACGTTGTTTGCACGGTGCTTGATCATCCTGGGCACTTGGCATGGCTTGTGGATCAATGACGTGGCCAGACCTGGCCAGGGGAGGCCGGTCGGCCTGGCTTAGGCCGGCCGGCCTGGCTCTATGCCAGGTTTGGCCCTTGTTTCTCCTGGTTCATCCTGTAAGCACAACTCATCCAAAACTTGTGGAATTTGTCAGTAAAAATACTTTTATGTATGGACTATGGTATGATCATCCTCATTTTACCGAAATGTTGACGGTCACTACGGGGTTATAATGGCCGTCAACAATACTCTTGATTTCATGACCCTAGGCTTTGCTTGATCCTCTAGATCTAACTCAACCCTTTGCTCGGGACGAGCAAAGTCTAGGTGTGGGGGCGTGTTGGCGGTCGATATCCATGACTTTTACCGCCAACATTTCTCCAGATTTCATGCTCATATAGTGATAATCATGCTAATATCATTTATACTAATGAGTTCCACAAGTTTTGTACAATTTGTGAGTGAAGGAGCAAACAGGGAAAACGGGAGGCCATTTGGGCTCAGGGCCAGGCCGGCCGGCCTAGCCTAGGCCGGCCGGCCCACTTTTTCCTCTTCTGGCCACGACATTGATCCACAAGTTTACTAATGTATCAAGGATGATCATGAGCCGTGCATTTGATGTTGGTTTGATCAAAGGACCCGAAGGCCTAGGATGGGATAAACATGGATTGAAGGGCCCACAACCTAGGATTCTTGGACAGCTTCAACCGAACGCAACCGTTACCGACTTCAGGACATCATCCAAGCCGTCCCTGCAAAAGTCGGTGCCACTTGGCACCAGGGCCAGGCCGGCCGGCCTAGATGAGGCTGGCTGGCCTCCCACTGTGGCCTCTATGCTTCCTGTTTCGCGTGGAAGTTAAGCAAGTAGTTGGCGTCACTCCTAAGCAGGATTTCACCCTTGGAGGGCTATAAAAGGCGCCCTTCACCTCCACACTAGACACACCATCCATTGGAGAGAAGAGAAGGCTCAAGATGTAGTCCACTATTATCTTAGAGTAGAGTAGAGACAGTAGTGGGTGAGTGCTTCGGTGACAGCCAAGCGTGTAGAGGGAGTTCGGGAGTCATCTCGGCCTTCCCTCAACATTGTTTCGCACCTGAGGAATAAAGCTTCAGAGATATCTTCAGTAAGTTCCTCGGTCTCTTGCCTTAGTACCTCACTAGTTTACTCTTTACTTTCAGCAATTTAACTTGTCTATCTATGATCTGCGGGTACCTGAGTCTACGCGAGTGACAGCGACTCTTGTTTGGGGTTTCCTCTATAGCCCTTCGCGTTGGGTGGAGGTCAGTGGCTGAAAGCTTAGGCGTGGCGCCTGTGCTGGCTAGTCACCTCAGGTTGTGTTGCACCCCACGGAACTGCAGTGGTAGGCGGCAGGTGGTGACAGCCCTGTCTGTCCTTTGTACTCCACCACATTCGGGTGTACTTATAACAGTAGTGGTGAGCCCGAATGAACCCCTCTCTCACCCCGTTCTGAGTTCTTCCCAGTTCTAGCCGTCGAAGCAGATCATGTTAGATTAGGATAGGTTGTCTGGGGTAACGAGTGGCTAACTAAGGTTAAGCTCTCTACACCCTTTACCCTTTTCTCCCCTGGTGGGTCCGGTTAAGATATTCCTAGGCTAGTCGCGTCTACCGTTCCTTGTATTTGACAGCCAGGTTTTACTCCCCTGGTGAAAGGCTACATCATACTCCGTGCGCTTGTGGATTTAGTTAGGCTAAGGAGTGCCAACAAATGTACATGTATGTTGTATTGTCTGAACTGCAAGAGGAAGCGGTAGAATCAGAAGATGTCATCTTGATTTTACATCCACTCTTCATTAACCGTTTTTATTTTGAGATACGTATGGTACATATATATGTGGTTTGGTGGATAAACTTGTGCAGGTTTTTCATGGTCAGCCACTGGTTTCATAAGACATCTCCACATCTGAATTCAGATTGTCTATTAGTAATATGGTTAGCTGTATAAAGAACCAACTAATAGTATCTGGCATGCATTGTTTTTGGTTTAGACAGTCACAGGCCGCCTTGAAGCTCCCTTTCTCATCCCTTGTATATAACTTAAATATTTGATGAGACATTGTAAGTGGCAGAGTGACATAACAACTTGGGAAACATAACATACGTGACTTGCATCCCTTGCTACCACGATCCACTAAGATCTAGCCTCTCTCATTGAACAGAAGGATAACATACTGCCATTTGAGGGTGACATAACATACCACCATTTGGGCGGACAACATATCATCTTTTGGTAGCATAGTATAGCATATCGTGTATTGGATACACAACATATCGCCATTTGGGTGGAGGACATACATCTATTTGGGTATACAACTTACCATCTAGGTGGGCACCATACACCATTTTGACACCTTTTAGTACTTTTTTGGGTGGACAGCTTAGCACCATTTTGGCAAGCCCTCTTTTTGCCAACATACCATCATTTGGGTGCACAACTTAGCGTGTTGTGATCCCCGTTTTTGGGTCCTTAGACCTACCCCACATCCCTTGGATGGACAACATACCGTCATTTTTGGTGTCTGAACATGACGCCATTTGAATGGACAACATAACGCCATTTGGGCTGATAACATACCGCATTTTGGATGCGCAACATAATGTCGTTTGGATGGGCAACACGCCAACATTTGGATTGACAACAAGCTGCCATTTCGAATGACAAACCCGTTTATTGAATACACAATATACCGTCATCCCAGTACCTACAAATCGCCTTCAAGACCCATATACCATCTTGGATATACTCCCCTTTTTCAGTGCCATTTAGATGGGCAAGATGTTGTTTCTTGGTTTAAAAAATACCACCATTTGGAAGCACAACATACCACCTTTTCGACCCGTTTGACTACATTTTCTGCATACGTTTATGTTTGTGGAGAATTCATTGCAACACAATGATTTGTTGCAACTATTGTATAACAAATAACTAGTTTGCAATACTATAATTTTCCTGCAACCACTAAGATTTTAATTTGGTTTTCTACTTGCAACAAATTTTAATTTGGTGGCAATAACCCTAAGTTATTGCAACAACAGAAAATAGTTGTAGCAAAAATATAAGCTTATCACAACCATAGACAGTTGTTGCGAGAACATCAATCATTTGCAGCAGAATTATAAAATTGTTGCAATAAGTCATATTTAATGCAACATATATTATTGAGTTGTTGCAGAGGTCTCTATGGCATTAGCCCTAAAATCTAGTAGTGTGACTAATCAGGAGTTGCTACGATGTTGTATTCTTAACCTATACCTCTTCTACAACAAAGTAATCTACCAATGATGAAATAAGTCGGCGTCGATCTTACCTTTGCTTGGCTGTGGGGCATGTAGCTTCACCTGCCTTGGGCGGTTGAGAGGTGGAACAGTTCTATAGAACACCATTCACTCATTCATGATCAACAATCAATCCGGAGGGTTTTGCAAATTTTGAAAAGAAAAGCTAGTTTCTCAAATGATTCTCTCGGATCGCTCAAATGTATATGATTCCTCACCAAGGCTAGGATGCCTTTCTTTCTCAACCTACTCCTAATAGGCTTTATGTGGAGCTGTAGGTAAACGTGGGAGTGGACTAACATCCACAATCCAATTAATGGGATCCAATTCACATCCAAGTAAATTTAAGACCCCATCCAATCCAGTCCAATCAACTGCAGAAAAATCCACATACATCCAAGTCCATCCAACGCCAGTTGCAGCTCGCGAGGTTGTTTACGCCCGCACGCACTGCAGCCCGCAGGAGATGAACAACGGCCGCTGGAGGTTGTTGTCCTTCATGGAGCGCAGCTGCCCAGGTGGCTGGAGCGTCCGTGTGCAGATCTCGCAGCGCGGACGCCTGCTCATGACGACATATCCAATTGCATCCAAGGCTAATGGATTTTTAATCTAATGGATGTTCACATCTAGTTGAGTCCAAGTCCAATGAGTTGAAGTGCTTAAATCCAACTGGATTATTGGACTATCTCAAATCCAATCCCACGTCTAGCTGTAGGTAGGGAAATGGAAGCATACCTGTTTCTCGTATGTTGCTGAGTCGAAGACCGGACCCTTTGGAGAAGTAAGTCATATACCTTGATCAAGAATGTGCAAGTGTGTGGATGGTGGATGGATGTGGATGGATATTTATGGATGGATATTTGTGGAACTCCTTTGTCAATGATTCCTCTCTCTCCTTGCACCTTTATTTTTAGAGACTTGGGCTATCTCTTTATTCATCATCTTTTTTTTACATGCTTGTTTAAGGCATGTGGCATGCCTTCTTTGGGTATGCATATTTCTCTCTGTTTTTTCATATAGCCCAAGACTCTTCTTTCTAGTATTTTGGGAGAGAGAGTTGTCATGAAACATTGAGGAGCTTTCTATGGCGGCGGAATGAGTGGATGGTATGGTTGCTAACTTCCAGTGTAGAAGTTTTGCATATGGTGGATGTGTGTGTATGTGTGATTCTTGATCATGGGAGTATGACAAACTTCTCACTAAGGGTCACAACAATTTGACAAAGCTCAATGAGATAACAGGTAGCATATGTGGAGGCTATGTAACATAGGATCAACATATGGCGTTGGATAGGAATTATATCATCATTGAGGAACTTAGCGGTTTTAAGTTTTTGAAAAGAAAAACTCCGGATATCAAGTTTCACATAAAGAAGATCTTAGAGCTATATTCTACCATATCACACCTCACAACAACCTAGGCATGGATCATGCTATCGCTACCCACAAGCTTCAAGCTAAGGTTTGATCAAACAAGTCAACAAACTTAAGACTTAGGTAGGCTACTAAGTTGTATAAAGGCATAAGGAAAGAATAAACAGATCAACTATTCATCATCTTAGCCATGAAGGATAAACATTCTAACCGCGCATAGGAAAGCATTAAATATTTTTGGTCTTTTTTAAGTTTTTAGGTTTTTTTTATCATGCAAGATTCTGAAAGCGATAAAGATACAAGTTACCTCCTCTGTCGATGTCCTCCCCCAAGCTAGATTCTGGCTACTGCTACTAATCAGGGTAATATCCCTGAGAGCGCCAGTAGACCATCGTCTACTCGTGTTAACGTTGCTGCTCCTGCTGCATGGCGAGGATCCTCTCGCCGGTCATCCGCTACCAATCCTGAGTGGACTGTGCATGCTGGTGGACGGCCTCCTCCAAGTCGCCGGTATGCACGGTGAGCTCACTCACCTGCTGGGCGAGGGAGTTGTGGTCCCGAGTGGAAGTAGAGCGGAGAGACCTCGTCGGTGGGGGAGCATCAGTGCTAGAGCTGGTGGTCCTCTCTCTACGACTCGGCTGTCTCCAAGCCTCGGCTGAAACGTCCTGCCACGCTGAGCTCCCGGCATCATGCGAGTGAGGTGGCTGGTCCCATCCGGACACATACCAAGATGCTACTCTGGGTTCGTAGCCGGGTGTGACAGTTACATCGAACCCAACGAGTGTCAAAAACGAGACAAAGTTCACCGCACGATCAAAATTTGGATCCACACAACAGAATGCCAAGTGTATCAACAATAGTTCCATAGATATAGGATCAAGCCTGAGAAGAGGTACCGGTTTGGCTAGACTGAAAGAGCTTCATGAGGAGCAGCTAGCTCTCTTCCTGAGCCGAGGCAAGACTTTCATCTGCTGCTTCATTCCTCTGCAGTTCTTCGATTGTATGCAGGAGACCTGCTGAAGATTTTGATAAGGATTGCGTTGGCATCTGCTTGTTGCTTCTTCAGCTCCTCAAACTGCATCTGCGTCCTTGCCACCAATTCCTCTGCTGCTTGTGTCTTCTTCTTGAGAAGTTCCACTTGTTCATGGAGGAGAGCTGAACCATGCTCATGAAAAGCTATTGAAGGCTGCAAATTCCAATGACTAGCTATTAGTGCACTGATTCCGTCCATGTCTTGCCAGAGATGCCGACGAAGCCCGCAACGCGTTTCGAAGGGCAGAGCGGAATGGCAGCGGGGGGGTTGCGCTGCGGTGGCGGTAGGGAGGGGAGTGGTGCAGATGTGGGAGGGGGTGCGGTCGTGCAGATAAGATACGAGAATGGGCAAGCTATACGGGTCATATGACAAGTGGAACTGAGGCGAATTGGTCTAGATGAAGCAGTCGTCGACATATTCTTCATGTCGGTATAATATGGTCGGTACAATCCTTTGTCAATGAATGAGCGGTAGTTTGATTGGTTCCTATTGGCGCTCTTAAATGACATGCTTTTAGTGTCATTCTTGTAGTGATTCCAAGCCTATTCATATACTAACCTCGTCACTTGGCATTGAAATAACCTCATTTCCACTCGTGTCTTGTAGTTCAGAGCATATCGTGTTTTGCAAGAAACTCGACATAAATGGAGCAAGTTCGGGCGATTTGGTAATGGGCTCAAAGCATAAATAGACTAAGCCCGAGGAGATGGATCAACATGCGAAAGATGAGGCTGATCAGGGCCAAAAAGAGCCCTGGCCGGCTAGCCCAAGGCCCCCTTGGCTGGCCGGCCGGCCTGGCCTGTTTCCTGGCCCAATCCAGCCCCCATTTCTTTGGGATGAAGCATTCTGCAATCCTAGCATATATACTCGCCACCATTCGCCAGAGACAAGGAGAAACGCACTAGATGAGAAAGAGACACTAGGGATACATACGAGAGCGATCAAGAATCCATCCACAAGCCATCCACAGGGAGGAAGCGGTGCCGGGGACCCTAGCGGCCACGCCGGCGGCACCACACCATGGCGGACAGCGAGGAGATCGTCTCTACATCAAGGACTTCACAACCATGATTAGCACTTCAATGTTCATCTGCATGGGGTAAATCCTTCGTTTGTCCATGTGGTTATATGGAGATCTTGAGATGTAATCACCGAATCCATATTTGATTGATAATCTATCATGTTCTTATGGTTTGTTCTTCATCTAAGTTTTACCATGGCCAGGAACTCTTATGGTTTGCACAGCTGCTCTGCTTACCTAGATCGTATTGCCCCGAGTATGTTCCTTGTAGTTCAGGAGCAGATTGTCCTTGTTTGGTGACAGCTTGCGGGAGAGAAAACTGCTGATCTTGGTTCATGTTTGCCATCTTGATAGATGAGGTTGGTTTTTTCATGCTTAGGTGTTGCATCTACAAGTGATTCTAAACCTTATGGGCATTCATTTCTCATATCTTGCTCATATCTATCTACCATTCTTGTTAACATAGATAAGAGTGATCTACTAACAATATTAGATTAGAACCTACACATCTCTAGTTTATCTCAACTTGATTAGTGCTTAGTTAAGCATAATAACCACTTGTTCGGTGGATTGATAACCTTGGGGGAGTACTCTCTTGAGGGAAGAGCTACAACAGATCCGTGCGCTTGCAGTGGATCTTGGTGCGCGTTCGGCATGCCTACAAGCTTTTCTGGTGCCATTACCAGGAAACAAGCTAGTTATTTATGTTTAACTTTGTATTAATATTGTTGATTACTAACGTCTAACTTTATGTTTAGAAAGCCTTTTCATTTTGTTTTGATTTTTGTTGTCCAAATGATGCTTATCACTCGACTGGAGTTTCAAAATCGTGTCAAAAACGTCATTACTGACCAACATTGCGACTGTTTTTGCTTGCGTTACTACTACATCATAGGCTAGGGGTTTGTTTCTAGTACTGAAATTTGTATAGGTTTATAAGCATTTTAAATAACAACTGTGACGACCGGGATTTTCGAAATCGAGAATCCGACTCTCTGTACCCTTGTGATAGTCCCTGGATCAGTAGCTATCACGTACAGAACTCATCTCAGCATAATATCATATCCATACAGCGAAAACAAAGTATAAAAGAGAGGATTACATCCATACCAATGTGGAAATACGAATATGTACAAGCCCGTCGAGCTAGGCGACAAGCGGTAATCACACCACAGGCAACTCAAGCGAAGCACACAACCCTTCTTCAAACATCAGACATGAGCTTCAAGTTATATCCTGCATGATCACAAACTATCCCCAAGGAATGGGATAGGTTCACGTCACCATCTGTATGCAAGCTTTAAGTGGCCTATACTCTAAAGGTATAAAAGTAGTTCAAGGAAAGGCAGAGGTTTCCTATGCAGCAGCAAAAGTATAAATATAAATCTCCAATATATCCATCCATTCCCACCTCACAACACATCGGGCTATTCCGGTGCACCGGACTCCCGTCTCCATCTCCACACTCGTCTAAGTCGGTGCGAGAGCTCCCTCCCCTCGCACCTCAACAACTACGACCGGATCCTGAAAGGAAAGGGAGCATGCATTCCTTCTCCCCGTCCGTAGCTGCGAACCTTAATCACTCTCAAATCTGGCTAATAAAGGGGGAGGTAGAAGATCCCAAATATGAGAGGTAACAGTGCAATGGGCAATGTCCATACCGAGCACGCGGCTATACGTATAGATTCTAGACTCTGCAGAGCTTGTACAACTGGGCCCACTCGGGCTGCGAGATGACCGTCGCCAACTCGAGACGCAACCCACAGCGCAGACCCTAACCGCAACGATGCCTGCCTGCCCTTCCTGTCTCGGTCCATCTGCTCGCAATCCAATGCTTCGAAAGCTGTGTTGAACTCTCCCTCGGGGGCCAGTCGGGGCTATAGTCCTTCGGGGAAATGGTCTCTCCCGTTCCCGTACACCATCCACCTGATCTTCTCGTAGTGCAGGCATCGCGATAGATAGGAAGGCTGCAACTCGTTCATATGGGTAAGCGGTAAGTACGTGGGGCTCAAAGAGTTGTTACCCCACTCAGTTTCAGACCGGGGCGAGCGTCATCGTCCAAAAGGCGTATCCCCCAGAGAGGAACGCAGATCGCAGTACCCACTATAGGTACCGCCGCCAACTCCTATGCACCTATCCATCCATGTGCCCGCCATAAACACAGTGTGGGACCCCCTCGAGAGCAGGGGTCTCCCGGCACCTCGATCAAAGATCGAGTTGTTATAAAATGCTCGCCCCAACCAAGTTTCCCAAAAACACCTTCTCCTGCCAGTTTTATCCCCACACACACCAAGAATCCTATTCCACAATATCCCATACACATGAAAGAAGCAGCATAGCAATCATATATATAGTAGTAGGTATACAAGGAATCAGAATATATAAATAGGCTATGCATGGCTCATTCATCATCATCATATAAGCAAAGCGCTAGCATTCTACTCAGCAATGCCTAATAGGTCAAAGAGTCAGGATGGGCATGAACCTGGAGCATGGTCCTTCATCTCTTCACTTCAACGTCGTCGACGTCGTCGAAGTAGTCGAAGTAGTCCGGGTCCTCCGGGGATCCTATTATACGGATACATAAATAAACAACGGCAACTACTAGCAAATAAACTCTAAATGAGAACCAATAGAAAGCCAAATAACAAATAACACTATTCTATCATGTTCGTCATGATTTTAGAAAAATACTGAAACTGGTTCCATATTTTTCTAAGCTACGGTTGATTTATTATGATTTTCTGAAGTTTAAATCCATTTTTGGGATTTATAAATCATTCCAAAAAAGAAGTAAAAGTTAGACACGAGTTAGCAGCTCGGAGGTGTCAGTCGTCGAATCGGGGTTAAACCGCGAGTCGAGCAGGCAGAGGCAACGGTCTGGGGTTGATGACATCATTACGGGCTCTGGTGATGTCATTGTTGACTTGTTCAAAGTTGACTAAGTCAACGGTCAGAGGGTCATGACTTTGGTCAAGGGGTCAAACTATGGTCAACGGGTCAAAGCTGACGGGTTAACGGCTATCGGGTCCCACATTTCAACATGCGGGCCCCGACAGTCAGGTGGGTTTGGCTTGTCAGTCAGTGGGTTCCACTAACGGGCCCACGGTCTGACGGGTGTTGACGGCCGCTATATGCCATTATTGGTCATCAACCCTGGCATAAAACAAACACCAAACTAGACATAGGGGTTTAATTCTAACTATTTCCACTAGCTTTGGTGAATTGTTGATTTCAGGAGGCCACATCTGGATACAACGAAAAAAACGTGCAAAATACATATAGAAGTGGCACCATTGGAATGCACCATTGAGAAGGCCTCGTCGAGACGATCGAAATGGATATTTGGATGACCCAATTCGGAGTCCGGACGAGAAAGTTACGCCTCCGGGAAAATCGCCGGCGAAACCTGCCAGGCCGGTCGGCCTCACTTAGGCCGATCGGCCTGGACAAGGCCGGCCGGCCAGCAATCATCCCCAAAATGCTCCAAACTTTGCACAAGGACCTTAGGGAGTCACCAATGGACCCCCAAGCAAGAATTGACAAGAATAAATGAAATAAAGACTGAAAGGCCTAGGCCGTGGATTGGAAGGTCCACCTACCTAGGATTCTCGGACAACTTCAACTCAACGCAACCAAAACTGCCTCAAGGGACAACATGCAACTGTTGATGAGCGAGTCGGTGCAACGGAGGACCGAGAGGGGCCAGTGCCAGGCCGAACGGCCTCCCCTAGGCCGGCCGGCCCCCAACTGTCAAGCTTGAGGTGAACACCACCACAACCGTCATCAGGACATCATCAGGAGCGTCCACAAGAAAGACGGTGCCGAACGGACGACATCCCAGGCCGAACGGCCTCCTTCAGGCCGGCCGGCCCACTTTTGTGGTGGTTACGCCTCCCTTTCGCGTGGAAGCTAAGCAAGCATGTGGCTTAACATCTACGCTGGCTTCCATGCTTGGGAGGCTATAAAAGGTGCCCTTCACCTCCACTCAAGACGCAACAAGATAGAAGAGAAGAAGCTCTAGGGTGAAGTGCTACCACTCCCATACTTAGAAAATAGGGAGAGAGGTGAGGTGAGAGTCCGGGAGAGAAGACGGAGTCGCCGGTTTCTCTTCCACTTTGTACCTCGGCGGATGCGGCTCAACTTCGAGTAACATCCAGGTCTTGTCTGGTAATTCTGGTTCCCTCTGATTTATTAAGCATTCAGACTTGCTAGCTTTTGTTCACTGGTTCCTCGTTCACTACTTAGTAGTGGGTGCTTTGCTTTGATATCAAGTGAAGTAGTAATTATTAGTATAGGCATGGTGCCTAGACTAGTCGTTACCTTGGTTTGCACCCTAGTTCAACAGAATAGTTGTGGTAGCCAGGCAGGTGGTGACAGCCCTGTCCGGCCGACGTAATCCACCACGTTAGTTCTGGACTGTAGGACTTAGGGGTATAGGCGGTACCACTCCCCTTCTCATCCCTTTCTGTGAGTGGTGGTGTCTCAGGCGCCCGAAGTGAACTCGCTTGAACAAGTCTGCCTTGCTTGATCTATCAAAATATCCAGTATTGCTACACAAGTACTGTGGGGACCCCTTACCGGGACGTCCCTCGATCACCTGTATCAGGTCCTGGATCGGTCGCTGATACAGATCTTATCACAGATTAGTATCAGGAGCAGTAAATAACATATAAATCAAATATTTATTCACTGTTTTAAACTAGCGGAGAGCGGCGGGCACTCGTTTCTCCAGTGGAGTGAGTTGCAGCACCTCGTCGCCCTGGAGACCTAAACCTGTGTGACAAGGAAGGCAAGAGTGAGTATTCAGAATTGAATACCAGCAAATCCCACAAATTCAATAATATAATATAATAAATTAAATGTGAAGGTTGGGCCTGGAGGGGCATTTCTTCCCTGCCAGTCCCGGTATCAAGCCCAGAACCCAGTCATCAGCACTCCTGCCGTCCGGGTTTTCCATGCAATAAAGTAAATCTAATCAGTGGGGGCTTTGACCAAATCGGCTCTATGCCGAGAGCTGCGGCTATCCAGATAGATTTTAACTCTGCAGAGGTTGTACTTATCTACCACGCATTCGGTCTGTTCCCACCTCCGCAAAAGGCGAGCGTCGACCTACGAGACTCGTGTCCACTGGCGTCTATCTCTAGACAGCCAATCACTAGCTCTGTCCACGGGTGCTACTGGGGCCTAAGCAGGGATCGCATAATCGTCCACAAAAGGACATCAAAACCCGGGTATGGATGCATCATATTAAAGGGGCATGCATCGCCCATGGGCCCTACCAGCCCTGTCACATGCGACCCGTGCCGGCCAGTCCCAGCCGTCTGTCTGGGGCTATCTCCAGCATACCCGTTGCCCACCGTGGCCCCTTGGGATAGGTTACTAGTGCTGACTAGTGGGGTGTGAGTCAAGGCCTCACATAAATAGGTATTCCCGAAGGCCATACCTTTTTGGCATGCGTGGTTGTACAGGGGATTGGAAAGACTCTCCCATGAACCGGTCCTTAGCTGGATCAGAGTGGCTCTTAGAACAGAATCCCCTCTTTGGGATCTTCCTTCCACTCCCAATCAGCATCCTATAACTACAGCGGGGCCAGGCATTCACCCACGTGATGCCTCCTCATAGCTTAAGCTGCAGGAATGGTAAACTTTAATGATTAGGGTGATATTATTGGTGAGACTTGCCTTCATTGTCGATCCTTAGTCGTTCCTTACGCAGGCGTGCATCGTATGTTGACCAGGCTGAGCTTCGGGCCTTCTGGAGCCTTGGCGTCTCGTCGGGGCCCGGTCATACTATCGATAAAACACATAAAATAACAATCAATATAACAGTACATCAATCAATTCGTAAAAGGGAAAATAATGGAAAGAAAGCAGGGGTTCTAATGGCTAGGGTTTGAATTGATAATCCATTAATTATATAGAATAATTAAAGGATTAAAGATGGGGAATTTGGAAGAGAATTATTAAATAATTCCCTGGAAGATGGCTGGAATGATGATTATCGGTATTCCGAGAATTACATGGATTTCTAAGGATAATTCCCGAATATGGATTCCTAGAATGTCCTTATACTATTCTGGGCAGCAAGGCGGCTAGGATTCCATTGACACCTAGTGGTTTACGGACGGTCGGTTCGACGACGGGGGTTTTGGCGGGGTTAGGGCTTACATGGGCGGCGTAGCGGCGGGGTTTTCGGTGGTTTAAAGGCAAGGCTAAGTTTAGGATGTAAATATTAGGGAACAAAGCACATGGAAACGCTTAGGATAATCCCTAATATTTATGGGAATTTTCAGGGGATTTATCGGGCTAAGATATGGAAAGGGGAATTTTCGGGGTACACTGATGGAGGCTTTCTATTGGCTAGAAACTACCCTAATTGGATTTAGGCTCTAATGACATGCTAAAAAGGATTGGATGGCACTAATAGGCTTAGAAATATTCCTAGGATTTTTGGGTATTTTTGAGGAATTTTTAGAAGTGAGGAAGGGCTCTAAATACACTTGCGTGTACACTTACCGGGGTGTACCTAGCATTTTGCTAGGGGCTGGCGCAGCAAGGGTGGGGTCCGCTCCTGTACTGTTTGGTGGGCCGCTTTCGTGGGCCTTCGTGGACCGGGGTGGCCTCCCTACGGTCCACATGGACCGCGTCCACCCATGGTCCGAGCGGCGGAGCGCCGTGGACCGGCCATGGGCTGGTGTGCGGCCGGGTCTACGGTCCTAGTGGACCAAGACCACATGGCCGGGAAGGGGCCGGGCCCATTGGTCAGTGGCGTGGGACAGGGGAGGGAAGTGGACGGAGGGGAGTCCTCTTCTTCCTCCTCTGCCGTCCGCCATGGGAGGCGGAGGTGGAGCTCGGGCTCCGCCCGATCCTCGCGCTCCGGCCACCCTGGCCTCAACGGAGACCACAGGCAGGGAGAGGAGAGCGAGGGCAACCCGTTCCGGGCTTTGTATGGGGGCGTGAGGGAGGATGGATGGGGCGACCATGGGAGTGGTGAGGCTCGGCTCGGCCTCGGCTTGTGCAAGGTGAAGGGAGGGGTGTGCCCTCCTTTTATAGGCGCGGGGAGAGCCGCGGAGCTCGCCACGTCGCCCAGGGGGATGACGACGGCGAGAAGCTTGCTCGGGGGTGGTCGGCGCCGCACCAGGGATGTGGTGGCGGCCGGCCGTCGCGACACGCGGCAGGGGAGCTCATCCCAGCCGCTCCGTGCGCATCGGGCGGCGGCGGCTTGCGGAGGTTGGGAGGGTGGTGTGCGTGGCCGGCCTTGACGGCGGGACGGCATGGGCGTGCAGCATGGGCGCGGTTAGCGCCATTAATGGCGCGGCGGTGGGATGCCTTCGTGGCAGCAAGAGAAGGGGAGGGAGAGGGTGTGTGTGGCATGCTGCGGTTGGCGCACTCGCAGGGTGACGGGGCAAGCACCGGCGAGCGGCGGTGTTCGGCCGGCGGCGTCCCAGCGCGGCGGCGCGCGCAGGTGGCGGCGGTGGCGACGGCCTAGAGGCGGCGGCGCTAGGTTAGGGGAAAGGGGAGGCAGGCGTGCTGGCGGGCCACGCCCGTGCGTGGGCCGCTCGTAGCCGCAGCCTGCTGGGCGCGCGGGCGGGCCAGGAAAAGGAGGGACGGTCTGGGCCGTGCTGGGGTGGGCCGGCCGGATGGAGGAGGGGGTGAGAGTGAGTGAGGCTGGAAGTTAAAGGGGGTAGATTAGACTTTGCGGCTGGGCTGAAAAGGACGGCTGGGCTGAAAGGGAGACTTCGGCCCATTCGTCGTTTCTTATCCCTTTTCTATTTCTTTTGAGGGGTTTTGAAAAGAAGTTTGAATTCTAAGTAAAACCAAACCTTCTCTAGTTTGATTATAGGGTTTTATAGGTTCATTTTGGGTCCTAGAAAACACTTAAGTTATAGAGCATCCCTTTATTTCCCTTTGGTTATTTATAGGTTGTTTTCTATATTTGTTCCCTTTTAAATCTATAATTTTCCTAATAAATCTAGTATTTATCTAAATGAACCCTAAATTAATTCTACTTAATTTTGAGGGTGTTACAGATCTACCCCACTTAAAGAAATCTCGTCCCGAGATTTAGGGCTAGAAAGGAGGTCTAGGGTTTTGTCCTAATTTTCCCCTAGTTGACGGCAAGGATTTCCAATGCTCTTTTTTTAAAAGGAATTTCTTCTGCCTTTTAACTTTAAGAAATTCTTTCTCTTTGTAATTACTTATCTCTCATTTCCATATGTGGGAGTACGATTATCGATGCTCACTTCCATTACTCCCGAATGTATCCAATTTATTTCTGTCGTACTTAGGGTGACTTGATGAAATACTTTTCCTGAGTTGTTTTAATCCTCAAGTTCTTGAGGTTAAATATCTTTTTTCCTGGTTTGGGTTACTACCCCACTTAAAAGGATCAACTCAGGATTTCCTTGATCGTAATCCGAGGTTTTCTTTTCCGAGCGGATTTTTCAGATTTCTGTGTCTGTCTTCAACTAGAATCCTCGGATTTTCATATCCTCTCAGGGTCTTTATCCAAATCTCTTATCCAAGTTTTCCTTGACTTGGATGTATCCTTGTTGTATCTTACTACTCCTTCACATGTCCTATTCTTGGTCATTGGGATGGTTTTTACCTAGGTTTCTATTTGATTAACTCTCAATTTTTTTATCTTTGAGAGTGTCAGTTCTGCCCCAGGCTTTCCCGATGGTGAGCGTTGTCTTTTCTTTGTCCTTTATTTTGCCGCCTTGATCCTTCTGTGCTTGGGAATTTTTTGTTGTTGGCCACTAGAGTTGCTGCTGCTCTGGTCTTTCCTGGAAGGAATTTAATAAATAAAAATTCCGGGATTACCAGGCGGAATAAGGTATCCAAGAGTGATAAACTTGGGTGACCACTTCTCACCAGAAAATTTGGTATGGTGATTCTTCTGGGTATTTTGAGAAGTGTCCCCTTTCAGGATGGTGGGATGGTTAGAGTCCATTGGTTGGAGGGTTCGCTAACCATTCTTAGTGGAATTTGGTTTCCGAATTTTGGGTGGTGCTTCTTCTGCCACATCACCCAGTTATTCCACCAAGATTTATTCCTTATGTTTCTTTTATCCGAAGCGAGCTGTCTCGGGTTCCCTAGGGAAGCAGCTAGGGCTAGGTGGTTCAGGGTTCTTCGGTTGGTAGGTTTATTGACTATGGAATTTGGGTGGCTACATGGCGGTTGATCCTGATCATATCCTTCGATCATGGTGGCTTATCCGGGATTGCTGGTGACTTCATTTTTCCCAAATCTTGGTTTGGGGATTCCTTTGTCAACTCACCCGGTTATTTTATTCCTGAATCATGATCCATTCTTGTGTTATGATCATTCCTTATATCCTTTGCACCCAGATATAACCAACCTATCCCGTACCCAGAAATGATGCCCAACCTCAGATCTTCTTAAGAAAATCCAAGGCAGTTGATCCAAGGGATTAGAACATAAGGAATAGATCATAGCACATGAATGGATCATGATACAGTATGGAATAAGTAGGTGATTTAGCCAAATAATCACCATACAAAGATTCGGAAACCCTGAAGTCACCAGCAACACAGGATACGTGACCATGATCCATGAATATGATCACCCAACAAGTAGCTACCTAGTTTTACCGGAATAGCCGGTAAACCCCGACCACTTATGCACTCCCAAAAGGAAATACTCTCCAAGTGCCCAAAAGAATCATCATACCAAATTTTATGATGAGAAGTGGTCACCCAAGTTACCACTCTGGATATCTTGTTTCCATCTGGTATCTCTAGCCCAAATACCAGATACCCCATAACCCTAACTACAACCGGAGTTTCTCCCCAATCCTAACCACTTCAAATAGGGCAGAATACTTGGAGGGAAGTGAAAGACAAGGATAACCGTGGTAATCAAGAATAAGGCACCCAAAGGAGTAGTATGATCGCACAAGGATATAAAGATCCGAAGTATCCACTGAAATAAAGAAAAATCTCGGATTAACTTAAGAAAATAATGAGTTGATTCTTTTTAAGTGGGGTAGTAACCCAATTGAAGAAAAAGGTACTCGATCTAAAGAACTTGAGGATTAAAACAGTTCGGAAGAAAAAAAAAGTATTCCATCAAGTCACTCCAAGTACGACAGAAAATTTATTAGATACATTCAGGGAATAATGGATATAAGTGTCAATAATAATATTCCCACACATGGAAATGAGCAACAAGCAATTACAGGGAAAAAAAGAATTTCAAAAATTAAAAGGGAGAAGAAATTCCTTTTAATAAATGTCGGAAATCCCTATCAACACCGTAAATTAGAAAGATATTAGGAGAAAACCCTAGTCTTTCTTTCAAGCCCTAAATCTCGGGACGAGATTTCTTTAAGTGGGGTAGCCCTGTAACACCCCTTCTATTTAAGAGCATTAAAAATATATATTTTCTATAATTCCTCCTAATTAAATATAATCCTTTTCTCCCGAATATTCAAAATATATGGTATAAATTAAACCGTGCATTTAACTTGTCATGTGTGATGCATTTGAATGCTTAGAACCCTCACTTCAAACCTCATTCGAATTTGAATTCATATTCAATTCAACCTTCAAATCCCTTTAGAATAAATAGAAAAGCCTTCTTTTCTTTAACAGGCCGCAGCTCTATTTTTTCAGCCCAAACTCGGAGTCCAAGTTACACCCTTGAACTCCTTCCCTCACCACCTCCCCCCCCTTCCAGCCCGGCCCGGCTCCCGCACACCCCTCCCCCCCTCACCTGGCCCAGCAGGCCGCCTTCCCCCCTGCTGGCCCGCGCACGCCCCCTCCCGCTCTCCCCGGCCCAGCACAGCCCGTGCGCGCGCTCCCAGCCCAGCCGGATGCGCGGCCCACACCTCCCCACGGCCCAGCGCGCCGCCCCTCCAGCCTCTCACCGCGCGCGGCCTGCGCGCCTTCCCCCACCGCAGCCCGCGCGCCTCCCTCCACTGCAGCCCACGAGCACCCGCTCCGCTCGGCCCACGAAGCCCAGGCCCCAAAAACCTTATCGTCCTCAGGGACGATAGCGCCGTCGCCGCCAGACGCCGCCGCTGCCATGCGCCGCCGGGCTTTGCAAGCCGCCGGCGCCTCGCTTGCTCGGCCACTGGCCGCGTGCCACGCCGCCCCCAGTCGCCCCTCCTCCTGCTGCCACGCCACCCCGCCTTGAATGCCGCTCGCCACGTCGCCGCCCGAGCTCGCATCCTGCCACCCCGGCTTGCAGACCGGCGCCCTGCACGCCTCGCCTACCCCTGCTTGCCACGTGGCCCTCGCTCGCGTAGAAGGCACGCAGTGCCGGCAGCCAGGCCCGAGCTCCTCCCCTTGCCTACGCCTATAAAAGGAGGCCGATTCCTCCGTTCCTGCTCGTCCCAGAACGAGAAGCCTCAGCTCTCACGCACAGGAAGAGTGCAGGAGAAGTTCCTGCTCTCTAGCACATGCACAATTGCATGCACGAGAGCACAACTCTCTATACAATGCGGTAGCACTGCCCACGTACACGTAGGAAAAGGTGCGCCACTTGCTGCTCTGCTCTGCTCCCGGGTGTGCCCGGAACATTCCAACCAGCGGCGTAGCTTTAGTCATACTACACTGCCCACGTACACGTAGGAAAAGGTGCGCCACTTGCTGCTCTGCTCTGCTCCCGGGTGTGTCCGGAACAGTCTAACTAGCGGCGTAGCTTTAGCCACTTAAACACGGCATTGCGGACGATGCCAGTTCGGCTGGCCACGCAATGCCCGACCCCCGCCGCTAAACCCCATCGCTGCTCGCTGCTTCGCGACCATAGCCGAGATGCTGCCCGATTCTCAAGTTTCCCAGCCTAGTCCACCCTAGCCGTTATAATGCCCGACCGAAACCCTGATCCTAGCCCACCTAGCAGTTACGCTGCCCAAATCCAAACCCCAGATATCTCCCAGTACAGCCGTTATGCCGCCCAACCAAAAACCCCGGCTGTTAAACCCTAGCCCCATATAGCCGTTGCGCCGCCCAAAATAAAACCCTAGGTAAAACCTAGCCCTGGTGCTGCCTAACCAAAATCCCAGATATTAGCAAACCCTAGCCATCATGCCTTAATTATTAGTAGAAATTCAATCAATATCCCTTAATTATTTAGAAATCTATTTCTAAATAATTAATATAAATATTCTAGAATTATTTGGATATCCAGTAAATCCCCGAATGTTTATTCCTAACATTTCTTTTCACACTTAGAAACCATTCCACCAGCTAAACCCCTCCTAAGCCCCATCATCCTATCCATTGATTATTATTAAATAATTAATGGATAATCCGTCGGACATCTACAAATCCATCCTGATCCCTAGGTAAGCCCCGGAATATCTATCTCCCCTCTCTCTTTCTAATCTATAGGCATTGATTAATGTATTGATGTTATTTTATGTGTTTTATCGATCGATAGTATGACCGGGCCCCGACGAGACGCCGAGACTTTCAGGTGCCAGAAGCACAGCCCGGTCAGCATCGATAACCGTACGATAAGGATCCTCAATAAAGGCAAGTCTTAGCAATTTCCTTGCTCATGTTAATCAACTGCATTAATATGCTCTACTCCTTGCTTAATGTCTGTAGTTGCATTGAGAATTAGCCACTCAGATACCCCCAACTACTAAGACACTACCCAGTGCTAGAATCCCTGGTCGCGAGAGGCACCAAGGGGGAAGAAGATGGGAGGTAGGGTGGATAGTCTCGGAGGAGCTCCTATCCAGAGGCCTACCTTGGTCGCTTAAGGACTGGTTCTTGGGAAAGTCTTTCCAACGCCATGTTCGGCTATACAGGCCAAAAAGGACATAGCCTTCGGGAATGCCCTGTAATGTGAGGCCTCGACTCACACTCCACCAGCTACCTCTAGTAAAGCTACCCCAGAGGCCACGGTGGGCAACGGAAATGCTGGAGACAGCCCCAGACAGAGGGCTGGGACTGGTCGGCACGGGTCGCATGAGACAGGGCTGGTAGGGCCCAAGGGCGATGCACGCCCTTTATATTTATGGTGCACCCATACCTTGGGAAGGTCCTTTTGTGGACGGATATGCGATCCCTGTTTAGACCCCAGTAGCATCCGTGGGTAGACCCAGATGGAAGCTGTCCAGTGATGGACGCCGGTGGATACGAGTCCCGTAGGGTGGCCCTGCCGTTGGCCACAGGAGGGTCACCTGACCGTATAGTTCCAAGAGTACAAACCTCAAGTTACCCAATCTATTGATAGCCCTGGCTCTCGGTCATGAGCCTGTCTGGTTAAAGCTCCCATAGATTAGCCAGGAATAACCTATAGGAATGATTTTAATGAGGAGAAGGTGATTGCGGGATCGACAGAAGGATCCGCGCCAGAATCACCGGGGACTGGTAGGGAGGTTCTTGCCCCTCCAAGACCCAACACCGATCTACTTAAAAACCTGTCAACTAATAATGCATATTCTTTCCTTTTGATTGCTAAGTACTTGCTGAGTATCGTTGTAGTCAGTCTTGCCTTCATTGATACACAGGGTTGGGCCTTCATGGTGCTTTAGCTCATTCCCGTCACGGAATAAGCGCCAGCCCCGCCTTCCGCTAGAAAAGGTAATAAAACTAGTTATTTATACGTTATTTATTGCTTTTGTCGCTAATCTCTGATGAGATCTGGATCAGCTTACTGATCCAAGGCCTGTTACAGGTAATCTCGGGACTTTCTTAAGAAGGTGCCCACAGGGATCCGCCTCGCGGATATCGTCCTGGGTCAATGAGCTCATTTAATAGGGCCGTCGCCCTTCAGGGCCTCCCGCCCTATAATCTAGTCAACCCGTGCCACCCAGTCCCAGCCCTCTGTTTGAGGCTGTCTCCAGTACATCCGTTTCCCGACTTGGTGCGTGCCCGACTAGGCACCGAGCGCTACCAAGTTCGCCGGTCGGCACTCTACACCAATCATGTGGCTCCTTGGGATGGATTTACTAGGAGCTGCTAGCGGGGTGTGGGTCAAGGCCTCACATTACAGGTCATTCCCGGAGGCTATGTCCTTTTTGGTCCGTATGGCGGTACTGGCATTAGAAAGACTCTCCCGTGAATCGGTCCTTATGCGACCAGAGCAAGCCTTTGAGACAGGATCCTCTACCGAGGCTGCCTCCCTTACTCGCAAGTCCGTCCTTAGGGGTTCTGTTAGTTGGTTCATTTTATACTTAATCCAACATTCACTCTCATCTCCCGGAAGCTCTTTCCTCACAAGTCATAAATGTGTAGAATTCCTAAGAATTCTACTTCTAAATAACGCTCGGTAAGCGACAGGTCGTGACCGGGGTTATTAATAGGATATTGGGCTAGAAATGGCTCTAAATCAAGGGGGAGGTGGAATATAGAGGGTTTTCCTTAGGTTTTATAAAATATGCAGTCCATATTATTAACTTGGTTGATTTTATTATGCAGGAACTGGGACTGGCATGACCAAGGAGTTGGTTGCCAAGACTTGCCTTCATGAACGGTACTTGGACGTCCGCTTAAGCGTACGTATGCTCGATGCTGACCAGGCGTGGCTTCGGGGTCTTCTGGAGCTTCGGCATCTTAGGCGGGGCCTGGTCACGCCATCGACCTAATGATTAATAAAACATGGAAAATAACATTCAGTAAGCAATACATCAAACAATTCCTATAGAACGAAAATAAAGGATAGAATGGGGGACTAGGGTTATTAAGGAATAATCCATTAATTATAGTAAATAATTAATGGACTTGAAGGAATGGAGTTTCCGGGAAATCGTTAAGTAATTTTCTTAGGGATGATCGAACGGTCGGGGAGTTATATGGATTTCTAAGAGATAACCCCCGGATTACACTCTGCAGCCCTCTCTCTGGTAAACATTTCCCTTCCAGCTCACCCTTCCCTAGAATACCATCAAGCCTCAAAAAGCAACCTCGTATATCTATCACCTTGACCTCACCCTCCATTACATATACTCTCTTCCAAAATATTCCGAGAAATCATAACCATTCCTTAACCAAACCAATACTCTGCCAAAATACCCTGGTTACCACAAAAAATCCAAAGCCATTCCTTAACAGGAAATCATCTTGTTTCCTGGCAGATCATTGAAGCATGCAAGCTTCTCTAAGCCTGCCCCTCAATCATTACCCACCCATGACAACCTCACCACCATCTTAAGAATATCACCCATCCTAACTCGACAACCATAACCATTCACCCATCTATTCTCCGCCACTAAGAACAACCCCCCCCCCCCCTCGGGTTTCATAGATCACTGGCGCATGCAAGTTTCTTTAAGAAAAATGCTCCTCAGTCACATTCTTTTCCCTCCACCACTAAGGACTCTCTAACCATCCCTAAGAACTGTCCCATCACCAATTCTGGCAACTATCATTTCCCAACCATCTTCCCTTGATCACCTTAACCGAAGTCATGGCCAAATAAACTCTAAGATTAGCCATGACCATCATTTCACTCCGAAAGGAGACAAACTTTCAAAATACCCAGTAGAACCCTCCCCTTATACCCTATCCAAGGAATGGATAAACCAGGCTCGTCTCCTTAGAGCAACCATTCCAATCTGACACCTTCGAAACAGACCACCCAACCCTAGCAACTTCCTTAGAGATTCCAAGACAACCCGCTCCAGAGTAAAGAAACATAAGGAATAAATCTTAGTGGAAAAATTGGGTGATTTGGCAGAGGGATCACCACATAAAAATTGGAAACCAAATTCCACTAAGAATAATTAGCAAACCCGCCAACCCAAGGTCCACACCATGTGTCCATTCCAAGAGGAGACACTTCTCAATCCAGAAGAATCGCCATTCCAAATTTTCTGGTGAGAAGTGGTCACCCAAGTTTCTTGCCCTAGATTCCTTTTTCCCCATCTGGTAACCCCGAACCAATTACCAGATTCCTTGTCACCATAGCTATCACCTTGCCCGAGCCTAACCACCCCAAATGAAGCAAGGTTATTGTTGACGGCCGTTATTATACGATTTTACCGTCAACATTCCACGATATTCCAGGCTCATCTTGCTCATGCCAATGTGAATTTGATTATTTCTAATGAGTTCCACAAGTTTTGTACAATTTGTGAGTGAAGGAGCAGATGGGGAAAAGAAGGAACAATTTGGGTACAGGGCTAGGCCGGCCGGCCTAGGCCAGGCCGACCGCCCCCCTTTCCCCTCTTCTGGCCACGGCACTGATCCACAAGTTTACTAATGTATCAAAGATGATCATGAGCCGTGCATTTGATGTCGGTTTGATCAAAAGACCCCGAAGGCGTAGGGTGGGATAAACATGGATTGAAGGGCCCACAACCTAGGATTCTTGGACAGCTTCAACCGAACGCAACTGTTACTGACTTCAGGACATCATCCAAGCCTTCCCTGCAAATATCGGTGCCACTTGGCACCAGAGCCAGGCCGGCCGGCCTAGATGAGGCCGACCGGCCTACTACTGTGGCTTCTACGCTTCCCCCTTAGCATGGATGTTAAGCAGGAGGCTAGCTTGATGATGACGCCGGTAACCGCCCTTGGAGCCTATAAAAGGACACCCCACTCACCTTGAGAAGACGTTGAAATACAAGAGAAGAAGCTCCAAGGCGAAGCGCTGCTGCTCCTAGCCTTAGAAAATAGGGAGAGAGGTGAGGTGAGAGTTCGGGGGAAGCGCCGGAGGTGTCCGCTCTTCCTCTACTTTGTACCTCGGCGGATGCAGTTCATCTTCGAGTGACTACATCCGGGTCTTGTCTGGTAACTCTAGTTCCCTTTGATTAATCAAGCATCTGTTCTTTCTTACTTTTGTTTCCTGGTTCCTTGTTCACTACTTAGTAGTGGGTGCTTTGCTCTGACGTCGAGTGAAGTAGTAATTATTAGTGTAGGCACGGTGTCTAGACTAGTCGTTACCTTGGTTTGCACCTAGTTCAACGGAATAGTTGTGGTAGCCGGCAGGTGGTGACAGACAGCCCTGTCCGGCCGACGTAATCCACCACGTTAGTTCTGGTCTGTAGGACTTAGGGGTAGGCGGTACCACTCCCCTTCTCATCCCTTTCTGTGAGTGGTGGTGTCTCAGGCGCCCGAAGTTAACTATCGTGAGTAAGTCAGTGTTGCTTGATCAGAGGAATAACCATTGTTGCTACACAACTACCCTCTCTACCCTCGTCCCATTTACCACTTCTCTTCGTCGTCGTCTAAATCCACATTTATCCCTTCGGACGAACTAATTAAGGATTAGTACACTTCACGTTCCCCGTGGAAATCGATACTCTGGAATACTCCCAGGTGAAAGCTACATCGGTATCCGTACGCTTGCGGATTTATCTGTAGGTCATAAGAAATACCAACAAGCTTTCTGGCGCCGTTGCCGGGGAACGGTAGCTGTTCTGATCCCGAACCTAGTTCGTCCACATATCATCCACCTACCATCATGAATTCCGCTCCTACCTTATATCAATTCTCAGCTCCAAAAGCTGAAGATCTGGAGCCACCACCATCGTCTCACCCCATAAAAAGCTCTGGCTATGGAATACACACAAAATTCATAGCCAAGATCAGAGAGAATCCATTTTCTGGAGCTGAAGGGGAGAATCCTTATGTTCACTTACGGGAATTTGAGCAAATTTGCTCATGTCTCGTGATTACGGGGATGGCCCAACAAACTCTGAAATGGAAGGTGTTTCCCTTCTCTTTGACGGGTCGAGAGAAGATATGGTGTGGTCGCTATCGTGGGAGAGTGAAGGGAAGTTGGGAGACACTACGAGCAAAATTCTGTCTAACCTTTTTCCCTGAATCTCGGGTCGCTGACCTTCGAATCGAGATCCTTACCTTCAAACAAAGGGAAGGAGAATCACTAGGGGCTGCTTGGGCTCGATTTACCTATCTTCTGGCCTCTGGTCCTGATCTAGGGATCTCTGAACCCATCCTTCTAATACATTTTAGAAGAGGTCTCGAAATCGAATCAGCCAAATTCCTAGAGAACACCCCTTACACTGGGATCTATGATGAATTCCCGGAAGAAATTCCTGAGGAGCCCATAGAAGAGACATCTGCGTTGGAAGATGTGAGAGCATCACAAGAATCCACACCAGTCGTAGCACATCTCTCCGATACTCTCCCTGAACCAACCCCAGAATATGATCTGGACCTACATGATTCTCGTTGTGCCTTCCCCTACGATTTCCACGACGAGCTATTCCTGGAGTACAAGGACAGCTCAAAACTTCCCGTAGTTGAAAGGCACACAATTACTAAGGTCCAAGCCACCGACTACATTGACAAGCATTCTCGAGAGGAGCTCTATTCTGTCCAAATCCATCACTCTAAAAATTCTCTGACAGATCCTTTTCACAGGCCTACGATACCTCCTTTGCCTCCCGATCCTCCTAATGAAACATCCCTTAAGGAGGCTATGAATCAGGAGTGGTTGTGTGGAGCGAGATGCTATTCCGAAGAAATTTGGATTAGTTCTCCCTCTATGATCCTTCCTTGTTCTATAAGGGGAATAACCGTAGAAGCCAATCTTAACCCCATCATGGAGATTAATGTGATGCCATGGCACCTAGCGTATACTCTATTGGGCAGTATTTCGCTAAGACCATCCGATAAGCTCCTTGAGAGTTGTCCCCTCGGACATATTCTTGAATGTCGGGGGTTGCATTTGCAATGCCACTCATGATTGGCAAGATCGAGGTAAGTTTAGACTTTCACATCTTTGATATACTTGATCTTGATCTACTCCTAGGCTGCCCAGTTCGAGAACTCCTTGATAAACCTCGAGGGAGCCTAGATGAAAAGCTTAGGGAAGCTGCCTTCGCCACCACTACCACTTGTCTAGCAAAACCTATGGCGAAGCCTCTTCCTAAGCTAAACCCGTTCGAGAGTATGACACATGGATCTCCGTTCACATCATCCGAGCCTGTTTTCTTTGAGGTTGCGGTCTCTGCTCTCAAATATTACGAGTCGGAAGAGACCCTTCACTTTTGTGAAGAGGAACGATCATCATCACCCTCGAACGAGTTTGAGCCTCTTCCCACTGGCCCTTACTATGTTGTTTCCGACCATGATCAAAAAGCAACATCAAGCTTCCACGATGAGTCTCTTGAGATAGTGAACCCGTGGGCCATGGAAGATTGTAAAGCACTAACTTTTGAGTCCAAGGAAAATAGTCTCTTGGATGAGCATGGAAGTTTTATTCTTGAAGTCATACATAGACCATGCTCGTTCACTGCCTCTCCAAAGTTAGCCACGTCCGGTGCCCCGAGCACACACGAGGACTACAACCACCTCAAGGTCCTCTTCTACAAAGCATTTAGAAGGTTGGTTGTGGATGCATATGTTTACCATAAGCATTGCAAATTTCGTGGTTGCTCTGTTGCCCTAACCTTGCAGCTAAAAGCTTCATGACACATCGATACTTGGTGATGAGACGGGAACAACATCATCGATGGTAGTTGCAAGAGAATGTTCCCAAGGTCAAGCTTATGACCATAAACAAAGCACTACCGGGAGATAGCCCGGATAATTAGTATTTATTTCCCTTTTGAATAAAAAGCAAGATCATGTGTCTATGATAAAGTTGTCCTTCGGGTATTTTTGCTCTCTAACCATTTCAGGCGAAGATCAAGAAGAACGATGAACACCTTAAAACATGAGAGCTACATCAACTATAATACCGTTGTAAGTTTTATTGAGAGAATAATTACGAAAGGAAATTTGAACTCCACACACATGGGTTGTGTTGCACAACAATGCAAATTCTAAGTGTGGGGGAGGCATGTGAGTATCCCAAGTAAGTTTCTCTTATACCAAACTTATCTTGGTTTGAAATTGGTGCTAGTTCCTGCATCTTGCTCTCTAAAATAAAATTAAAAAAAAGAGAATCATATTTTTGAATTCGAATAAAGGCTGCCTGGTTCTTGAACCAGAATAGCCCCTCTTTTTGTTTCCATCTTTTGGTTTTGAATAACAGTACCAGCACAAGTACAAGTGTGGGGGAGATCTCTCAAGCTCATCATCGACGTACACATTCGAGGTCCCCCACGAAGGTGTCGCACAACATCGACTGCGCTAACATGACAAAGAAAAAAAACGATGGTATGTGCACTCCACCTCTCGCTCCTTAATTCATGAGTGTGACTGAATTTCAATTCCTATCATTTAAATCAATCTCAAGATAAAATAAATCAGGGTGCTATGTCCTACCCTTCATGTTCCCATGTTTGGCTTGCATATGTTATATTCCTTGCTATGACCTTGATGCTTGTGAATAAATATTTTTAGGGAACCATGTTCATCTAAGTAGTTGATGTTTGAGATATGGTTTGAAGATATGATCTTCACTCTTACTATTGAGTGCTTGGGAAATTTATTTGAAAATTTGAAAACCCTTTGCAAAGCTCCTCTTTGATATGCCAAAGTCCTACCGAAGCCATATGTTGAGTTATCTTGAAAACCATGTACACATATGCTACTTGTCATTGCATTGAGCTTTGTCAAATTGTTGCGACCCTTATGATAATTCTTTTCATGCTTTCATGATCAAGATCACGTACACGTTTATCCCCCATTGCTATACTTCTACACTGGAAGTTAGCATTGTTTCATTCATCCATCCATTCCACAAAATAAATGCTCCATCATGTACGTGTAAGTCTCACTCCTCAGTTATTGTTACAAAAGAGACATGGCTATCGAAAAAAATGGACACATGAAGGTCCACAAAAAAAAAAGAAAAAAAAGAGAGAAAAAAAAAGTTGGACACATGAAGTTCCAAGAAAGAAAGAAAAAAAATCTGATAGCCATGTTCTCAAAAGATTTTTTTAAGGAGAAAGACCACACACAAAGGAGTTGTTTATTCCATCCACCATCCATCATACCCATACACGTGCACATCTTGATCTGATTGTATGATTTGATTTCTTCTTGGGTCCGCTCATTGACTTTGCAATACATGTGATGCAAGTATGCCTCTTCTTCATACCCTACCTTGAGCTCCACATATAGCCATCATTAAAAGTAGGATGAAGAAAGGCAAGTTAATGCCTTGGTGAGGATATATACACATTGAGAGATCTGAGAGAATCAAATGAGGAGCAATGCAAAGGTTTGTTTTTGAAAATTTGGTTAGAAAATCCCAAGCTACTTGACACATAGAGTTGAAGTGACTTGATTCATGATCGTTCCAATCCTCAACTACCCAAGATAGCATGATAGACACTTCAAAATTCACAAGCACAAGGTATGACTTGGAATATTTCGTATGCTTGTTCCATTTCCTTGGATGTCATGTCTCATCTTAGTCCCTACTCCTCGCTCGAGGACGAGCAAGGGTCTAAGTGTGGGGGTGTGTTGACGGCCGTTATTATATGATTTTACCGTCAACATTCCACGATATTCCAGGCTCATCTTGCTCATGCCAATGTGAATTTGATTATTTCTAATGAGTTCCACAAGTTTTGTATAATTTATGAGTGAAGGAGTAGATGGGGAAAAGAAGGAACAGTTTGGGCACAGGGCCAGGCCGGCCGGCCTAGGCCAGGCCGACCGGCCCCCTTTCCCCTCTTCTGGCCACAGCACTGATCCACAAGTTTACTAATGTATCAAAGATGATCATGAGCCGTGCATTTGATGTCGGTTTGATCAAAGGACCTGGAAGGCCTAGGGTGGGATAAACATGGATTGAAGGGCCCACAACCTAGGATTCTTGGACAGCTTCAACCGAACGCAACTGTTACCGACTTCGGACATCATCCAAGCCGTCCCTGCAAAGGTCGGTGCCACTTGGCACCAGAGCCAGGCTGGCCGGCCTAGATGAGGCCGACCGGCCTACTACCGTGGCTTCTATGCTTCCCCCTTCGCGTGGATGTTAAGCAGGAGGCTAGCTTGATGATGACGCCGGGAACCGCCCTTGGAGCCTATAAAAGGACACCCCACTCACCTTGAGAATACGTTGAAATACAAGAGAAGAAGCTCCAAGGCGAAGCACTGCTGCTCCTAGCCTTAGAAAATAGGGAGAGAGGTGAGGTGAGAGTTCGGGGGATGCAGTTCATCTTCGAGTGACTACATCCGGGTCTTGTCTGGTAACTCTGGTTCCCTCTGATTAATCAAGCATCTGTTCTTTCTTACTTTTGTTTCCTGGTTCCTCGTTCACTACTTAGTAGTGGGTGCTTTGCTCTGACGTCGAGTGAAGTAGTAATTATTAGTGTAGGCACGGTGTCTAGACTAGTCGTTACCTTGGTTTGCACCTAGTTCAACGGAATAGTTGTGGTAGCCGGCAGGTGGTGACAGACAACCCTGTCCGGCCGACGTAATCCACCACGTTAGTTCTGGTCTGTAGGACTTAGGGGTAGGCGGTACAACTCCCCTTCTCATCCCTTTCTGTGAGTGGTGGTGTCTCAGGCGCCCGAAGTTAACTATCGTGAGTAAGTCAGTGTTGCTTGATCAGAGGAATAATCATTGTTGCTACACAAGTACCCTCTCTACCCTCGTCCCATTTACCTCTTCTCTTCGTCGTCGTCCAAACCCACATTTATCCCTTCGGACGAACTAATTAAGGATTAGTACACTTCACGTTCCCCGTGGAAATCGATACTCTGGAATACTCCCGGGTGAAAGCTACATCGGTATCCGTACGCTTGCGGATTTATCTGTAGGTCATAAGAAATACCAACAGGGACTAATTAGCTTTTAGCTTATATTTGAAATTGGAGTTTCAAATATAAGCTACACTCAACAATTTCAAATATCACCAAATGGAATTCCACCATTCCAAAATAAATCCAAATCACACATGCATAAATAGGAGAAATTATTATATGCACAATTTAATTACTAGGAATTTAGATAGAGCATTTAACTTAAGCTGTAAATTAATTCAGGGCTCACAACAATCCACACAAAATTTTTTGAAATCCAGATTTTTCATACAAGTAACAGGCTACGAATTTGCGGGATGTTACACAACATTGATGATTCAGGTTCTATTTTGCAGGAGACTCTTATGGCATAAACAATTAAGCATTTATAAAATAGCGGGTTAAAACTAGCATTATGGTTTGAGCCATTCTTGAATACTGGCACAAAACCAAGAATAATTAATGAATTCTCACCATAGTGGATTCCATAAAAAGGCAGTGAATAATATCACCTTGCTCACATACTTATTTCTAGGCACGTAATGATTATCGCCTCAATCTAATACTTGTATTTAGGTAGTTCATGAATATTCTACAAATGACATACTTCATTTTAGGCGGTTGATCAACACTATCTTCAAAATTGGATAGCTTGTTGATTTAAACTTAAAGTTGATTCTATCCTGTTGCTTCCTACATTGGCATTCTTTACTTCTATTTGCATATATATATGGATGGGTGTGACAGCGCAGATTTGCCTACGTAACCCTTTGCTGACAAATAGCTAAAGAATTGCTAGTTTCATTTTCTTGATCTCATGATGTCAAGGATGGTGATAGTGGCCATTGTGTCACTATTGGTTTTCTCGCTACTCACTTCGACATCGGAAGCCTTCAATTTGTGGCAGACAGGTGAGACTGCATTTGCCAGTGCTAATGAAGCAGATATCAATGACCACGTGCAGAAGCAGGAGCAACCTAAATTTATTGGCCATCGGGAGAGGCATGTATTGTTCAGAAGGGAATTACTGCAACCTAGTGGTGAAGATAGAATTGTCCCCGGCGGGCCAGATCATATCCACCACGACTATCAGCGCCCAACGCCCCCTGGGAATTCCGTGTTGCATGTCCAAGCTCCATATAGACATGATGACACAAGCGGAACACCGTCTGGCCCGTTGGACCTAAAAAACCCATCAAACGATGGTAGGACTCAAAAGGGGCTGCTACCACTGCATTATGCATCAGCTCCAGGGTGGTGATAACAATAAAAGGACACATCACGGCCCATCATACCCAATTGACCCTCCACACCATGTTCCAACTGTGCCTCCGGTGTGGGTTGTACCGTATTGAGCGAAAGTAGTATAATTTGTCTTGCATGCAAGGCAACATGATATGATGAGATGTTGGAGCATCTTGTTGCATGCATGTACTGGCTGTTAGCTAAACATAAAGAAATAAGACTTACTAAGAAATAATTACATCCGATCTCTGTCTATATGTTAGCGTGACTAACGTGCACCAAGATCCACCGCAAGCGCACGGATCATTGTAGCTCTTTCCTTAGAGTATCCCCCCAAGGTTTATCAATCCATGGATCTACAGTGAACTAACTAGGGTTTTCCATCTAACTAAATGGATCTAATCTTAACATTAAGTGTAGATTGCATATGAGTGTGAGGTGAACAAGAATATGAGATCAAAGGGAACACATTACACCCGGTCTACATGAGGTAGCATGACCTAAGAGTCGCACAAGCCTAACCTAACATCTTCTTGTTGCAATTCCGAGGAAAGCGATAACCAATCTACTCTTCTACCATGATAAAGAGTCATCTCTAAGTACCTTTCATGGGCACTCTTGCGAGGTGCGCTGATGCAGTGCCTAGGGTTACCCAGCTTTACCTCAAGCGATTACCAAACGCTATTCCCCTGAGCTCCTCCTCTTGATAGCCGTTGCAACAACTCCCACGATACTCGCCGTGGATACTACTCAACATTACACGTTCATTCGACCTTTTCCCTCCCGCATGTTGTCACCACGCAAAGGTAATCGGTACCGACTTCCTGTGCACTATCGTGATGATCCGCAAGACAAAGAGTAACCACCATGGTTAGATCTAATCCTACTGAGAACATATGGATGCATCACATATGACAGAATAAAGGCATCCATCGAAGTAGATCAAAGTAGAGAGGAATGATTAGATTAATATCACCATTCATTGTACATACGCCTTGAAGGATGCAAGGCGTGGCCCCGGAACTCCACCATGTCTTCACCACACAGGACCAACCATGGCAGCTAGGGCATGGCCTAAGCCATCTCCTAGGCAATGTCAAGGACTAGCGGCGGTCGTCGACTCCCTTTCGTGTGTATTCCTCTATTCGTCGACTTCTGGTGAAAGGATTCACCTCCCTTCTGAAAGACAAGATATTTATGCACCGAGGAAACCCTAGCTCAGAAGAGAGGCCGAGGCGGAGCAAAAAGGGCTTCGGCGGGGCGGCCAAGTGGGGCCCTGGCCGGCTGGCCTAAGGCCTTTTTGGCTCGCCTTGGGCCCATCTTTCGCGTGAAAGCTTCTCTGATGTTCATGAGTTCTTGTTCAAATTCTTGTGGGCTTTGGACATCCCTGGATAAACCATAACCGCTTCTAGTACACTTCTCGTTCCTCGTGGATTCGATACCTTGGAACACTCCCAGGGGAAAGCTACATCGGTACCCGTACGCTTGCGGAATATCTGTTAGGCTAAGGACCGCCAACAGCTGCATTGGAAAGGAGGGGTGCTGGTGACACGGAGGAGGCCGAGGTGGCAGCTCGGGGTTAGACGGGTGCGACCGCGTGGCGGAGGTGGCGCGGCGCTGTGAGGGAGGCGAGCGGCGCCGGCGTGGAAAGGGGGTGGAGAAGGTGGAAACGGATGACGGGCGGGGCCCGCTGGCAGTGAGAGAGAGGAGGGCGTGGTTGGTGGCGAGCTGGGCCGGTGGTGACGGGACGAGCGAAGGAAATGGGCCGCGGGGTTGAGCGGGCCGGTGGAGGAGAAAGGTGGGCTGCGGCCTGGCGGTGATGCTGGGTTGGACCGAGGGTACTGAGCTGGCCGGGCCAGGAGATTAGGGGGGGTGAAGGTAGACTTAAGGTTAGTTTAGGCCCAAGCTGAGGTTAGAGTTAGGGGACTAATTAGCTTTTAGCTTATATTTGAAATTGGAGTTTCAAATATAAGCTACACTCAACAATTTCAAATAAAACCAAATGGAATTCCACCATTCCAAAATAAATCCAAATCACACATGCATAAATAGGAGAAATTATTATATGCACAATTTAATTACTAGGAATTTAGAGAGACCATTTAACTTAAGCTTTAAATTAATTCAGGGCTCACAACGATCCACACAAAATTTGCGGGATGTTACACAACATTGATGATTCAGGTTCTATTTTGCAGGAGACTCTTATGGCATAAACAATTAAGCATTTTTAAAATAACGGGTTAAAACTAGCATTATGGTTTTAGCCATTCTTGAATACCGGCACAAAACCAAGAATAATTAATGAATTCTCACCATAGTGGATTCCATAAAAAGGCAGTGAATAATATCACCTTGCTCACATACTTATTTCTAGGCACGTAATGATTATCGCCTCAATATAATACTTGTATTTAGGTAGTTCATGAATATTCTACAAATGACATACTTCATTTTAGGCGGTTGATCAACACTATCTTCAAAATTGGATAGCTTGTTGATTTAAACTTAAAGTTGATTCTATCCCGTTGCTTCCTACATTGGCATTCTTTACTTCTATTTGCATATATATATGGATGGGTGTGACAGCGCAGATTTGCCTACGTAACCCTTTGCTGACAAATAGCTAAAGAATTGCTAGTTTCATTTTCTTGATCTCATGATGTCAAGGATGGTGATAGTGGCCATTGTGTCACTATTGGTTTTCTCGCTACTCACTTCGACATCGGAAGCCTTCAATTTGTGGCAGACAGGTGAGACTGCTTTTGCCAGTGCTAATGAAGCAGATATCAATGACCACGTGCAGAAGCAGCAGCAACCTAAATTTATTGGCCATCCGGAGAGGCATGTATTGTTCAGAAGGGAATTACTGCAACCTGGTGGTGAAGATAGAATTGTCCCCAGCGGGCCAGATCATATCCACCACGACTATCAGCGCCCAACGCCCCCTGGGAATTCCGTGTTGCGTGTCCAAGCTCCACATAGACATGATGACACAAGCGGAACATCGTCTGGCCCGTTGGACCTAAAAAACCCATCAAACGATGGTAGGACTCAAAAGGGGCTGCTACCACTGCATTATGCATCAGCTCCGGGTGGTGATAACAATAAAAGGACACATCACGGCCCATCATACCCAATTGACCCTCCACACCATGTTCCAACTGTGCCTCCGGTGTGGGCTGTACCGTATTGAGCGAAAGTAGTATAATTTGTCTTGCATACAAGGCAACATGATATGATGAGATGTTGGAGCATCTTGTTGCATGCATGTACTGGCTATTAGCTAAACATAAAGAAATAAGACTTACTAAGAAATAATTACATCCGATCTCTGACTATATGTGAGCGTGACTAACGTGCACCAAGATCCACCACAAGCGCACGGATCATTCTAGCTCTTCCCTTGGAGTATCCCCCCAAGGTTTATCAATCCGTGGATCGACAGTGAACTAACTAGGGTTTTCCATCTAACTAAATGGATCTAATCTTAACGTTAAGTGTAGATTGCATATGAGTGTGAGGTGAACAAGAATATGAGATCAAAGGGAACACATTACACCCGGTCAACATGAGGTAGCATGACCAAAGAGTAGCACAAGCCTAACCTAACATCTTCTTGTTGCAACTCCGGCGAAAGCGATAACCAATCTACTCTTCTACCATGATAAAGAGTCATCTCTAAGTACCTTTCATGGGCACTCTTGTGAGGTGCGCTGATGTAGTGCCTAGGGTTACCCAGCTTTACCTCAAACGATTACCAAACGCTATTCCCCTGAGCTCCTCCTCTTGATAGCCGTTGCAACAACTCCCACGATACTCGCCGTGGATACTACTCAACATTACACGTCCGTTCGACCTTTTCCCTCCCGCATGTTGTCACCACGCAAAGGTAATCGGTACCGACTTCCTGTGCACTATCGTGATGATCCGCAAGACAAAGAGTAACCACCATGGTTAGATCTAATCCTACTGAGAACATATGGATGCATCACATATGACAGAATAAAGGCATCCATCGAAGTAGATCAAAGTAGAGAGGAATGATTAGATTAATATCACCATTCATTGTACATACGCCTTGAAGGATGCAAGGCGTGGCCCCGGAACTCCACCATGTCTTCACCACACAAGACCAACCATGGCAGCTAGGGCATGGCCTAAGCCATCTCCTAGGCAATGTCAAGGACTAGCGGCGGTCGTCGACTCCCTTTCGTGTGTATCCCTCTATTCGTCGACTTCTGGTGAAAGGATTCACCTCCCTTCTGAAAGACAAGATATTTATGCACCGAGGAAACCCTAGCTCAGAAGAGAGGCCGAGGCGGAGCAAAAAGTGCTTCGGCGGGGCGGCCAAGTGGGGCCCTGACCGGCTGGCCTAAGGCCTTTTTGGCTCGCCTTGGGCCCATCTTTCGCGTGAAAGCTTCTCTGATGTTCATGAGTTCTTGTTCAAATTCTTGTGGGCTTTGGACATCCCTGGATAAACCATAACCGCTTCTAGTACACTTCTCGTTCCTCGTGGATTCGATACCTTGGAACACTCCCAGGGGAAAGCTACATCGGTACCCGTACGCTTGCGGAATATCTGTTAGGCTAAGGACCGCCAACAGCTGCATTGGAAAGGAGGGGTGCTGGTGACACGGAGGAGGCCGAGGTGGCAGCTCGGGGTTAGACGGGTGCGACCGCGTGGCGGATGTGGCGCGGCGCTGTGAGGGAGGCGAGCGGCTCCGGCGCGGAAAGGGGGTGGAGAAGGTGGAAACGGATGACGGGCGGGGCCCGCTGGCAGTGAGAGAGAGGAGGGCGTGGTTGGTGGCGAGCTGGGCCGGTGGTGACGGGACGAGCGAAGGAAATGGGCCGCGGGGTTGAGCGGGCCGGTGGAGGAGAAAGGTGGGCTGCGGCCTGGCGGTGATGCTGGGTTGGACCCGAGGGTACTGAGCTGGCCGGGCCAGGAGATTAGGGGGGGTGAAGGTAGACTTAAGGTTAGTTTAGGCCCAAGCTGAGGTTAGAGTTAGGGGACTAATTAGCTTTTAGCTTATATTTGAAATTGGAGTTTCAAATATAAGCTACACTCAACAATTTCAAATAAAACCAAATGGAATTCCACCATTCCAAAATAAATCCAAATCACACATGCATAAATAGGAGAAATTATTATATGCACAATTTAATTACTAGGAATTTAGAGAGACCATTTAACTTAAGCTTTAAATTAATTCAGGGCTCACAACGATCCACACAAAATTTGCGGGATGTTACACAACATTGATGATTCAGGTTCTATTTTGCAGGAGACTCTTATGGCATAAACAATTAAGCATTTTTAAAATAACGTGTTAAAACTAGCATTATGGTTTTAGCCATTCTTGAATACCGGCACAAAACCAAGAATAATTAATGAATTCTCACCATAGTGGATTCCATAAAAAGGCAGTGAATAATATCACCTTGCTCACATACTTATTTCTAGGCACGTAATGATTATCGCCTCAATATAATACTTGTATTTAGGTAGTTCATGAATATTCTACAAATGACATACTTCATTTTAGGCGGTTGATCAACACTATCTTCAAAATTGGATAGCTTGTTGATTTAAACTTAAAGTTGATTCTATCCCGTTGCTTCCTACATTGGCATTCTTTACTTCTATTTGCATATATATATGGATGGGTGTGACAGCGCAGATTTGCCTACGTAACCCTTTGCTGACAAATAGCTAAAGAATTGCTAGTTTCATTTTCTTGATCTCATGATGTCAAGGATGGTGATAGTGGCCATTGTGTCACTATTGGTTTTCTCGCTACTCACTTCGACATCGGAAGCCTTCAATTTGTGGCAGACAGGTGAGACTGCTTTTGCCAGTGCTAATGAAGCAGATATCAATGACCACGTGCAGAAGCAGCAGCAACCTAAATTTATTGGCCATCCGGAGAGGCATGTATTGTTCAGAAGGGAATTACTGCAACCTGGTGGTGAAGATAGAATTGTCCCCAGCGGGCCAGATCATATCCACCACGACTATCAGCGCCCAACGCCCCCTGGGAATTCCGTGTTGCGTGTCCAAGCTCCACATAGACATGATGACACAAGCGGAACATCGTCTGGCCCGTTGGACCTAAAAAACCCATCAAACGATGGTAGGACTCAAAAGGGGCTGCTACCACTGCATTATGCATCAGCTCCGGGTGGTGATAACAATAAAAGGACACATCACGGCCCATCATACCCAATTGACCCTCCACACCATGTTCCAACTGTGCCTCCGGTGTGGGCTGTACCGTATTGAGCGAAAGTAGTATAATTTGTCTTGCATACAAGGCAACATGATATGATGAGATGTTGGAGCATCTTGTTGCATGCATGTACTGGCTATTAGCTAAACATAAAGAAATAAGACTTACTAAGAAATAATTACATCCGATCTCTGACTATATGTGAGCGTGACTAACGTGCACCAAGATCCACCACAAGCGCACGGATCATTCTAGCTCTTCCCTTGGAGTATCCCCCCAAGGTTTATCAATCCGTGGATCGACAGTGAACTAACTAGGGTTTTCCATCTAACTAAATGGATCTAATCTTAACGTTAAGTGTAGATTGCATATGAGTGTGAGGTGAACAAGAATATGAGATCAAAGGGAACACATTACACCCGGTCAACATGAGGTAGCATGACCAAAGAGTAGCACAAGCCTAACCTAACATCTTCTTGTTGCAACTCCGGCGAAAGCGATAACCAATCTACTCTTCTACCATGATAAAGAGTCATCTCTAAGTACCTTTCATGGGCACTCTTGTGAGGTGCGCTGATGTAGTGCCTAGGGTTACCCAGCTTTACCTCAAACGATTACCAAACGCTATTCCCCTGAGCTCCTCCTCTTGATAGCCGTTGCAACAACTCCCACGATACTCGCCGTGGATACTACTCAACATTACACGTCCGTTCGACCTTTTCCCTCCCGCATGTTGTCACCACGCAAAGGTAATCGGTA
>CM027121.1:65472333-65602915 GCA_015476505.1 Urochloa ruziziensis
GGATCGCCTTCCATATGATACTCTTCTGTAACCACTTCTGTATTATAGACTTTATAAATATCAGGAATGGCTAGTTTTCTAGCTCTTCAAGGCATGCCAGCGGCCTGTACCTTAGGCACATTATGTGCCTCAACTTCTGGCACATTTTGTGCCTCATCTTCTGACACATTCTCTATGTGGGGTGGCTGCTCTTCCTCCTGTGCTACAATGGGTTCAATCGGCTCCTGAAGGACATGTGCTGGATCTTCACCCAATGTTGACACGGGCGGAGTCACAACAGGAGCTGGCGTCGCAGCAATAGCAACTGACGGCGTAGCAAGAACAGGCAGTGAAAAATATGGCTCCTGAATCATTGGAGTGGGCACATACACCCGCTTCTCCTCAAGATCAACCTCTCTCACAACCGTGCTCCCCCTCATCATTTCATCCTCTAGAAAAACAGCATGTCTCGTTTCCATAAAATTTGTATATCCATTTGGATAATGGAAACGAAATCCTTTTGACTTTTCTGGATAGCCAATGAAATGGCAACTTACTGTTTTGGGATCTAATTTCCCAATGCCTGGGTTAAACATTTTAGCCTCAGTTGGGCTCCCCCAGACCCGCAAGTGGTTCACTGAGGGTACTTTTCCCGTCCATAATTCATAAGGTGTTTTAGGCATCGATTTACTTGGTACTCTATTGAAAATATGAATGACAGTTTTTAATGCCTCATCTACAAACTCAATGGCAAAGTTGAATAACTCATCATACTGTGCACCATATCCATCAGTGTACGGTTACGCCGTGCTGCTACTCCATTTTGCTGAGGCTCGCCCGGCGTGGAGTACTGGGCTACTATACCATTCTCCTGTAGAAACCTTGCAAAAGGTCTAGGAACCTGTCCATATGGGGTATGTCGACCGTAGTACTCCCCCCACGGTCAGACCTTACTACTTTAATTCTTTTATCAAGCTAATTTTCAACTTCTACTTTGAATATCTTAAATTTATCCAGTGCTTCTGATCTTTCTTTAATTGGATAAATATAACCATAATGGGAAGTAATCATCTGTGAATGTTATGAACAAGTCATAGCCATCCATGCTTTTGACAGGAAAAAGGACCACATATATCTGTGTGGATTATCTCTAAAATTCCTGCGCTTCGTTTGGCTCCCTTTTTAATTTACTTTACGTATTTTCCTTTAAAACAATCTATGCATTGTTCTAAGTCAGAGAAGTCTAATGGAGAAAAAATTTCATTCTTTACGAGGCTCTCTATTTTCCTCCTCGAAATATGGCCTAAACGACAGTGCCATAATTTCGCTGACATAACATGAGTTCTCTTTCTTTTTTTGACGAGGATACAATCGCATCACATCACAGACAGTATGAACTTTATCACAGAGTGACAACAAATATAATTCATTGTGAAGGAAAGCAACACCAACACAATTATTATCAAAATAAATCTCACACTTGCCACCACCAAAGTGGCAATCATAACCGTCTGTGTCTAAGCGGGAAATGCTTATTAAGTTTCTGTTTAAAGAAGGAACATAAAGAACATATCTAAGTACAAGCTCGAAGCCATCAACTAGTACTAAGGAGATGTCAGCCACAACTTCTACTTCAGCTTGGACTCCGTTCGCAGCTTCAACGTGTCTTTCTCTTCTTTGCGTAGTCCTCGTCGAAAGGAATCCCTTTAATGAATTTGCAACATGAACAATTGCACCTGAGTCAATCCACCAAGTAGATTTGGAATACTTTATATACAGGGATTCATTTACAAAGGATATAATGTTCTCACCATGCATGGCCATGATCTTCTTTAGATGCTTTGGGCATTCTTTCTTGTAGTGCCCAAACTTCTTGCACTCAAGGCACTAGTTTTCTTACACTGGGAAGGGTTTCTGCTGATTCTGAGACTGGTTCTGTTGTGGATACATAGGAGCTTTGCCATTGTTCTTTGAGGAGGAGCCTGTATGAAAGTTCTTTTTCTTGTTATCTCAAACATAGTTGAGAGAACCATTCTGTCTTTCTTTGATCTTGTCCTCTTGCTCAATACACATGGCAATTAACTTTTTCATGTCCTATTTTTCTGGGATCAAACTGTAGTTGGTGGCAAAGTTATCAAACTCTTTGAGCAGTGAAGCAAAGACCATAGTCATCACAGTGCTTTGGAGTAAACTCCAGATCATGTGGCTTCAGCTTGGAGTTCAGACTGTACATCCTTAGGATGTGCTCTCTTATGCCACCACATGTGTATTTCTGTGTAATCAGCTGAAGACCATAAGTCTTTGAAGAACCAGTGAACTCATTCTTTATCTTTTTACGGTAGTCACCAGCAGACTCAACCTCCTCCACTACAACGTTTTTCCCCTAATGCCACGAGTCTTTTATTGCAACGGGCGCGTTTAGTTGCAATACATAGGGGTTATTGCGACAACTGTCCTTTTTTGTTGCGATAGGGGTGCATATTGCCACCATTTTACTAGCGTTGCGATAATAACTTTGATCGTTGCAAAAGGTAAGCTATATTGCAACGAAGATATGTTGGTTGCAATTGCGGCGACATTATTGCCACGCTATTTCATAGTGGTTGCAATAGTTGTCCATATTGCAACGATTATAAGGCGTTGTGATAAGTAGTATGGTGCATTGCAAAAGAGTCTTAGATATAGCAACAAAAATGGTGTTGTTGCAAAAGAAATCCTAGTTAAAGCAACGAAAATGGCGTTGTTGCAAAATGAATTTTGGTTATAGCAACGAAAATTGACATTGTTGCAAATGAGTCTTGGATAGTGCAACGCTAATATAAATCGTTGCAACTAGTCGTACATATAGCAACAATATTTAGTCGTTGAATGTAGAGGAATGATTCGTTGCAATAGATTAGTTTATGGGTGCCATTACAGATTTGTCTGTGGCCCGGTTTGTGGGCTGCACTGCTGCCGTTTTGTACTGCTTAGTGTTCGGAAGGAAAAAAAAAATAACTACACTATGTAGGCCAAGCTACCAAGAATAGCAAGGACATGTGCTCATTTATATGCCTGGCGAACTGAAAAAAGGAAGCAAGTGATTGAACATTGTGGTCGGTACGAGTCATTGTAGCGATGTCTCACCGGTGAGTATGCAATTGCCTCAAATTTATTATGTTAGCAGTGACGCCATTATCACAATATTCATCAACAACAGGAACATTGGCAATTGATTCAGCAAAAAATGAGCATAAAACATTAATATTAAGTCATTCATACAATAGTAGTCCAATACCTCTAGTCACAGAAGAACACTACGTAAGTGACCTGGCTCATAGCCTCAAGTTTGCATCTATGAGTTGCCAAAATAAGGAGCGGACACTTTGATCGGCTTCTACAACTACCTGGCTCACAACCATTAATTTATACAGCTAGCATTTGAGACCAAAATATCACAGTTCACTACAACTAAGCTCGCGTCCATTAAGGTTCGGTGCAAAATATTTCATCTCCAGAGATTCAATGCAAATTATTTCATCTCTAGGGATTCGAAAATAAAACAAACACATGAGCTGAGTGAAAACTTTGATCAGCTTGCAACCCTCTTCAAGCATCCTTCCGTAACGTCGCTTCTTCCAGAACAGCCTGGTCAACATGACATGGAATTAGTGACAATTTTCAGCAAAGCAACAAAAATGAAAATGCCATACAACCACTCAATAAAATGTTATTAGTTTCACGCAAGTGGATGGCATAGAATACATGGGATCTTGATTGTTTATTCATACAATTCATCATATTAGTGCCATACCATCAATGGCAGATACTACACACTTCACCATCAGGAAAGCAGAAACGATCTTTACAATCTAGAGCCCGTGCATTCCGGGTTCGTGGAGGATATCCACGTCAACCCGTTAACACAATCCATCCGATTCACCGAGCCTGCAATACTGGCCGTTCGATGCGGATCGGTTCTGGTCTCCGTCCGCTTTGGACCCGAAAGCTCCGGAACTTTCTCGCCCCAGTGTTCTCTTCCGCCTGTCCACGCCGTGGTCCCTCCGCCTCCCCCCTCCTTCCTGTCACCGCGCCGCCGCGCCACCGCCGCCTTCTTCTTTCTCTCTGTTCTGAGGCTCCTGGCGATGAAACAATGTAACAGGAGATGCAACATTAGCAGATGCACAAGATCAATGCCTGCTCATTGTCCAAGGCCGCCTAAAAGCAGATGCGGCGGCGCAGATCGATGCTGCTCCGCACCGCTCAATCCACCCTCACCTGCTCGAATTGCCGCCCACCGGGTCTTCTCCTTGACTCCCTCCACGCAAGACAAAGCCGCAGATGGGTTGCCGGCTTGCCGCTGCCTTCCTATTGCTGCTCACCTCCCTGCTTCTCCTCTCCACCGTATCTCCCTCTCTACTGCAGGCTCCGACTCTCCCACGTCGTCTTCTCCTTCTCCATTGTTGCCAGTAGTAACAGCAGCTACTCCGTGGTGCGATTCATGCACAGACATGGAGTCGTCTGGTCACCTGCTCAGTGAAATGTAGCCCCACCACTACTAACTCTGCAGATTGGTAAACAAACATGCATATCAGTAGTTCGTGCACTAATTTCTATGCCATCGATGCTGGAAGACAAGTAGACCTCCAGAGAGGAATTTCACTCATTGGCTAACTCATGCAGCACATGGACAGTGAGTCTTCTCTGACTAAAAAAGCCAAGCAATCAGGTAATCTTTGTCTACAGATAAAGTTTTTTCTACAATTTGGTGATCCTACCGTTCTGCATGTTAGAAACTCCACTTGATTGAACATTGATCAATGTAGCGCACTGGTGCATCCGTGCATGTAGATCCAAACATATTGTTCTTTGAAGTCATACACAAAGCATTTGGTTTGGATTTGCCCATGTAGCTTGATCCACCCTCAGGCTGCTGCAAGAGTACCAACTATGAACTTGAAGTGAAGGAGGTCGCCTGGACGACTGCATTTGCCCCAGCTTTGCCCGCCACTGGTGTTGTCGATGCCGCGCATGATAATTAATGATGACAAAGGCCCAGGCAAAGATGAAATGAACCACCACAATCGCATTTCGAAAGGTGACCATCACTCTCAGCAAGACCTGCATAATTAAGGTTAGTGCCATTGCTCTCACCATAGAACTTACTTTCACTCAATCTGCATGAATGGTGTTGGTTCATTTAAGTAACTCAATGTATTCCTACTTCATCAGACCCTTTTCTGCAAGAAACTTCTAATCCAATGTATTCTTAATTCAACAATCTGTTTAATTCATTTCAATGTTAGGTTTTTAAATTCTCACAATCAATTTGCTAACAGATGACTTTGACATCTGTCATATAGTGTTTAGTATTAAGTAGATTCAATTACTTACTCTGCAGAAAATAGTCAGCGCTTGTGAAATAAGTGTTTATTTGTTTCTTCCATTTCTTCTTAACGTTACCTGTTGCCGAGATCAACATTATAAAGCAAAGGCTCCATAATTGTAAATTGATAGTCCTTGCATTTTATTGTCCTTTGTGCAAGGACTGAATGGCCTGCGATTAAATTATACATTATCTATGTTAGGTACTTAGCAAAATTTTAGCTTAAAATGAGGCGTCATGGTAAAATGAGACTTCCACCATGAACTGTCAAATAATATCTTTTCATTGTTCAATCTTGCTACGCGGAACAGGGCTTGAAGAAACAGCTAGTGGTGAGTGGTGACCCTTCCATCAGCTAGGCATGGTTGCGTGCTCTGCTCAGCAGTGATGCTTGATCGCTTGGACACTGATGGTCTTCATCGCAAGTTAGCGTTCCGGCGGCATGGATTCATGGTAGCAGTATTTTTTAGGCCACGGAAAGGATGCAAATTGCAAGCAGAGCCCCTGCTGTTGTTCTTGACAGAGCAACTATGGAAGAGACTCACCCCAAAAAAAAAAAATTCCTAAGGAAGAGAACATTTTTGAAGGTTGTGTGAGAACATTTTCTTGCCATGTATTTCGCACACTTCCTTAGGAATTTTTTTTTTGGCAAGAAAATGTTCTCACACAACCTTCAAAAATGTTTCCTCAGATGCCAAACAAATTATTGCTGATTACGTCACTTCTTCTAATTATTTTTGAATTATCATCACCCGTTTTTGTTTGGAAGTTCATTCTGCTATTCGCTTGTAATACTTGGATTTCCTTTTTAGTAAATCTCATTTGTGCAGGCAGAAATAATTGATTCATGGAACTTCTCTTGAATAATATTTTTTACCAAATATTATTGTCCAGATTAGGATCCAACTTGAGTCATATACGAAACAATTAGATTCCTGTGCTGTTGGGGTTAAAAATATAGCAAGCAAAAGCTTTGATAGTTGTTCGGACTTTACTTATCTTATACGGAGTAATTAACAACAAATTGATTTCCCACAAAATCCTAACACTAAGCTAGGGAAATCCTAACACTAAGCTAGAATATTGGAGTCCCTTGGCTCTCTTTAACATTAACACAAGCACATTCTAGAATATTGTACGCCATGTCCGTAGAATGTATAGGAATTTCATATGTAAGTTATGCTAAAATATTATATGCCATATTGACCATAGACCTACTATTTTACTGATCCATTTGTTCGTACCATAGTTATTCAGAGTATTTATACAAGAATAGCAATGCTACGTATACTCCGCAACAATTCCAGCGAGATCACGTGTCCTTTGGGCGTGCCAAAGGCACGCCAAATTTCTAGTCCAATCTAAAGCTGGGATTAGGTGCCCATAAATTAAAATTCGTTATAATTCATATGAAAAAATTTGCACCATGAAGGATTGGACCCGGGTCTTGAGACCCAATACTAAAATATAGTAACAAAATTTAATTATAATAAATAATTTATTTGTTAAAATAGTCCAAAAAAGTGTAAAAGTAAGGACTTGAACACACAACTTGAAGGTTTGGAGAGTATTGTCTTACCAATGAGTCATTGGACCTAGTCTGTTATTTTGGAAGAAGTTATATTTTTATACACATATCTATTGGGTAAACAACAGATTCCCTTCAGCCGGCCAGGTCACCCGACCCATCCGTCAGCACACCCGGCCGCCTAGGCCATGTCACCCGGCCCCCTGCGCCACTTTGCCGGCCGCACCGCCCAGGTCACCCGGCCCCGTCCGGCTGCACCGCCCAGGTCACCCGGCCCCCTTCGCCACGTCACCAACCCCCCGGTGTATAAAAAAAGTGCCAGAAAGCAGACTCGAACCCGCGACCTTGCGGAAGGTGAGAGCGCACCTTACCACTGGGTTGCTACCCTTGTCGTGACAGAATGAGAAGTTTAGAATTTCTATAACGATTTGTCTTGTGACGTAAGAATACATAAACCACAAAAACCATGCGGCACAAGGGATCGAACCCTACACCAACCGCCTTAGCGTTGAATGCGTCAACAAGGGCTACTTTTCTTTTTTGCCTTCGTCTTATTATTTAAGGTCTTTTGTTTCTTTCTATAAAAAATCGAAGACAGAAAACAAAAAATGCGAAGGAATGTTAAGAGGGCGGAACGGGAATCGAACCCGGCACCTGGGAGTTAGCAGGCCGATGCATCACCATTGAGCTACTACATGTTTTGTACTGTCATCTGGCAATCTTATTTTTATACGACTTGTAGAGTTAGCGGGATAGATGGCATTTCACGTCCACGTGGCTGCATTGGGATGGTGGAGTTCTTCACCACAGACCACGTGGCTCTCAGCTCACTGCTCTGCGTTGTTTTTTTCTTTTTAATTTATAATTAAAATTTGCATCTGGTATTTCTCGGTCATAGTAACTTCAAATTTGTTGGTTCTTTTTTCTGTTTTTTTCTAAAATCATGCTCTATCACTTTATGACATCTACTTGCATATAAACCGCTATTTTATAGAATTTGTTATATAACTTGTCATTTTTTCACGAAGTACAAAATAGAAAAAACATGCTTTTGCATAAGAGTTGCTAATGTAACTTGATATTTGCCAATGATATAGTCAAAATAAGGGTAGTGTCCAAACTTGAGGTGCATATGAGTTGAAACATGTTATGAGGTATTGGAATCTCAAAGTTTAACTTAGAGTTGTATGAAACATTATGAGAGATCTATACATTTGTGAACAATGTATGTTGTCACTTTATTAAAACTACTTAAGTTTTTTATGGCTAGATTGTGGACCAAAAACATGATGTTACACCAATTTGTAGAATTTTTTGACCAACTTCAAATATTATTGTAATTATTATGTGGTAATTTGGAGATAGATGTTTGAATTGTCCCTAGATGACAATTGAATTTTTCATCTATCTCCTAGATATGGAGAAGTACAGAACATATAAGCCTGAAAATAATTTTTACGAAAATTCTTAAATTTTATTGAAGTACATGTAGTTCACTCAAAATTACTTTCGACAAGCACACGAAAATTAATTTAAATGAAGAAAAATAAAAAATCTGTTCAGAAATTCTTAAAGTTTCTACAAAGCAACTTATTCACAAACTAGTATATATAAAAAATAAAATAATATATATAAGATAATTATTTTTGTATGTTACTTTACAATGGTGTAAGAAAACGAAAAAGAAAAAGAAAAAAACATCAAGCAGAAAGTGTGCTTCAACAAGCATTATTTCGGCCCACATAACCATTCGGCCCATCAAAGAACACTGTTTTTAACCATTAGATCGAGTTTTGGACGGCTCAGATCAACCTTGCGTCAAATAAATATATACCACCCTCCAAACCCTAAACTCCTCAGTCGCCCCCTCCGCTCATTCTATTGCCCTCATCCCGCACCGAGGTCTCAAATGCCCTGAAATCCCTAGGTCAGCCGCACCCCATCTCCATCACCACATCCGCATCTCCCACCACATCCGTCGCCGCCTCCCAATCTCCTTCAGCTCCGCCGGCCGCCGCGCTCCCATTTCCTCCTCCAGCTCCGCCGGCCGTCGCGCTCCCATTTCCTCCTACAGCTTAGCCGGCCGCTGCGTCCCATCTGCTCAGATCCGTGCACCGCCCATCCATCCCCACCTTAACCGTCCCTCCCCTTCCTCCGTCGGACTGATCTACGGCGGGGAGACGGCCCTGGCGCAGGCTCTGGAGGAGTGGCGGCCTGCTCCTGTGGCAGCATGGGCTGCTCGGTGGCTTCGCAGCCCTGAGCGTGCGCTCCTCGTGGCCGCTCTTGGTTGTCCGTGGATCGAACCTTTTTCTCCATTTTTGGGATATTTTTTGGTCAATTTTCGTTCATCGAATTTGAGCACGATTTGGAGAAATTGCTTTGGGGGAATTTCTCCTAGTTCATTTGTGAGCCTGCCCGCAGCAATTCCCCGAGAAATCGACACCCATGTCCCTTGTTTTTGAAGATTTCCTCAACTTGTTCTTCCTTAGGGTTAGCTCGAGATTTCTGCAATTGGGCTTAAAGGATTGATCCTTTTGTGTGTTTTCTGTTGGAATATGTTGCCTATGGTCTATTGAGGCTGTGGTTCGAATTTAGTTCCAAACGAAATTGATTCGGATGGGTTTTTGAAAATCCTAGTGGTGGCTCGAGGCTCTGTTCGTGGGCACCAAAACATGCGGTGTTTGTTTCTATGCCTGACCGGATATGTCGCTGATGGCCAACTGCAGGTGCTGACGTTTGGACTTTGTGCGAACCTTCCTAAGCTAGTTTTTTTTTTTTCTTTCTCTAGGCATCAAGCAACTTGGTGTTCTACTGTGCTTTAGTTTATTCCACCAGTTGCTTGTTGATCTTGCTGGGATGAAGTGCAGTAGCTTGCAGCTCTGCTTTCTCTGTTGTTTCAAGAGCCACTGATTTGTCTCTGTTTGTCAGTGTACAACAATCAGTCGTGCTCATCTCCGATGGTCAGTAGCACCGCCCCTTTGTTTGCAACTCTGCTTGTTTGATCTTTTAGCAGCGAGCAGCTCAAGCTCTGACCTTTTCCTCGGAAAGAAATATGCTTTTTCTTTCAGTTCAGCACTGTCCATTGCTTTGCTCGGCTTCTGCTTCTTCAGTCAACAACTACATCATTGAGCAACTGTGTGATCGAGTCCTAGCAGGAGGAGGCCGGCAAGCTTGAACTCTGCAGCCCAGGTGAGCAGCAGCAACGCAGGTGAGGTTCAGTGTTCAAGCCTAACTGCTTCAATTTCACGAGCTCCTTGCCGCCTCGCGCTCGATCTGTGGTGATCCGGTGCAGCCATGCGCTTCACGTAATCTCAGTGCTTCACATAATCGCAGTATCTCGACTGATTTCATTAGCTAGCTCTTTGACTTGGTGTGCATTCCTTAGCTAACTGATTTGCATAGCAATTAGTCCTTGTGCTAGTTAGCTGAACAGTAGGCTTGCACGGCAGTGACAGAAGCGTTTAGATTCCTATTGTTTTCTTTGCACATTCAGTTCTCCAGTGTCTATCTCGAGCAATAGTGAAACATTCTTTCAAGCCATCATGACGTGCATGCTTGTTCATTCCCGTAATACATAGCATTGCTTCTTTGTCATGTTTCCAGTGCTAATTAGCTGGTGATCTCTTTAGTTTAGCATGCGCAGGTAGTTCTGTAGCAGCAGCTCATACTTGTGCCTTGCAGGTGTCAGCACAAAGAAAATTAATTGCTTGCTTCGGTAACTAGCTGGCCCTTAAATTAATGATTTTTGCTCTGGTCCTTTCTCGGTAAAACAACATATGGCTGTAGGGGAGTAGCAATGATTCTGTACTGGTTTGTGTATTGAGTATCTTTGCTCATTTGTTTAATTCCTTTTGCATCTACCTGCTTGCTACAACTATCTGATATTTGTTGTAAGTGATAGGCTGCAGTTTAACTTTCTACAGGAAACTAAAGCTTCAGTCATCAAGTTTTGTGAAGTGTCATTTTCAGGGTTGTTTGCTTTTCCATGCCTCACACTTGGGGTCAAAAGTACAGTATGCATGTGAAGTAGTAAATGCATCCTCTGTTAAGTTTAGTCGATCTGGTTTTGTGGTTCAAACTTCAGAGACCAAACTAGTAACCACTGCAAGTTGCAGCTTCACCTCTAATGTCGAACAACAGTGTTCTAAGCTCAATTGTCTTGTTAGGCATCTCAAATTTTTGGACTTTTGACTGGGTTGTTGGCAAAATCATGATCCTCGTAGTTGAATAACTTTGTGTAAGCCAAGTATGCTTGAAATTTGTACTGATATTTTTTTTATATTTTCTATTTGCAGTATGCAGAAAATTATGTTTCCCTCAAATATGATGCAGAGGCAAAGATAGAGATCATAGCCGAAGGGACCAAAGGTGATTGTGCTCCAAACTTAAAACCAGTCCAACGACAAGTTTTAATTTTAATTAACTTGGGGGAATGCAAGGTTGACATGGATCCAGATCAATAGCCAAATAGTTTATTGCTATGGCTAGTTGCTCCTTGTACAGATTGGTTAATTGATTGCAATGTTGCTATTTTGCTATGCCTAATTGCACTTTGTACAATATACATAACCTAGAGCTTTGCATTGCTATGTCTCTATCTATGACTTCGGGAGCCCCTTCTCAGTGTGCAGCTCTATCTTTTGATGTACAATAACTTTTGTGCCTATCTGCTTGATTGCTTAACATAGTAGGAAGTAGAACATGGTTGACTGTTTGTTAGCTCCAGTTTTACAATGTTATCTTTTACAATTTTTTATATAAAAATTTGGTTCACTGGGACTAGAGTCTTACAAGATTACCATTTTTTCCCTCTAAGGTTCAGATATGTTTGGCTCCATTTTTACCGTTTACATTGGACAGTTATCTTGTTAATCTTTCAGTTCATCTAAAACCGTTGTCTCAGCCTCTTAGCTTAGGGTTAATAATGTCTGCTCTACTGATTTCTAGGTCCTGATCAATGATGGTGAAGATGTGAAGTACTCTTGAGGAAAAGAAGTAGCAGCTGCAAGGCTTTGAGAAGGAGTTGCTGATGGATGAATGGACAAAGAGTTCCTGCTTTCATTTGTTGGAAAGTTTACAATGTTTCATTATTGATGTGGTCGGTATTTGAATGGGTTAGAGTGAATGTTGGATTTATTTGAATAATAATATACATGTGTTGCACCAATCTCTATTTTCATTGTTCTATTGCATTAGAGAATTACCATTACCATATGGCGACAAAATATTTTCGGTTGCGATATCCATTGAGCGTATAACCACGACCTAGATTGTGTTGCACTACCGACATATTTTGTTGCGATAGAATTGAACAATATAGCCAAGCATGTTGCGACGATTTCGTGTCATTGCGATATCCATAACGCATATAGCAACGGCACACCATCCGTTGCGCTACCTTGTATGTGTACCGCAACGACATATTGCGTTGTAATATGATTGACCCATATAGCCACAACTGGCATGTCGTTGGGATAGCCTTCCAGCATGTTGCAACGCCATAGTTCGTTGGGATATGAATGACGTATATAGCAACGAGTCGTATTTCGTTGTGATATCATGTGAGCATATTGCAACAACATGAGTCACGTATTGCAACAATGTTCTTGCGTTGTAATTCCGTTTTTTTGCAACATCACAAAGTTGTCGCAATAGCACGCTATGGCAACGAGGCCTATCGTGGCAATAACAAATACTGCAACGACAATGGACGTTGCAATTGCCACTAATGGCAACGACGATCGTCGTTGCAACAACTATCACGTATGGCAACGGGAACCTTAGTCGTTGCGATACCCTATTGCAACGAGCTTTTAAGCAACGGCCAGATTTCGTATTGCAACTATTTTGAGTCGTCACAATTCCACACTATTGCCACGAATTCACACATATTGCAACGATTTCGTGCCGTTGCACCAGGGAAAAAACGTTGTAGTGCTCAATCGAGCCTAAAATAGCTGGCTCAATCACATTCTTTAAGACCAACATGCACTTTGTGTTAGCATTGGTCCATGTCTTGTTCTCTATGCTCCATGACATTACTGCCTGAGCATGATCTCTTTCCTTTTTCTCCCATGTTTGATCAGTGTCAGCAGCAACTCTTTCTATCTTTTCCGGCTCAACGGGCTATGGTGTGTTTAGCACCCATGTGACCTCTCCACAGGCGAAAGCTAAGTCAAGCATCTGCCTCCACTCTGCGTAGTTGTCCCCCTTGAGCTTTGGAATCTCTTTAATGCAAGTCATCAAGTAGTGACCTCGTGAAAAGACACAATCACAGGTGAGAACAACAACAACAACAATTGTATATAGTAACTCCAGCGTTGGTCAAAATTAACACATACAACTGTTTGTGCAATTTAAATCTACATCACCGTTGGACAGAAATAGAAATAAATGCACATTTTCTTTAATAATGACAATAATATTAACAACACAAAATAAAATTGCCACAATTTATCACATAAAGTAAACTCTTTTAAACATGCTTAAAATTTAAATTTTCCATTAGTTCCAATTAAATTAGAGAGCAATAAAATAACTTTTCACAGCGGAATACATCAATTTATGCAAATTTCAGAAGCATGTCACTGTAAAAAACTTTAACTTTTCGCTAGACAAATTATCCTGCTGGTTCAAATTTGAATAGACATCAAAACTATACAAAATTCATCAAGAAAATGCTTCTAAAAATGCTAAAACAAAATAAAAAATGAAACTGTGCGGAAACTTCACTTTCGGCCCATTTAAGAAAACAGCCCGCAGGTAAAAGTTTAAATTTCACCCCTCTATATTCGCGCGCGGCCGAAACTGGTCCGCGCCAGCGGCTTGATGGCCCATGTTCTTTTCGTGCGCGCGCGGCCCATAGCAGCGTGCGGCCCACAGCAGCCAACGACCCAGCGGCCCACAATAGCGTGCCTTCGCGCTCGCGTGCGCGGCCCAGCCCGCAGGCTCGCGACGGCCCCTGGCCGTCTGATCTTAGGGTTCGGATTGGACAGCCGTCCACGCGTCTCAGCGGTATAAAAACCGTCGCGCGTGCCACCCCTAATCCCTAGGCCTCATTTCTTTCTCCCCCGCTTTTCTCGTGCCCGACTCGGGCAGTTGCGCTGGCGGCGGCCCCGCCGCGCTGCTCGAGCCGCCGCCACGCCATGGCCAGCGATGAGCTCTCTCTCTCCCATCACCCAAAACACTTCTTCTCCCCCTCCTTCTCTAACCACGTTGCCCGAAGGCCAACGACTCGATGGCCGCGCATGGCGGCCGGAGGAGCAAGATGGCGCCGCCACTTGTCCACTCGCCGACGGCGCGCTCGCCGCAAGGTGAACGGCCGCGCCCCGAAGGCCGAGCCCACCGGTGCCACAAAGGCCACCGCGGGTCGATCTCCCTCTTTCCCGCGGGAGGTGTCCCTCCTCGCAGCGGTGGTGGGCGGCGGCGAGCGAGGAGCCTCGTCCAGGTGAGCTCCCCCTCCTCTGCCGCGTCTCTCTGTGTGTGTATGGGTTCTAGTGTTTGGGGATCTAGGGTTAGGGTTTCGAGTTTGATCTACTCTGTTTCTTTCGGTTTCTTTCCATTCAAGATGAATCCTTTCTTCTATGATTCGGTTTGGGATCGGCAACTTCTTTTTCTACTTTCGATTTCTTTCTCGATCCAAAACCGAACCCTAACACTTGACCCCGATCTAGACGCACTGACTAGAACGCTAACTGATACCAATGTTTGATCCTAAGATCCTAGCAGTAGCAATATAACCGGGAAACTTTGACTAAAACTTGATTGAACCTTGAACAGAGAGAGAACGAAACGAGAGGAGTATACCTTCTCCTCCAATGGGAGGTGTAGCAGAGGACGACATAGTCACGTTCGCTTGGTGTAGTCTGTTTGATCCTAAGATCCTAGCAGTAGCAATCTAACCGGGAAACTTTGACTAAAACTTGATTGAACCTTGAACAGAGAGAGAACGAAACGAGAGGAGTATACCTTCTCCTCCAATGGGAGGTGTAGCAGAGGACGACAGTCACGTTCGCTTGGTGTAGTCTGCGCGAAGGCAGGTCGCGTAGTGCCAATGCGTCGCCGGCATCGGGGACGGGGTCGTGGCGATGGCGGTGCTTCCCGTCACTGTTGCGCCCCCCTCGGATCGGATTAGGTTTTGTTTGTGGGGTGTGGCGGCTCACGGTGAACCTCGTGATGTGAGCCGCTCGCTATTTATTGTGGCGCAGGTGACAGAGGCCCGCCAACCAGTAGGGTTAGGCGCCCCCGATCAGGACGCGCCGATCAGGGCGCGGATCAAGGCCCAGCCCAGCCGTTGGGTTGGCCCGTGAAGATCAATCTAACAAGTACTACACCCGGTGTGGTTGCAATGGAAATTAACCACCTTCGGAGTAGGGGGCTAGAGCTATTAGGCGCAGAACTTGATCAGACATAATCTGACCCTAAATTGGTTTGACCCTGCAAAACAAAGCTACTAACATATTTATTTGAGGAATTCGAATTTTGTGCCTTTTTATCAAAAGCCTCAACATATACTGGTTCCAGCAGAAATTCAAATACAAAAAAAAAAAGAAGCTACATGTGAGCTAGTTTTAGTAGAATTCAAGTGCAGTGGCTAGGTTTTACATTTTGGTCTGCGGACAGGTAAATCTAGAATCAACCACCACCAATGGCAGGAACGGTACTGCTAGTGAATAGTTCAGGTAGTGACCAATCTACATTATCATACGTGTCCATATGAAGCAGATATCAACATTTCGCGGTGATTATTCCCGACGATGGATCACGGGAGATGCTCCGGCACAGCCTCAAGCATCATTCTTGATGTTGAAGATCTTGTGGATCTCCTCTGGAGTCTTGCCCATAATCGAGTCCGCAGCATTCTGGCAGGCTGGGAGTTCCTCCTGAGGTGTGCAGTCATTCTTGATGTTGAAGGTCTTGGGGATCTCCTCCGGAGTCGCAACCATGTGGTCCGGGACATTCTGGCAGGTGGGGTCCAGCAGCCCCTTGATGTCAAGAACAACATATGTCAAACATTCAAGAATGCAGCAATACAAACAAGCCAGACAAAAACAATGATAAAATGAAACAATGAAGTCAAAAAATACATCTAGAAGTACACAATACATTCGGACAATGTGCATCAAATTTTACCAGTTAAATAGACAAAACTTGTATTATCCCAACATTGAACAGTACCTATAGTTTATCCGTGCCTTCTAATGTGCAAGTATAGCAATCATGGCAGAATCATATTTCTTACAGTTCACAGTTAAGTACCAGCCAAACTCATTCACATAATAAGATATCTACTAAAAATATCAACTCAAGCTAAGACAACCTAAACACCTGAAATAGCAGAACGTATCTAAAGGAAAATACTCAGTTCAAATCTACTTGCAATATGGCATGAAAGGAAACAACCAAGTTTCCACAACGCAGTCCTACAATGTATATACCCATTCAGCTAAAGGTTATAAGTAGCAACTCCACTAAGAAAAATGACAAATTTACAGCATCATATCCTTGTTTTAGCCTGCACACTAAATAAACAAGAAACGTAGTGTAAAGATGATGCTGCGGTGCACAGGGGGTTGTGAAAATAGCAAATGACATATCAGGAGGCCGGCCATGCTACCTCTGGTGTAAGGTCATTCTTTATGTTGAAGGTCTTGCGGATCTCCTCCGGAGTCTTGTCCATGTTCTGGTCCGTGTCATCCCGGCAGGTCGGGTCCAGCAGCCCCTTGATGTCCAGGTAGTTTGCAGCCTGTCAAGAACAACATATGTCAAGCATTCATGAATGCAGCAATACAGACAAAAATAATGATAAAATGAAACAATGAAGTCAAAAAATACATCTAGAAGTACACAATACATTCGGACAATGTGCATCAAATTTTACCAGTTAAATAGACAAAACTTGTATTATCCCAACATTGAACAGTACCTATAGTTTATCCGTGCCTTCTAATGTGCAAGTATAGCAATCATGGCAGAATCATATTTCTTACAGTTCACAGTTAAGTACCAGCCAAACTCATTCACATAATAAGATATCTACTAAAAATATCAACTCAAGCTAAGACAACCTAAACACCTGAAATAGCAGAACGTATCTAAAGGAAAATACTCAGTTCAAATCTACTTGCAATATGGCATGAAAGGAAACAACCAAGTTTCCACAACGCAGTCCTACAATGTATATACCCATTCAGCTAAAGGTTATAAGTAGCAACTCCACTAAGAAAAATGACAAATTTACAGCATCATATCCTTGTTTTAGCCTGCACACTAAATAAACAAGAAACGTAGTGTAAAGATGATGCTGCGGTGCACAGGGGGTTGTGAAAATAGCAAATGACATATCAGGAGGCCGGCCATGCTACCTCTGGTGTAAGGTCATTCTTTATGTTGAAGGTCTTGCGGATCTCCTCCGGAGTCTTGTCCATGTTCTGGTCCGTGTCATCCCGGCAGGTCGGGTCCAGCAGCCCCTTGATGTCCAGGTAGTTTGCAGCCTGTCAAGAACAACATATGTCAAGCATTCATGAATGCAGCAATACAGACAAAAATAATGATAAAATGAAACAATGAAGTCAAAAAATACATCTAGAAGTACACAATACATTCGGACAATGTGCATCAAATTTTACCAGTTCATCGGAGGTAAGCTGCGCCTCCCTCTCGACCTCCTCATCCAGGTCAGCCTCCTCAGGGAATAGCTTCCGGCCACGTATTGCCTCAGCTCTTGCTTTCCATGCCTTCGTGCGAGCCCTGCAGAAAACTCAGAGGTCAGTCAGTATGAATGAAAAAATAAATAAAAAAAGGGGATGAGATGAAAAAGAAAACATCACGCACCTGTCAGGGTCACTATTCACAAAGGGAATGCTAAATCCAGGCTCAGCTTGGGAGACTCCACCCTCGGACTTCACGAACCTATTAACAGCAGAAGAGCATAGCATCAACATCAATAAGAGATGAGTACTCATAAGAGATTAAAACAAGTTGAGTTGAACAAAACCAGTTTAACAGCAATCATTACCGGGGGCTCGGAGGGGGGGAGTCATCAGACTTTTCTGAGTCACTGGATGACTCATCTCCCTCATCGCACCAGTAAGGGATTGGTGCATTGCACTTCCTCGTAGATTGGCCACAGAGTTCGTGGATTCCAAGTCTGTAAATCCTTGCATAATCTTCCGGTGAGTTGCGGGTCGGAGGGAAGAGCAAAGATGCGTGCCGCTGCTCATTGATGTAACGCATTTTCTCCAGCTTCTTTTGATGGGCGGCGGCAGCTGCTGCAGCAGACTTCCTTTGGAAGACAAATGAAATTAAGCACATGTCAGGCTGAATGAAGTCACTGACAGATTAAAATGATATCGACTTCCAGACCCACACGCCCACACCAAAACTAACAAACTAGGTATCTACTCCCTCCGTTCCAAATTATAGTTCATTTTAGCTTTTCTAGATACATTGCTTTTGCTATGCAGCTAGTTATACACTATGTCTAGATGCATAGCAAAAGAAATGCATCTACAAAAGCCAAAACGACCTATAATTTGGAACAGAGGAAGTACCAAACTATAACAACAGGAAGTTACTAGAAAACTATACTACATTGGTGCTCTCTAGAGTTGTATCTTTTTTTAGACAACTTTCAAACTCTAGAATTGCATTCTTTTGTGGATGAAGTATAGTACTACACCCAGTTGGCCTATATGTCATTGCTGACAGAAGCAACAAAACGAGTTTAGGCTTTCGGAATGTCAGATATATACGAACATAACGGAAGTATTAATCAAATCATTAAAGTACACCACAAATCCGCAATCAGCAGCACATTATGGACCAAAAGAGGTGCAGAAACAGAATTATTGATTAAAACACCGATCCTTTCCTTGTGAAAAATGCATAGCATTTGCAGCAAACTTTCATGAGAAGAAACATGATAGATAAACAATACAAAGCAGATCCCAGAACCAAAATGGTATGACTACAGAACAGTACATAGAATTAATCAAATTTGTCATCATTGAACCATGAAGGTCAGCAAGCCTGAGCAACCAGGCAATGTGTGATGTCAGCAACAGGGAAAAGAAGGAAACCAAACTAAATCTTGCTGACCTCGGCAAAGTTGCCTCAGAATACAATGGTATTGAGATCTAATCCCCTCTTCATGCACAAAATGGCTAAACAAAACACACAATTGGCAAAAAGGCAAGCAAAATCCATGAAACAACAAGTTAATGGATAGGTAAGTTCACATCCAACAGCAACAGAAATTTTGGCAACAGGGAAAAAAGGGAAAGCAAATTTATTGTTGGTAACCTCGGCAAAGTTGCCCTTCTGTACAGAAAAATATTTACAAAGTCCATAATATCACAACTTAAACACAAAGATACTACTACTTAGAAAGCATAGAAACTAACCTAAATAAAACAAGAAATCACAAAGATCGAATTGCAATGAGGGGCACTATTTATTGCAACAACAGATAAAATGTACAGATTATTCTGGGGCACAAAAGCACATTTGAGAATTCAAAACGTAAATAAAGGCAGCACAAGTTTCAATAACAGGAATGTTCTTTAAATACACAATGTTGGCAAGGATGCTCATCCATGAAACCAGTCAGTTATCAGACAGTTGAAACATCCATCTACAACAGTAATTTTGGCAACAGGGAAAAAAGGAAACCAAATTTATCGTTGGTAACCTCGGCAAAGTTGCCTTCCAAGTAACAGACATCTTTTTGAACAATAAAACACCATTATATTCCCAAGCATAGAAAAATACCTCATAAAACAAAAATTAATCAGATTATGCAAATAACAATCAATGATACATTAGAAAAACTACTTTGACAATATCATGCTGCTAATGACTTCACAACTGGCAGACTATGGCCGCAAGGCTAGGCAAACAATACCATTTTAGATGTTTTAAGTAAACACCCAAACAGAAGGCATTTGAACTATCCATTATAAGGCAGCACAGCAGAAATGGAAAACAGGCTTTCAGCAGTAAGATACCCTTCCAACGTGGATTCGCGTAGAACATCCCGCACCATACGAACATGGTAAAGGAAAATGATTTGGGGATACCTCCTAGCCTTCTCAGATGATCTTGTCCTCCAGCACGAGCGGGGCGACACCGGCCACATCGCCGCCTCCAGGAACAGCAGTCTGGTCGGAGATAGTGGCCGACATCGTAGGGGGTGCCACCCCGGCGAATCCCAAGAGTGGTCTGAGGGGTCAGACCGGGAAGAGGGGACCGAGTATCTAGCCAAGTAAAACAACAAATCGATTAATCGATGGATCGGAAACGCGGATCTGGATAGGGATCTGGATCTGGATCGGGAGGATTTACCTTGTGGATGACGAGGATCCGGTGCGGCTGGATGATGAGGAGCCGCGCCTACCACTGCCGGGGGAGGAGGAGCCGTGCCGAGAGCTGCCGGAGGACGGGGAGTGTTAAACCGGCGATCCCGGAAGAGGATGATCCGAAATGGAGAGAACGAGGCGCGCTTACCTGGAGGAGCGCGGCGACCTGGGCGAAGCGAGACGGGGGCACGGCAGATGGCCATCCTTCCCGGACCCGGGCATGGCGGCGGCGGCGGCGGCGGCGATGGCGGGTGCTTAGGGTTTTCCTCCTTCGCGGCGGGTTAGGGTTGGTTTAGTTTGGTCTGCTTTGTTTTTTCTGCTGGCTCCTCTGACTTATACGTGAACCCGACCGGGCAAGTTTTTGCTGCGATGGAGGCCGCGTGGGGTCCGCTGGTCAGCCGCGGAAACGAACCCAATATGCGCAGGTCAAGCGAGCGGATAGAGGTGGTGGGGCTGACGCGTCTGCGAAACGGGTTCCAATTTACTGGACTGGGATGTTGCATGGAGGCCCGCTGGGCCTTTGTCGACAAACGGCCCAACCACGGCAAAGCCCATTTTCCCAAGTTTTGGCGACGGTTTTGGGCTGTCTGTGCCTCTGTGGGTGGGTCATCACGGGATGAAAGCAGGATCGGGAAATTCCTGTACCGACCGCCATCGTTTTCGTATTTTCCCCATCGTTTCCGTATTTGTCGGGGAAAACAGGAACCGGGGAAAAAAAAAACGGGATGACGTAGCCGGGAACAGGATCGGAATCGGGGTGGCACTTTTCCTGACCGTTTTCTCGGTAACCATATTTCAGACGGGAATTCCCGAATGTATCCCGTTTTTCATCCCGTATTTTTATTTATTTATATGTACAACTGCTACTTGCCTGACCAAGACCAGGCTAGAGTGCAGCTTCCCGCTCACCGTGAGAGTGCCTTGAGTCCTATTTTCTACAGCATCGGTGGTCTCCTTGTTTCATTTGTTTGCGAGGTGGAACTAAATTTGAAGGAAAGTCCTGGAGCCGGACTAATGACTGTGTGCTGCGCCATGTACCACTCATGACTCGTGCATCTACTACTTATTTTTTGTACGACCTATTTTTTTGCATGTACTGACGTGCATCTGCTTATGTATGTGTTGTTGTTTGCATATAAATTTTGTATGATTGTAAATATTGCGTTGAGCTAAATATTTGAAGTGGTTACATGTGTATGTGTTCCCGCATTGAGTTACCGATTCCCGATCGTAATCGACATGTTCCCGATCGAAATGTCCCGTTCCCGATATTCCGTAATATCGGTTTCGTTTTCCCGTCCGGCTTTTCCCGTTCCCGCTTCCGTTCCCGTCCAAAAAATACAGTAGCAGGAATGGTTGAGGTGTTTTCCCGACCGTTTTCATCCCTAATCACAACTCACACCACCACACAACTCACAGAAATTTTTTATATTTTTTATATTTGTTGTCAAAACTTTGAGCCTGTTTGGTTGGATGTCAAAATTTGGACATGTCAAAATGTGGGCATACCAATTTTTTGGCCACAACTTGGTTTGCTATCCAAACTTGCCCATGTCTCACATTTATGCTACTAAAATGTTGGCAATTTTTTGCCCATATTTTGGCATGTCAAAACCGTGGCATACCAATTTCTTGGTCAGGAACCAATCAGGCCCTATACCTCTACCTCTGTTTGCAACGGCGGCTGAACACCGTTTGCAACGGCGGTTGCCTCTCCAACCGCCGCTGCAAAGGGCGGTTGGATGTACCGCCACGCAAAAGCGGGCGGTTCCCCGACGGACGTGGGTCCCAGCCCGATTGACGCCGGACCCCACGGGCGAGGGTACCAACCGCCAACAACGGCGGTTGACGCCCACTACCGCCGTTTTAAACGGGGGTTGGATCCCCTCGCTAATAAAAGCCCGAAAATTCTTCGAAAATGTCATAAAAATTTAGAAAAAAAAGAAAGAGACACTACAACGTTTTTCTCCTAATGCCATGAGTCTTTTATTGCAACAGGCTACTTTAGTTGCAATACATATGTGTTATTGCAACAACCATAGTTTTTCGTTACGATAGGGGTGCATATTGCCACCAGTTTGCTACCGTTGCGATAATGATTTTGATCGTTGCAAAAGGTAGCCTATATCGCAACGAAGATATGTTTGTTGTAATAGCGACGACGTTATCGCCATGCTACTTTGTAGTCGTTGCAAATAGCTGCCCATATTGCAATGACTAGAAGGCGTTGTGATAATTAATAGGGTACGTTGCAAAAGAGTCTTAGATATAACAACGAAAATGGAGTTGTTGCAAAAGAAATCCTGGTTAAAGCAACGAAACTAGTGTTGTTGCAAAAGCAAGCTTGGGTATAGTAACGAAAATCGACATTGTTGCAGCTAGTCTTAGATATAGCAACGGTAATGGCATTGTTGCAAAAAACAAGCTTGGTTATCGCAATGAACACTAGAATCGTTGCTACACGGAAGGTGATATTGCAACAATGTATAATCGTTGCAATGTAAATGTACTAATGGTTGCAATAGAGATGAGTGTTTATAGGTGGATCACCGGCTTGGTTATGTTCGTGGGCCTTTATGTTGGCCCACACATATGCTTTCACGAGCTGAGAGAGGCCTAATCCTCATTATCTATGCTGCGCCGCCTCCCCTTCTTCATTGAAACACCTCCCTTCTTTGCTCGACACCGCCTGCCGTTGACCTCCTTTGCTTGCACTCCCCCCACGTGATATCGATGGGCGCGGGATGCGACAAGGGCTACTGTAACGTCCCGCCTCCCGAGGCCGGGCCCGCTTACCCTGGCAGCTCTCTAGGATGACTAGAATTCCCTCACAGACCAACACACGTCTTTTCTGCGCACTTTGTCCTCGCTCATGTGCACCCGGGAAGGACTTCCCGGTCGGTCACCCATCCCTAGATTACTCCGGGCCAAACACGCTTAACCCCGGAGTTCTTTCGAGATGGGCTTCCGGAAAAGAAGTTGCAACTTGTTGGTATGAGTATTCTATCAATCCTATTAAGCCCTGGGCTGTCACAATCTCACCCCCTTAGGAGACCGACGCCCTCGTCGGTCAATCCCAGTCCAGGAACGTACTCTCTTGGCCACGTCCATGTGCCCAGTGCCAGCGCATGTGCCATGCTGTGTGACCACTCTGGGCCCACACCAGCCATGTGCACCATGCCTGCGCAACTGTGACCCCACGCGTCCGTGAAACTGCGAGAGTCGGCTCTGATACCAATTGTAACGTCTCGCCTCCCGAGGCCGGGCCCGCTTACCCTGGCAGCTCTCTAGGATGACTAGAATTCCCTTACAGACCAACACACGTCTTTTCTGCGCACTTTGTCCTCACTCATGCACACCCGGGAAGGACTTCCCGGTCGGTCACCCATCCCTAGATTACTCTGGGCCAAGCACGCTTAACCCCAGAGTTCTTTCTGTGACAATCTAGGTGTTTAATTAACCTAATCACCTGCAAATCACTTGGCGTAAGTTTAATTAGGTGTACCCTGGCCTCACCTAGATTTTCACTTAAGAAAACCTCCCCAAAAACCCTAAGCACCTAGGTGAACTTTTAACCTTTCTCGGTTGGCATGGCCCGAATTCAAATTTTCACTTAAGAACTTAAAAATCGACCAATGTAAAAGTTGTTCACATTTTGATGGGACACATCTTTGTCAATTGGCAGATTTCAAGATTTTGAGTGGAAAACCTCTGAAATCTTGGTCAAAGTCAGAACACCTCTCTGAGTTCACCGCAGGCCAACGCAGAAGTTCACCAGTTTTTCCCCACGATTTTCTCGATGATCCACTCACTTTTCTTAGGGTCACCCTTCACGAAAGTTGTAGCTGGTTGGGTGGAACACAAGTTTGCTTTTTGGAAAATTTGAACTTTAGTTCAAATTTTTGAGAAACGAGTGTTTGAAAGTGCGCCCCGCAGCTGTACGATGGAATGCCTTGCGTGCGCTGGCACTCAAGAGCGGCCCCGCGTTCGCGTCGCCGCGGCCGCCGCCACGTGCCGCTGGCCCTCTGACCTGGACGTCGAGACCAAGGGCTGACAGGGCGATGGGATGGCACAGCCATTGACCCCCGCACGTCCCAGCCTTGCCCCGCGCGCTCGCGTCGCTTGTCGCGTTGCGCTCAGCTGTAGGCCGCCACGCGGCAGCGCCTCCCCACGTCGCGCTCCACGCCCGAGTCCGCCTGCCCGCTGCTCAGCCATTTGCCGCGCCTCACCCAACCCGCGCACATGCCATCCCCCGCGCCAGCGGCACGATCTCGCCCGGCCAACACATGGCGCCGCCCGCCTCGACCTCCTCCCTGACGTGCAGACCGCCCGGCCTCTCCCCGGCGGCATCCGCCTGCCTTGCCTCGCCTGCCGCGCTCTGCCCCGGACAAAGAAGCGCGACAGCACGCTCAGTCAGCTCGCGTCCGCGTCAGCCCAGCGTCGACGGCCGCCACGTGCTCGCCGCTCGCCGACCGGCGCCGCGCCGCTGCCTGGCCAGCTGCCTGCATGCCTTGCTCGCGCTGACCCTCTTCACTGGCTGACACCAAGGCCCTTCCCCGCCTATAAATAGCCCTCCCCGCGCCCCTGCCAAGTTCCACCGCCGCCGCCATTGACGCCGCCAGGCTGCTTCACCAAGCACCCGCCACCGCGCCCTTCCGTCCGCTTTTTCCCCTGCGCTCGTGCTCCACCACCTCCACTCAAGCTCCTCCGGCCACCCCCAGCGCCGCTCCACCACCGCTGCCGCCGGTTCGGGCCGAGGCAGAGCACTGTCGCCCCGCTCGCCGCCCATCGCCGCCGTACTGCCTCAAGCCCCGCTTCCTGTACAAAACCGACGCTAGGTTAGCCGGTAAGGCCATTTCCCTATGTTCTCGTCCAGCCCCGCGGTCCCACTTCGTCGGATTTCGGCCCGCTCCGCCGCCGGCCATGGCTAGGGACTCCATTGCGAGGCTCGAGTTCTTCCTAGGGGTCATAGTGTAAAGTGCAGGGGCCTGGTTGTAAGGTTTAGAAAGTTCCAGGGGGTTTTGTTGAAAAAGATTCTTCAGATCTAGATTCAAAAACTGGAAAATTTGAAAATCGATTAAAAATCGTAGAAAACCGTAAAAATGCAAATCCAATTTTGTTGAGCTCTCTGTGTTATATGCTACTTTTTATAGAAAGCATGTATAGGAGTTTTCTGCCTAGATTTCAAACTAGGTTCAAATCAGTTCAAACTCAAGTTTGTGCATAGTTTGAAATCTATAGGTTAGTTTGTGGTGATTTTTGGATATGTTGTTGGTTGAGTAGTTTCTAGGTTGCTGTAAAAAGATGGACATGCAGATCTGCTTTGGTTTTTGAGTTATTAATTATTTAGCAGATCTGTGCAGTTTCGGTTCCTGATTTATTTAAATTAATCTGTTAAGTAAATAAATCCAATCTTTTTGCAGTAGCTCTATTCTAGTGTGATGCATCTGTGGTAAATAGAAGAGCTTAGTTTGATATGTCTAGCTTGCCCTTTTAATTTATGGTAGTTTAAACCTAGTAAATCCAAATAGCAAGATCCTTTGATCTTTTTAAGCTACCCCTTGGCTTGTGAACTAGTTTAGACTAGTCTAGCTTCTGGTAGAAAGTTAAGGACAAATTGCTGATAGGGTGAATTGTTAAGATTTATTTTTGATGCTAGTGTGTTGAGCTTGTGTAATTTATTCAGGTTGCTATGTAAATCGTTTTGGCCTGATTTTTGGTCAGTAAATCTACAGAGGAACAATATGCTTGCTGTAATTTTCTCACATTTTAATCATGCACCAAACCACCAGAATAAATTAATGAAGTTTCCATGCGTAATGGGTAAATAAAGACAAGTTCCCTCTTTAAGTGATTAAATAAACTAGTCGTTAACCCGAGCATTCGCACGGGCTAGGCATTAAATATAAGTTTGTAGTGTTATTGATTTGCTAAAAACTATACTATTTGAGTTTAAATAGCATAATAAATTTAAAACGAACCTAACATCACTAATAACAAATTTAAAAAGAACATAATGAGAGAGAAAAAGAAAAGATGAATGAAAAGGTTACTGCTCTACAGACAACCCTTCATGCCATATCTTTACTATCGTGGATTATATTTTTAGTGTTATTTAATTCAACCCACATGGTAGATTGATATATGCATAGATGTGTCATTTATACATCTCCTAATTTTTTTAATAATATATGTTACTTTATGTTCTTGTTGCCCTTGCATAATTCACTATCATATTATAAAATAGAACAACATATTTTAATTGTAGAGTTGTATTTTAGGAATAAGATGCATACTAATCAAGTCTAGACTATGCAATAGTGTCCTCAGTCATTCGGATTGCAATAATATATCAAACTAACTGTGTGTTTAATAACTAAATTAAAATTTAATAATGAAAACACCCTCATATAATCAGTTTGGACAATTAAATAAGCATTTCATAAATTTTTATTTAATAATGAAAACATGCTATTACAATAAAGCCTCATATAGTACGAACAATTTAGCAGATTTTTCTATTCCCAATTTGTAATATAATTTCATCTGCTTTAACTTGGTACTTTAAATTCTGTATAATCTGCATATAATATAATAAGTTGGGAGAACAAATTACCAAATTTTAGTGGCAACAATAGCCAGTGACATCTTTTGTTCTTGGCAAATGCGGCTTGTACTATCAGTTGAAGGCAGATTTCAGAAAGATGAAATCTAAGAATATGCTCGATGGTGACATCACAGGCAATTAGCTATGGGCGCTTTTACCATGGTGATTCAGGAGCCAACTGTATGATTGAATGATGCAAGTATGATTCCAGATACGTCAATTAGCTGTGTTAATTGTTGTCTCTAACAGTACTCTGAAGGCAGTGGCAACATCACCTGGATAATTAACAAACAATATGTAACTATTTTATTTTCATAGATTCTGCAGAGAACGAATTAGACAATAACGTATGTATGCACTGACTACGTCCCTAAATCGGTTCACAATAACATATAAACTTATCCAATAATCACTTATTATCTAGACACGAAATCAAGTTCTACAACACAGGATTAACCTTGCTAATTTTACAATGCTTTATTCTTTTATGTGCGTCCTCATGTCACGCACAGATCACGCTCGCCACAACTTTTGATCATAGAAATCAGATGTAGACATAAATTTCGAGTTTCTTTTGAAGCCAAGCAATCCCTAAGAAAGCACCACAATATATTTACGATTCACCGATCAAATCGCATATATCAATTAAACTAAAATCAGGTTCCAAAACATAAACACGGAGACAATGTGGCAAGACTTACGGTAGAGGCGTTTTCCCCATGATGGACTTACGGCACAGAGAGGTGGACTCATCGTCGATGTGCTCTCCTTCCTACGGATCGCCGACGCTCTTCATCGGTAGGTCATGGGATTGGGATTCAATTCACCAATGGTGGTGAGGGCAACACGGCAGAGAAGACCTAGTTTTTTCATTCGTACTGTTGTTGCCCTTCGTTGCTCTGGCTAGGACCCTTTTGTTCGGGAAGCTAGGCAATATAGGCCCTGTTTAGTTCCCTTCAAAGTTTTCCATCCAAATGTCATATCAAGCCAATTTTACATGCATGGAGTATTAAATATAGACGAAAAAATTAATCCATCACATGAATGGAATGTATGTGACTAGACGAATCTAATAAGCCTATTTAATCCATGATTTGCAGCAGAGAATGCTACAGTAATCATTCACTAATTATTGATTAATTACCCTCTGATTACCCGTTATTAGATTCGTCTCGCGATTTTCTGGCTAGATCTGTAATTTGTTTTATTAGTAGTCCACGTTTACTACTCCTCAATGATATATTTCCTTTGATATGACATTTCCATCAAAATTTTAATTTCCACCCATCTAAACACCCCCATAATTTGTTTTTGGCTTTTGTTGATACTATGCGGGACTTTTAGATTTTCTGAGATGGGAAAATGCGTGAGGGACTTTTGGATGGTGATACTTTTTTTTAACCCCGTAATTAAATGAGAAACATGAGCCGTGAAGAGAAGGGTAAGGTGGGTTTGATGATTTGATCTGCACCCTTGTTAGATAGTCCCACCATAGATAAACGGCCAGATATTTTTCTTTTTCTCCAATTAACGTGGGATTTTCTAGAGAGTCTGTGATTAGCATGATTAGTATATGTATAGATCTAAAACACATCCTTACTGTTTTATGGTGAATTCAAGTTAAATAATCTTAGATGTGTACACAATCACCATCACACACCCCAAGTTCTTTTATGAGTAATTACAAATTTAATTAAAGAAAGGGAAGGTCAGACAAAATTTGTCTAGGTGAATGTGACCGATCAATACACCCCGGGTCTATCATTATGCAAGTATGATGGCTCGATATAAGATCACCTCTCATGCATGTGCATCTCGTGTAGAGCAAGTCCTCGCCGACGGAGACTACGAGCTGGTGCCAGCCGGAGAAGAAGGGCAAGCCTCGGGAGACGTGAACGTGATCCAGGTGGAGGACGAACCGAACCCCGCTGCAGAGGATCCCAAGCTAACCACGTGCCCGAAGGCAAGCCGCGGAGCATGTCCTATGTTCTGAAATTATGCAACTATGCTTTTTAAGTTATGTTTGTGCATTTACGTTCAGGAGTTGAATTGAAACCCTAGTTGCATGATCCTAGGTACCTATGCTTTGCAATACTAGTATGTTAGGTCGATAGTTGCCACGCTATAAGGACCCGGTAAAAGTCGAGTGATTTCCTGTCACTCGCGAGATATAGGAATCAACTGCTTTACTTATGTTGGAATCATAAGGATGACGGGCGGGGATTTTTCTCATGTAGATTCCCCGTCCGCGTATGCTAAAACTGGTTAAGGTCGAATGGTACGGTACCGATGGTTAAGTTTTTGAACGTACTAAGCACTTGTCGATTCTATGGGGTCGGTAAGTTTAGTACCTACATGAATTGGGGGTGCGGACTTTTTCCTGCTCCTTCCGGGAACTCTTTCCCCATGCCTCGAACATGTGGGTACGAGGGGCGTAAGTGTTCGGTTCGGCCGGCCTTAGACCTCGTATGCCAGGGGGAGTTTGGCTCCGGACGCAACTCGAGGATTGATGGGAACTACCTGGTAGCGCTAGCCTTTGGCTGAGTGCGATGATCCGTGTGCTTAGGTCCACCTTGCAAGGTTAAGAAATCGGTTCGAACTGTCTGTTTTCTCGCAGCTAATGAGACTACTTAACCCCGCTGCCGCATTGAGTAAGAAAGTGAAACATGACGATGATGATAACTTGTTGCTTGCTTAATTGCTTGCTCAACATGCTTGTCTAGATTAGTTGCTTACCTAGAATGGATAACTACCACTAGAACTTGATGCTAAAATATTGAAAGCAAGGACCCACTCTTAGTCGCTCTTTGGCAAAACAAACCCACCAGCCAAAAGCCTCTCATGTCTAGGAGTCGGTGATGTCGGGTAAGTCTTGCTGAGTATTAGTATACTCAGCCTTGCTTGTTGAATTGTTTTCAGGTAGTGTTGTCGAGGAGATGTGTTGATAGCCAAAATTGGCACCGGTTGGATTTTGCTGTCAGCCTGGGCAAACCGATCCGATCGGGTTGCCTAAACCAGTCAGATCGGTTTTGGTAAAGTCTTCAAATTGCAGATTTGATTGTACCATCATCTTCATCTCGTCGAGACGATCGAAATGCATATGTGGATCGCCCAATTTAGAGTCCGGATGGGGTAGTTATGACATCGGGAAGATCTACACCTGCGGAGACTAATCAGACCGGTTTGAGGACCGTTCCGACCGGTTTTGTCAGCCAAATCCGAAATAGGAGTTGTATTTTGGCATGTGATTTATGTAATCTTTGACTCCTACTGGGGCAAGACCTCCCCACCCTATATTTACGAAGGGCCACGGCCGATTGAGGGTAATTACAATCGAATCAAACAATTATCTACTTTTATCTCTCAAACCCTAACTTTTCCAATCTCCCATGCTGTTCGTCTACTGATCTCCACGACTAGAGATGGCATCCTAGGTTTTGCTAGTCGACCTAGGGCACGTCCAGCGACGTCCATGCCCTGACGGGGTCCCTCCCGGGCGTGAGCTTCGACGGCCTTTGCTAGTTTGCTCGTAAACTAGTCGTTCTTCGCCACGTAAGTGCGCTGAAATTATCCCTTTGCTGGTTTGCTCCTAAACCTAGCCGTCCTCCATCACGTAAGTGTGGTAGTTATCCCCTCGAGCGATCGATCTAGGCAAAATACTCCAGAACCGGTCTGATCAGTTCCCAAACCGATCTGACCTATCTTGAGCTCCAAAACCGATCTGATCGGTTTCCAAACCGTTCAGACCTGTTTTCGCAGCAATCTGCCGTTCAGTCTTTTCGCGACCCGCATGCTCCAGTGCTTTCGTGTGTTGGCCCAAAAAAGCGTCAACACATTTTGGCGACTCCGCTGGGGACATTGAAGGTCTGGTTGATTTAAAACCGACCGATCAAACCCTAGCCTATTATTTTTATATATTACTTCGATTCGCCATTATCATTGCATCTGGTCCTTCAAGGCCGTTGCATATATTGTTTTGCCATTGAGTCAGGCTGCTCAAGCCGGCTGCATTGTGCTTTGCTTATTGGATTATATTGAAGATTACAAGAGAAGCGAAGTTTTGGTCTTTATTGCTTGGATTATCTTGAATATCTGGATTTATCACAAGATCAGGAGCATCAAGACCTATTATGGCGGGCTATCCTTATTCTCCACAACAATATTACTATAACAAGCCCGAGGTACAAGTTGCAAATGCATGTTATGTTTCTAATAATTATTTTGCAAGCAGGGATGAAAATGGTAACTGTTTTGATTGATTCCGTTTTTTATCGTATTACAATACTTATTATTTTCAACTAACTTTTTTCATCATATTGTTCCGTTTTGATCTATTTATTTAATAAAATAAAAAAATTTGAAAATTTTGTGATATATTTGTAGAATTTGCAAAAATTGTGATACCGTTTACCGACCGTTTCCGCTCGTTTTCATCCCTATTTGCAAGTATCATGAATCCCCATGTTGATGTTGCTAGATATGATAATAGTAGGCATATCGTGTCGGCTAGTCATTTTTTAGATAGTGCTCCTAATTATGCAAATTATGATTCTGAATGTTATATGCAAAAGCCGTTGTCAAATAATATGCATACTTTGAATTTTAATGACACTAGCAACATACAACATTATTCTCAATCATCGGCCGCGGAACAAGTTCAATTGCCGGTGACTAATTTTTATGAGACACCATATGCTAGTAGTTGTCATAATTTTTAGCAAGGTGTTTCATCTATTGATTTGTCGGCTGCAAATTTGCAATATGTGGTTCAGCCACAAAATAGGCCGGCGAATGAGAAAGTTGGCTATGCTAATTCTAGCTATCCAGCCAGCTATTCTCAAACATCATATGCTGCACAACATGTTAGTAGAGTGGAGGTTGCATCTACTTTTTTGGCACCATACATAAATGCTAATAATCATGATTCGGTTCCAAATGTTCATAGCAACTATAGCCGGATTAATGAAAATTCAGCAAGCACGTGTACATCTCCACACATTAATTCAGCATATGATATATCTCAAACATCATGTGATACCAATCTCTATAACATTCAGCAAGGTAGAGATGAATCGGTTTCTGATTACAAAGAACGATTCAACAGAGTGAAGAATTGTTGCCTTGATTTGTCTATCTCTGATTCGGGTTTAGCTAATCTTGCTTTTAGAGGTTTAAAATCATCTCTTAGAGAAAGACTAAAAGGTAGAGAATTTTATTCACTTGCTATGGTATTTGTGGGAGCTTGGGCAGCAGAGCTCCGAATGATGAAAGAAAATAAGAACGATTCAGATTTGAGCAAAAGTTCAGTTATTATGACAACTGGACGATCTGTGTCTGTACAAGCAAAAGAAACAAGCTTAGCTGTAGAAGATCATGTCGATCATAAGAAAACAGCTACATTTCATTTTCCTGAAGCCGAAGGTGTCGTACATTTATATTTATCCAGTGATAATCATGTCATCAACAAATGACAAGTTCAGGCTAAGAAAAGTTTAATCAGTAGTGGCAATGAAGGATGCGAAAAGGAAATATTGGTGTGTCGTGACTTGGTGATTTCTAGCAACCCTAGGAGAACCGGTCTAACCAGCCCTATAAACCGGTCTAATCGGTTTCTACAGGAAGCAGTCGCTGTGTGCTCCACCAAGAAAAGAAGCATGAAACCATTTACATCAAGGTCCCTCGCATCTCCAACATATTCAGCAAGGTATGCTTTGCAAGTAATTCCCAATCAGATCATGCATTTTCAATTAATTCATCCACTTGTGATGCTATTGTGAATACTTCTAAAAGATCGGTTGAGGATAGTGATTTACTTGCTAGTAATGTCAAACCTTCAGATTCTGTCAGCCCTTGTACTATAAAAGTCAGAAAGGCCAACAACAGTAATATTTTGGCATTTAACTTAATCCATCATCGTTGCGAAAGTTTTTCTCTACATGGTTTACTTGTGGTCATTCTGAAATTAAAAGGAAAAAACCAAAACCGAAAGGCATTGTGAAATCCGACGCTAATACAGTGATGAGCTCTAAGGTGTCGGATATGAGAAGCATAAGAAGACCTATAGCCGAATGGATTGATGAGAAATCTGAACCGTTCGTTTGCTTGGCCTTAAAGCCTTCTCCACAAAAGCATCGGGTAGAGAAAATGAAATATACTTTTGATTTGACTTTATGTGATGATTTATTTGATATCTTACTTGAGCATAATTTTATTAAGTTATTTGAGCACAAAGTCATTCCATCACCTCCTGAATTAGAAAACCGAATGTATTGCAAGTTTCATAATTCATTTGATCATAGTACTAGCAATTGTAATATGTTTCGCCAAATAATACAGTCGGCCATTGATACCGGACGACTGAGATTTGCTCAACACAAGAGGATGACCGGTTGATTTCAGTCGGTCTTGATGAGAAAAGTATTGTTGAAGAAGAGGATTCTAACTCCTTAAGTGATGATAATGACGTCGTCCATGAATTGCAAGTCGAGGATAATGCTAAGGACGACGAGCTTATCAAAATCCCAGAAGTCATTGAAGGGCATGCAACTTCTTCCCCGTCATACCAAGAACCTATTGTTTTGGTTGTGCTGAAGAAACAGGTCGGATCGGTTTGCCAAACAAATCTGATCGATTTTGCCAAACAGGTCGGACCGGTTTCTCAAACCGATCAGACCGGTTCTGGTCTGAAGAAACCAGAAATGTCTAAGTCTGAACATTCTGGGGTGAATGGAGGCAAAGACCATCTCAAGTACAAAGACAAAAAGCTGAAGCTCACATTTGATAAACTTCTGGCTAAATATCTGAGAGATAATGAGACCAAGCCTGCTAGTCGGTCAAATAATGTCAAACAAGAAAAAATGCCTCCTAAACATAATTCTAGAGATTGGAGTCGGCAAAAGAAGGGATCATATTCAGCAGCGCCATGTCCTCATTCTAGGTCACCGATGCCAATTCCATATGGTCCACATGAAGCTAATGTTCATCCTTACTCTCACCGGGATGAAATGATCCATGGGCATGTACTCCTTTGTATTTCAGACCATATTATGTAGAGTATGCAGCTCCAAGGGAGTCGGTGTATGCTAGACAACCACATGTTAAAAATGACCGTCTTAAGCCAACAAGTTAGTCTAGAGTTTATGAGAAGAAAAAGGTTGTCAAGCAAATCTATAGAGTCAAAAAGGATAGACGCAAGGATACAAGTTCAGATCTGAATGCAAACAGTGAAAAGCCGATTAAGATGTTGAACACTTCGGCTATTAATGGCAAAGAGGAGGAAAATTCAGATATCGATATTCCTAGTGCCAAATCTGAACAAAGGAAGTTAAAGGAGCCTAAAACTAAGAAGGAAGTGTTGCTGTCAAGAATTGAAACAAACTTAAAAGGCCCACTTAGTTCATCAAATTGGCAAAAGAATAAGCTCCAAAAACTTAGTGCCGAAGAGCTAAAAGAAAAGAATATGGCATGGGTTCCTAAAGCAAGTGTTCAAACTCAAGACAAGTGTGATGTTGAAGCAAACGGTGCAACAAAGTTGAAGAAGAAGAGAAGGTTTGAAAGACGATCTTCAAATATGAGGTTTGCACCAAATCACCAAAATTATTGGCAGTTGCATCATCCATTTGCTTTACAAATACCACGTATGCTTATGTCTTGGAATTCATCCATTGATATGTTTGGTTATTCCTCATGCTACCATTCTAATCCTTGGACACCATGTGGGTCTTTTCCTGGGGGGTTATCATCAAATTACTATACATATTGATTAAGTGCAATAGGTGTTGCTCTTAATTTTTGAAAGCCAAAATATTAGTTCTTAGATGTGATTCCTGCATATATATATCTCTCTACACTTTGTTTCGGCTATACATACCCTTATGGATGAATTCATTATGGATGATAATTTGTTATCGTCATTGCCAACACATATGGCCGATGAATATTTTTGACCATCGTTTTAAAGTGTTGCTTCCCGAAAAGAGATCAATTATTGGCTTCAATGCTCGGGGGGCAAGTTACTAGGCAAAATCAAATGACATGGCCGATAGATGCTATCGTCCTTGAAAAGCAAGACATGGTTGATGTGCTGGTGTTCGACATTGTTCCTATACAATTTTGGCTTTGGTTGAATGTTTCTTGGAACGCAAGCTTTACCAAGAAACAGGGGGGCATATGTTGACAGCCAAAATTGGCACCGGTTGGATTTTGCTGTCAGCCTGGGCAAACCGATCCGATCGGGTTGTCTAAACCGGTCAGATCGGTTTTGGTAAAGTCTTCAAATTGTAGATTTGATTGCACCATCATCTTCATCTCGTCGAGACGATCGAAATGCATATGTGGATCGCCCAATTTAGAGTCCGGATGAGGGAGTTATGACATCGGGAAGATCTACACCTGCGGAGACCAATCAGACCGGTTTGAGGACCGTTCCGACCGGTTTTGTCAGCCAAATCCAAAATAGGAGTTGTATTTTGGCACGTGATTTATGTAATCTTCGACTCCTACTGGGGCAAGACCTCCCCACCCTATATTTATGAAGGGCCACGGCCGATTGAGGGTAATCACAATCGAATCAAACAATTATCTACTTTTATCTCTCAAACCCTAACTTTTCCAATCTCCCATGCTGTTCGTCTACTGATCTCCACGACCAGAGATGGCGTCCTAGGTTTGCTAGTCGACCTAGGGCACGTCCGGCGACGTCCATGCCCTGACGGGGTCCCTCCCAGGCGTGAGCTTCGACGGCCTTTGCTAGTTTGCTCGTAAACTAGTCGTTCTTCGCCACGTAAGTGCGCTGGTTATCCCTTTGCTGGTTTGCTCGTAAACCTAGCCGTCCTCCATCACGTAAGTGTGGTAGTTATCCCCTCGAGCGATCGATCTAGGCAAAATACTCCAGAACTGGTCTGATCAGTTCCCAAACCGATCTGACCTATCTTGAGCTCCAAAACCGATCTGATCGGTTTCAAACCGTTCAGACCTGTTTTCACAGCATTCTGCCGTTCGGTCTTTTCGCGACCCGCACGCTCTAGTGCTTTCATGTGTTGGCCCAAAAAAGCGTCAACAAGATGGTTGCCGGTCTGACCTAGCCGACCACCCTTCCTCCGGGTTGGACTATTGTCTGGGACGAGGATGCTGCTGAGTGATGTCACGACGGCTTCACGTGACGTCAGTATCGTTCCGAATAATTAGTTTATTTCCATTGTAATTTGAACTCTGAACCATTTTATTTTATGCATGAACTTGGTTTGTAGTAAAGTACCTCAATGGGACCTATTTAATAACTGTGGATTGTTGTAATCTCTGGTACTCACCTTCGAGTGAAGTATTTGCATGATTTGTTTCGATCGAGGTAACTGTTCGTGGTTGCATCAGGCTCGACCCGACAGACTGTCCTCTTACTCCGTTTTAATTGCGTGATGACCAATGGAGGGTTAGCGCACTTAAGCTGGATTAATTTGAGCAGTTCTGCCACAGCTGGTATCAGAGCAAAAAGTCGTGCACCAGAGGTTCGCATGGTCCCAATACACTTGTTTTACAATAAAACTTGACCAACTAGTGCTTTACGAAAACTCGTTAGATCGCTAAGGATTAACTAGACCGTGAAGCCCTAGAGGGTATTTTGGGTTGTTTCTGGTGGCTTGTTACCTATGGTATATTTGACTAACTGCCCAGCACACCCTTGCCCACGTGTTTAATACGTGCGCTGGTTTCCGTGCCCCGCGTGCACGAAGGGTGATAGGATTTCCATTCCAAGGAACCTATCATTACGGTTGTGTATGAGTCGTCACATGTTTTATATGTGAGCAAGGTCTTGATGGTATAGTTCTAATTCAAATGAGCCTATCATCCTGGTTGTTCGCCATGTTCGAGACATGTGCATGATGCCGCATCACGAGTTATGCGAAGGGTTGTGTGCTCTATTCAAAATGAGCGTACAATCTAGACTAGATGCACTGCCCATGCAGTGTTGAATGCATGGATGCCGTTTTTTTATAAATGAACGGTAATGAATGGGGACGCTTCCGTGGCGTGCTTGGCACGAAAGGTTCATGGTTTTCTTGCAGGTACACTGACTCCGTTCGTTTAAGTTCCGTTGGTCTGAGTGACGACTAGCTATTATAAGGAGAGACGTATCTTATGCCTTGCCACCGGCACTAACAACGTACACCAAGGCTTCTTGGTATTTGTGAGAACGAATTTGGTTCTATTACACCATGTTAACAACTCTAAAAATTGCCAAGAGAAACCTTGGGAACAAAAGAGCTAAAAATCGTGGTTCAAACCTGCGTAGCTCTGCTGGTCTGAATTTTTCGGGTCATTAAAACCCCTCAGTTGGCTAGGTACCCTAAATAAAAGTTGTTCATAATTTCATAACCAAGGTGCTGTAAAACTCTCAAGATTTTTGGGTAAGTAAAACTCGAGTTATGTTAAAAATGCGAACTGGCTGTTTGCTGAAAATTCTGGCAGATAGCAAGTTGGCAGTTTGAAGTTTTGCCCACCTTAAGCCCAAAACCAACCAAATCCTTGAATACCAAATATGTGGGTAATGTCCTTAAGGACAATTTGGTAAATTTTGGGAACTTTTGGTTGGTAAGTTTAGAGTTACACCCGTTTTTCTACCACTGTTCCGATCTGTCTTTTTCTTCCACACGGTTCTCACTCATTCTATTGTTGACTCTCTACAGATGGCAGCTCCGGCTTAGTTTGAGCTTCGTGACGACGGTCTCCGCCACTCAGAGTGTCTAGCTGGAGAGGGCTTCCCTTCCATCTCGTGGGACACCTTGAGAGCTGTCGGCTACGCAACACCGCCGCACTACGCGTGTCGCGAGTACACTGAGTTTGGGATACCCCGCTGTACTGTCAGAGTTACCGTGGCTCCCCACCCTTACTACCGGGAGCGGCCCATCTTCACCACTGAGGTTATCAGTTCCCGCCTGGTGGATGCTACGGAGATAGCCGCCCTGAGGATGTACAGTAACTTCCGCCCGGTTGACGTTGTTGCTCATCCGGTGGGGTTGCTTCCTTTCCTTCACCCGGATGACCCGAGATGGCTGGCTAATTTGTTCTGCTGGACCACGGTTGTTACTCTTTCTGGAGAGTCAGAGACTGTTGGCACTCCTTAGCGTCACGTTTTAGCAACGCTTCAAGAGCGCGAAGATATATGTCGTTGTATGCAAAATGAATTCTGCAAGTGCACAGAATAAATCTCGTTGTAGCACTTCACCTCGGGAGTAACCCCAGGGTATCGTATTTATATTTCCGCAGGGAAGCAGATGGTTAAAGTGTATTGAAGAATGAAATGATATATCTTGCCAGGAATATCAAGCCACAAACCCAGGGCACAAACTCTAGGTTTGGGGGATAATGGTCAAGTAAATAACCGGATAGAAGGTCTAGAAGACCAGCGACACACGGAGCACCTATTTCTAAAGAAAAGGAAAAATGTTGGGAGAGACCGGACCTAGACACTTCCTAACACAGAGCAAAAGGCACTCTAGCCTTAGCCTAGACTCTAGCTTAGATACCGGGAACAGAGCTCGCTTCGACGGCTAGAACGGGAGAACCTCAGAACGGGATGAGAGAGGGGGTTCTCCGGGCTCAGCATTACTGTTATGAATACACCCGAACGTGGTGGACTACGAAGGACGGACAGGGCTGTCACCACCTGCCGCCTACCACTGCAGTTCCGTGGGGTGCAACACACTTCCTAGTTAATCAACAAGCCAGACACCACGTCTGCACTCGATGATTAAGATTTCTCTTGAGGCCTGTCAAGAGAAATCCCCGTCTTCCCTAAGGCGTCTTACGGCCCGGTCAAGGCGAGCAAACCCGCGAGATAAAGCCCGGTAGAGCTAAACTAAACTCTACACCAAAACTAAAGGGGGATAGAACTTTGCTCTAAAGAGAGCAAGATCTTTACTCTAAAGAAGAGCAAGACAAAAAGACAAAAGATAAACTTAAGCTCTGAAGTAAGAAAGTAATTGTATTAATAAACTCTTCAAAAGAAGGAAATGATACAAGAGCTTTACCAGAACTCCGAGGACTCCGAAGATCCGAGCTAAGCTCGACTCGACTCTACTCCCAACTCTAATCCTAATATAAGAAATGGAAAAGATACAAGAGCTCCCTTCAAGTAAAGACTTGAGATATGTGGTGTGTGTCTTCCCAAGGTGAATGAGCTGCCTTTTATAGCCTCCAAGGGGTGGATGTCAGCTTCATTAGCACGCCAAGAACTTGCTTAAACTTCACGCAGAGGGGGGCACGTGGCGGCCACAGTGTGACACCCCGTGTCACTTAGAGACTTAACACACTGAATTAAACTTGTAAATCATTCATCTCATCACTCGTGACATTTGTTTGTGCATTTGTTGTAATGTAATGATTGTCATTTTAGGTGAATGTCATGTTTTAATTACATATTAAGTATGAAAATTAAATCGACAAGTGAGAGTCTTGACTTTGGTGCTTAACATGTTTTTAAACTCATTAGTATGTTAGTTTAGCCATTCAAAAGTCAGATTTCAAATTTGAGTTCATTTGGTTCAATTTTGGCTAAGTTATAACTCTTTCATTTTTTAACTCTTTTAGGAGCGTAATTAAAATTAAAAATACTTAACATGTAACTTTTGGCCAACATGAAAGTAACACTTTGAAGTATGTATTTTCATCTAGGCATGTTGTCTTTGATCGAAAACATCTTTTACTTGCTCAAATTGTTGGTCAACATTAGGTCAAACCCCTGTTTTCAGCAACCTCTTGAAAATGGCTAAGTCCTGAAAAACAGCAACAGCTGGCCAAATTGAGGGCTTAATAACTTTTTAATGTAATTCAACATTAAACCAAAACAAGTTCATGGTTAGAATAGTGGTAGTGTGGGCTCTTGAAAATCATGAACAAGTTCAGGTTTACAAACTGTAGTCATTTTATTTTTGGGCTCAAAGTCAGCCAAATCAAACAAATTTCTGGACACTTAGAATCTGTTGGAACTCGAGTTTTGGCCAATATTTTCATGGTCTTAGCTCCCAAACCAAACCGAAGTGAACCAAGTCCTTATAATCAAAGTTGTTCACCTATACCCTCTCCAACTTTTGTGTAGGAATTTTGGAAAGTTTATACACGAAATCTCGTGTTTGGATCAAAGTTTGGGGAAGGGTTTGAGCGCTGTAGTTACTGAATCTACTTCGTCGATTCAGTAAATCGAACAGAGCAGGGGGACCGACCCGCGCCCGTGCGCTTGCGCCGAGCCGTGCCACGCGCCGCGCCTGCTGTCCCACGCCACGCGTCGTCGCTCCGCATTGCCAGTTGCTTTCCAAACCATGCAGCCCGCTTCGCTGTCGAGTTTGGCCGGCGACACATCTCAAGCCGACAGCGAGCACCGGAACAAGCCGCCAGACGACCTCGAGGAAAATTCACCGCTCTAGTTTTACCTCACTCCAATTCACCGCCCCAGTAACTCCGCGACCTCGTCAGCTTCGCCCTCGACCACTCCGCTCCATCTCCCATCGCTCCCATCGCCGGCAATCGCCTGAACAGATCGCCATTGCCGTCGCCCCTACCTTCCCGAGGAAACCCATCTTCCCATCTTTCTCCAATCCCACAAACCACTCAAATGGATAGTCCTTGAGCTCCTGAAGCCGTACCCACTCTCCTCGTGAACTCCGAAGCTCCGGTGAGCTCTAGCGCCGGCCATCTTTCTGGCCGTCCGCCGTCGCCCGCGTAGGACCTTTTTCCCCTCACTAATCCTCGGGTCTTTCATGCCTAGGCGGTGCGGCTTGGGGTCCTCATGGTGTAGAGCGTCTCCGGCAAGTCGCCGGCCTTCTCTCCGGCGAGCAGCCGTCGGTCAACTGCGGCGGCCTCTCTGTGTCCGTCCGTGAGAAGGCCAGGGGTCTCCAATTAGAAGACGTATTCTTTCCAGGGGGTTTTGTGAAATATTGTTGGGCTTAAGTGTTAAGGTGGAGTAGTTCTGGGGGTGTTCTCGTAAGATCCAAGGGTTAATTCATACAGAAAGGACCGGTTGGTATTGATCCTTTTAGATCCAGGGGCTTATCTGCAAATCTGTGAATTCTTTTTCGTTTATTTAACCCGTGATAAATCGCAGATCTTGTTAAATGCATAGTAAATCGTAGAAAAGTGATAAAAATATGAAACCAATTTTGTTGAGTCTCTTACATCGTTGGTTACGGAAGAAAAATATTAAATCATGTTGTTAGAGTAGTAATTTCTGAGATACGGTTTTATTTAGATCTATAGCTTTATTTCAAAACAAATATTTCTTCATGTAAAAAAATAGTGAAAAAATCCCAGTAGCTCTGTTTTGTGCATATATGGTCATAGAAGAATATTTGGATGCATTCAGTATGTGTAGAATGAATTAAGAATTTACTAAATAAGAATCTTGAATGTGTTATTAAAAATACTTATTAGAATGTTTTGAAGCTCAGTAAATCATGAAAAATCTGTATCAATGTATAGTCAATAATTCTGGGTCATTTTATATTTTTAGGTATAATTGTGTTGCTGTTACTGTTTTTGGTAGGTTTCTAGTCATTTTGTCTTATTCGAAATAAATAGTTTCTATTAGAGAGAAAAATGTTTAGAAAAATTCAGTAAGATTCTTGGTACCTGGCGGAAAAAAAAAGGAAATATCATATGATAAAATGGGAGGCTCTGTGCACACCGAAGGAATGTGGAGGGTTGGGATTCATCAATACCCGAGCTATGAACGCAGCCCTGCTGGCTAAGTGGATATGGAGAATTGAAAGCGGTGATGACAGCCTCTGTATCAAGCTGCTAACGAAGAAATACTTGGGCAAAGGAAATTTTTTCCAGTCAAAAAGCCGAGGGTGCTCACAGTTCTGGCAGGGACTGATTAAAGCCGGGGAGTGGTATCAATATGGCAGAGTCTCTGTGGCTGAAGATGGAGGGAGCACTAGGTTCTGGATAGACACATGGCAGGGAAGCTGTCCGTTCAAAACAGCTTACCCAAATCTGTTCAATATCTGCCATGAGCAACAAATTTCTGTAGCAGATGCTAAGAAGATGGGCTGGAGGTTCAAATTTAGAAGAAACCTTGGGGAAGTGGAGGTAGCAGAATGGATGGAAATGCAGGAGAGGATAAAACTTTGGACACCATCTGAAAACAGGGACAGGGTCGTGTGGAAGTTGGGCAGTAAGCCGGAGTATAACACACGCTCGCTATACAGGTTCATGGTTGATCCAGGGTGTATTGACAGAAGGATGGTGGACATGTGGAATACAAGGTTACCGCTGAAGATACAAATTTTCCTGTGGATGGTTTGGCATGACAGACTGCAAACTGCAGTCCAGCTGAAACTGCGAAAGTGGAGTGGCCCAATTGAATGCAGGCTCTGCAACGAGATGGAGGATGTGAACCACATAATGTTTCAATGCCCAATAGCTAGATTTGTATGGTGCTGGATTAGAGATAGCCTGGGGTGGTCCGGCATTCCCACCAACATTACAGATTACACTGACTTAATTTTGGATGGAGGGGGGAGGTCTCATGTAGATAGAAATATCTTCCTACTTGCTGGAGTGTGTTGGGCTTTGTGGAAAACTAGAAATGACTGGGTGTTTTCTAATATTATACTCTCTAACCCCAAACAGATTGCTTACAAGATCCTCGGCTTTCTCCAGCACTGGAGCAAGATGGCGTCGGAGAAGGAACAGCTAAAGCGAGAAGAACTGACGAGAAGACTGAAGCTTGGACTGGAGAGAAGTTGACGCAGGAGTGCGGAGAGGTGATGTGCCAGTAAAAAGCTCCATCAGCTTTTACTCAGGCCCTGAATGCCGTTGGTGGTGCAGGCGGGAACGCTTCTGGAGTGCCGGGGCAGGCTGCCCTCTTTGGTTTTCGCTTTTGTTTTAGCTCGTTTTGTCATGCCCAGGAGGCAAAACGTTGTATGTTCTTCTCGTAAGGTGAATGGGGGTTTTGATGGTGCTGCTAAAGGTTAGAGGTCTTTTTTTGGTTAGAAGGGGAGTGGTGGAGGGTGTCTTGCGAACAATGCTAAAATTGTAAAGCTGGTACCCCCAGCAGACCAAAACTCTTTGGGCTTTCAATATAAGCTGGACCAAATGGTCTTTGGTCTAAAAAGATTCTTGGTACCAGAGTAGCATTTAAAAGGTTTCATGTTCTCAGTTTAAATCGTATAGCTTTGTAATCTATTTTGTCTTCATATTATCAACCATTTTAGCTATTTAGTTAGTTAAATATTAATACTTAAAGTTAGTACGAATACTTTTGTTGGTTTAAACTGTTACTAAATACAATAATAGGTTAGCTGTTCCATGCCAACAACTCAGTTTGTTGTGTAGTAGAATAATTTGTATAAGAAGAGATTTGCACTTACTCTATAAAAGGATAAAAACTTGTGTTTAACAAATCAAGTCATGTTTGTTTTGTGAATTGTTCATCTTTGTACTTAAGCTGTATAATTGAGTTGCTACAATTTATCTTATATGCATCATATTAATTTTGTTTCTGTAAACTCATACATGTGCATCACGTTCTAGCAGACGGGATTTATAATCTGGTGCCCGAGACTGAGGGTGAGCAGGCTGAGGCTAATATTATTGTTGCTGATATTGAACAAGACCCGAGCCAAGACTCGGAAGGGCCCAAGGCCAGTGAAGGCAAGCACCGGAGCATATAACCTTTTACAATGGCCTACAGTTCAAATATTTACTTTCAAGTTTCTTTTATATGCATTTAATTTTTATAGGAGTTAAATGTAACCTTAGTTGCATGATCCATAGGAATCCCTGATATACTAGTATGTGTAGGTCGATAGAATTGCTAGGCTGGTTAAACGGTAGAAGTCGAGTGATTGCCTGTCACTCGCGAGATATAGGCTGGTTACCTTGATCAGAAAAATGTTGAGTATATCAGATACTTGGAAAATGATTTAGACCGGGCGGAGAGATGTGGTAGGGAAAAGAATGTGGTTTTTGTAGCTCCGCCTGTGTCGGTTAAGGCCCGTCCGTTGTTGGCTCTGGGATCAAGTTTGAATTGTACTACCTCACATGCTGGGAGTAAGAGGTAGTTGAAACTGGTAACTTATGTACTTTAGCTCACACTGGTATGTTGAACTACGCCTGACTTCCTATTCATGTACCGGTTAGAGAAATAACTCATGGCTGACCCGTCATTGGTATCGGTGAGGACTGGTACTTGAGGGTCGCAGGGTAGGTCAAGTATTTAGTGTTGGCTAAAGGAACGGCTGGCATGAGCTACTCGACGGGTACGCTTATGCCGTGTGGGTAGGTTAACCTTGCAAGGTATAAAATCGAATCGATTCGCCGTACTCACGGTATTGAGCCCTTGATCTCTGGGTCGCATCGCTAGTTAAGAAAGTGAATATGATGATGATATATATACATGCTGTAATGATTTAATCAAGTGCTTGCTCTCTTTGAAAAGTCTTTACAAATGCTTATCTAGAATAATTAGCTCAACAATAATTTGGATGCTAAAACTTGAAAGTAAGGATCTACTTTTAGATGCTTCTTTTTGGCAAAACAACAACCCAGCCAAAAGCTTTGCATACTGGAAGTATTTTTCTAAGGATATCCTAGAGTCGGGTAAGCCTTGCTGAGTATTAGATTACTCAACCTTGCCTGTGGATTATTTTACAGATGAGGATGATGCTAGAGTAGCCGAGCAGGTGGCAGAGACCTTTCCTTTTGGTATTCCAGATGGTTATCACCTTGAGTTTGTTCCGGCTGCTACTGGTGTGGAGCCGAGGGAGTAATATCACATGTCTGGGCTGCCTCTGTGATATATGTGACGTCGTTAGATTTGTCTTTTAAATTTCCGCTGCAGTTTGAACTCTGTGTTGTAATAACTTAATAATCTGGCCTGTTTTGTAAATTAAATCCTTGTGAACTGTGTTGTAAAATTTGTGACTCGTTCAATCATCTGTGCTCATCTTGGAGTGAGACTTGCCTTGTATTGGTTTCGACAATGTGATCAGTGGTGTAATCGGGAGTCACCCGACAGCAACTACACGGTTACGTCAGTTGAAGTGCGAGTGTGCTGTACTGCTTGCATTAGCTAAGGGACAATGCACTTGAGCTGACATAATTTGGAGTGGTTCTGCCACACACAGGGGCAGGCCGATCAGCCTCCCCTAGGCCGGCCGACCCGGCTCTGGTGCCAAGTGGCACCGCCTTTCGCATGGATGGTCCTGATGCTCTCCAAAGGTCGGTAACAGTTGTGTTTAGTTGAAGCTTGTCCGGGAATCCTATGATGTGGGTCCTTCAATCCTTGTGCTTCCCACTCTAGGCCTTCCGGGTCCTTGGATCAAACCGACGTTGATTGCACGGTTATTGATCATCCTGGATACTTGACATGGCTTGTGGATCAGTGGCATGGCCAGACCTGGCAGGGGAGGCCGGTCGGCCTAGGCTAGGCTGGCCGGCCTGGCCCTGTGCCAGGTTTGGCCCTTGTTTCTCCTGGTTTGTCCTGCAAGTACAACTCATCGAAAACTTGTGGAATTTGTCAGTAAAAATACTTTTATGTATGGAATATGGTATGATCATCCTCCTTTTACCGAAATGTTGACGGTCACTACGAGGTTATAATGGCCGTCAACACGCCCCCAAGCTTAGACTCTTGCTCGTCCTCGAGCAAGGCTAAAAGTTTAGGTTCGGTAGGTCAGGAGTTCCTTCAATGTGTATACCCTTTAAGTACCTTGTGCTTAAGCCAAAACTCAACGAATCATTTGAATAAGTTGGCATAAAAGAGAACTCATACCATGGCTCCACGTGGGGTTGCAGCGGTTCACGTTTTGGGCTATTGAGAGCTTGAACGGTCATTTCTAAAGTATTTCCTGCAACTTTTCAGGTTCCATCTCGGAGATATGAATTTTTTCAAAGATGGTTTATTCATTCCCTGATGGTACTCTCGAGTCACTCAAGGTGTTTAATCCTCACTCTTGGTCGGGATTGACCAACTTTCCCTACACTACGGCTGAAGTGGAGTTGTAGGTAGGGTAAGAGTGGCATACCTTGGTTACTTCTGTTGTCGAGTCGAAGAGTGGTTCGCGAGCAGTGACACTCGTCAAATTCCGGTCTTTGGAATTCATGGGTTTTCAAGTGGAGAGGGAGAAGGTGTGATGCTCAAAGGTCTTGGGACTCCTTATTTTCTCTCATATTTTTGAGATGTTTCTCTCTTCTCTTTTTTTTGGATGGAGCATAGTCTCCATCTCTTTTTTTTTTCGAATACATCTCTTCTCTTACTTTGGTAACAGAGAGGAATTCAACTTTGTATGGAGTAATTGAGGACCTTTGGGGTGAGCTTTGTGATGAGGTGAGTGTATGTCATCGACGGTGGATGTCAACCCCGGAGTGGGACTTTGAATAGTTGGACATTTTGAGGCTGAGGTGGATGGGAAGACCGGTAAATGACAAGTGCCTTCTGCAAGCGGACTTCACCATTCGACAAGACTCAAAGCAACTCAAGATAGCATATGGTAGTTCTTAAGATGTATAACTGTTTAGGCTCTGGATAGGACTTTTAAACCATCGGGGAAGTTTCACCATGTAACATTTTATAAAAACTTCCGAGAGGTTCCTTACTAAGCATGCAGTTATACCTCGAAACAAACCATATCAAAACTCACAATAACTTAAACAATGAACAAGTGCTCTTACTCCCACAGTTTTATCATGATGGATCCTTAAATGCCAACGAACTCAAATACTCAAAGAGTAAAGGACTAAGCACGAGGCACTTAGAAGGCATAAACAGAGCAACTTTTCATCATTCCATAGACTCTCAACCATATTTCCGTACATAAAGACATCTTTTGGAGCTTTTATTATGTTTTTGTGTTTTTTATTTATTTATTATTATTAGTTTTATTTATTATTTATTATTTATTTTATCATAGCAAGGCAAGGCAAGGCAAGGCGCTTTCGAACATACCTGAGACTCCCCCAAGCTTCGCTGAAGCTCACTGGTAGTACTGGTTGTGGTCGTAGTGCATGTAGTCGAAGAAGCCGTGCATGTCGGTCTGGATGGATGTGGTCATCCCCCAGTTCTGCTGGGTGAGGTCGGTGTTATGTGTGACTTCATCTCTAAGCTGCTGCTGCTGCAGAGTCACCGTCTGCAACCTGGTACTAAGATCAGTGATCCCCAAGGAGACCGGGTTCTCGTAGTCATACCTGGCAGAAGCAGATGGTCCGACCTGCGAGCCGTATCTTGCCGTCTGTTGATGGTAGTCGAATGCCTCATCAAAGTTCATATGGGCAGTGGGGTTCTCCGTCGGCTGCTGGTAGTGGTACTCGGGCCGCTGCTGGTAGTGGTACTCGGGCTGCTGCTGCTAGTGGTACTCGGGCTGAGGTGCGGTAGAAGTTCCGGCTTCACTGTCGTGCCTGGCTCGCCTGTCACGTGTCATAGGGCCTGCAACACTGTGGCGAGCGGGTTCCCTTCTTCTAAGCTGCATGGTTAGACTTTTTGCTAATCTCAGCGACAAAGCCAGGCATGGAAGCTCGACTTCATCGATGTAACCAGGATAGCACATGAAAAGAATATGGCCAGGGCCCTCACGCATCAAGTGACCCTGGATAAAGTGGTCTATACCAATGCAAGACTGATACTCTTGTGTAGCGGGAAGGAAAGTGACTTGAGCGCCCTGCAAAGCACCAACGTGGGTGGCAATGTGGGTGACTAGCGAGGTTATGTCAATCGTGGCTTGGCCAGTGACTAACCTCTGCCAGTCATTAAGCATGCTCATGACAGGCGAGAAACAAATTTTCTTGACCATGGCATAAAGGCACTCTAAATCAGGCAAAAGGCAAAGACGCAAATCAGCTCGTGGGTGAACCACCATAGCGATCCACTTCGCCAGAAAACGAAGAGTGGGGTTTTGGATGGCAGTGATGCTGTTTTCCCCGAGGATGGCTCCCCTGTGATGCTATCTCACCATGCAGCACGGTTGTACCGGTGGTTAGTCACCAACAGGTTGGCGTCAATGATGCATCTCTTGTTGAAACCAAGAGCCTCACTGAGTTGCTTCGGGGTCAAGGTAAAATCTTCGTTGAAAAACCGAAAGCAAATGTTTGTCTCGTTGGGAAGAACTTCGATTTTCAAACTCATCAAAAACTCCATAGTGAGAAAGTGTGAACCTGTTTCCGGGACGTTTTGCCATCCGGCGTTGTTGAAAGCCCGTTCCATGTCTCCTCCGAGACCAGTCCTGATCAGCAGCATAGGGTCGAAGTACTTGGCATGTGCGTAGTCGCGGGCCTGGAGCTTGGCCAGCACCGTTCTCTCTTCCTCGGACCGAGCGACGATGTGCTCGACCCGGGCCATGATCCGGATGCGGAGCATGTTCCGGGGCACTTCTTGCCTCTCCACCTCCTGAGACTCTGTGTCCTGTTGATTAGAGTCAACAGACATAGTGTCTTGGGAGGCAGACGATCCTTGAGAGCGGCGGGAGCTTGAAGAGCTGAGCTTGGTCACGACTCCACGTGCCGTCTGGCGTGCCCTCGACCACATGATGAGGACCCGGTGTGTCCAAGGACCGGTGGATGGTTGCTTCCTGGTGTGATGAGTGATTGACAACGTGGTGTGGACTGACGTTTCCCTTGGCTTAAGTATTGTAGGTGTAGAATGCGACTTGACTGCATTGGTGTAGGTGAAGAACAGGCGAGAAAGGTCTTAGCCATGGTTGCCTCCAAGGAGCGGAGAGACAAGTAGGCTTGGTTCGAGGGACCCGGTGGCCAGATGGATCAAGTGCGGTTCACATGCTGGCAAGAACGAGCAAGGGGACGTGGTTCCATTGTGAGGTAGCGGCTCACAACCGAAGCTCGTACGCAGACGAGAAGCCGGCGCAAGGTAGCGGCTCACAACCGAAGCTTGCACGCGGGGTTTGGTGATTTGGCCACAAAATCATCGGTGGACGGTTTCTCTTGGTTTGGGCCTCAAAACCAAGGCCGAGGACTCCACGTGGCGAAGATGGGCAGCTGGGCTGAGGTTCGCCTGGGCCAGCCCAAGTTCGGTGTCGAGGAGCTTCGATCCGGAGGACATACGGCGTGATCGCAAGGCTTGCGTCAGAGGGAAGCTAGCTTGCGGTGGAAGGTGTCCCAGCCGGAAAATATCTGAAACCAAATGCCAAATTTGCCCCTGAGGGGTATGTATCACTTAGGGGTAGTTTAGTCTTTAGAGCACCGCCACTTGGACTACTAATAGGCCCCCTAGGGGTTGGTGGCTGCTATCTCTTTAGTCATCTCTCTATTTCCCTTTGGACTTGTAGTTTTTCCCTTCATCTCTTCCACCTAGAACTACTTTGAATCATTCCTAGTTTGTATAGGTGAATTCATGGTGGGTTGATTGAGTTTGTGCTGCTCATCTTTGTGCCATGATTTGAATCCACGAGCTCCTTTTCTTTTTCCTATTTTCGGAGGTATTTTCGGGGCTATTTTTGGGGGATTTTCGTTCTTCACTTCCTAGGGCGTTTTCTCTCGGATTTCTTTGGGGGATTCACATATGAGTGACTTGTGCCTTTTTTGCTGGTGATATCTTGCCCCCAAACGCTGAGAATCGCTTTGGATTTGAGGATTTCGGGATGAACTCGAGTTCTTGGTGTTCTTCGCTAGATTTGAGATTCCCAGAGTTCTAGGAGGTTTGAGACTGAGATCTTTGGGGCATAGCCTCTCCTTGAGGTGTATATCATCTACCCAAAATCTTGTCTCAAGACTCTAAGTCGTTTGGGAGATCCATTCTCGAGTTGACCTTTTTGCTGAGTCGATCTATTGATCCGATCGGTCTTCCTTGGCTTGGTCGGATCAATCGACCGTTAGGACTTCGTAGCCTTGTGTTCTCGAGTTGACAGTTTTCACTGTGTTGATCTATTGATCCGATCGACCTTCCTTGGCTTGGTCGGATCAATCGACCAACACTTTGCTCGGCGGTGTAAACTCACTGGTAGAAGCTCGGTATTTCGATTGAATGCTCCAATCGACTCTTGGTCGGATGATCCGATCGGTCTGAGGGTCCGTGGCTAGTGTGTGGACCTATAGATCCGATCGGTGACGCTTGTACAGGTCGGATCAATTGACCCGTTGTTTTCTCTCAACAACGATCGGAGGATAGGCTATCAATCCGACCGGGGTTTTTCATGTGCGGTCGGATCAATCGATCTGTGTATTTCTCGCTGATTTGATCTGTTGTTTTCTCTCAGTCACGGTCGGAGGATAGGCGATAAATCCGACTGGTCTTTCTCGTCCGGTTGGGTCAAACGACCTGTGTTAATTTCACTGAACTCTTCCTGTTGAGGCTGCGTCTTGTGCTCGATTTGTTCGATTCTTTTCCCGCTGCTTTGATCTAGTTCCTAGGGTCAGTAGCTTCTCAGTAGCTATGTGATCTTGGCTAGATCGTCTCGTTGGTTTGGAGTTGATTTGGGAAAAGCCGGATTCGGGAAAGAAATTTTATCGGCTTCCATTCACTCCCCCCCTCTCTGGTCGCCTAATCGGTCCTTCAATTGGTATCAGAGCCGGTTACGGGTCTTTGCGACTCTAACCAGTCTAAGATCCAAAGATGGCGTACCAAGATCGGGGTTCCGGGCCTCCGCACTTTGATGGGAAGAACTATCCGAATTGGGTCGCGCATATGGGCGCTTTCTTGCGAGGCAAAGGAAAGTTGTTGTGGGATGTGACCAAAGATGAACACTATGTCAATCCCACCAACTTGGATGCCCAGGATGCGAGAGATAAGTTTGAGGCAAACGCTAGAGCTGTCGATTACTTGTTCCGTGCTTTGTCGACCGAGGAATTTGAGCGAGTCATGGGCGAGGACCTAGCTAGCCAGATCTGGCAGCAGCTCAAGGTAGCCCACGGTGGTGATAGACCATATGAAGGCTAGGCTTTTCTCGATGTATCGCAGAGAGTATGAGAATTTTGCTCATTTGCCTGGAGAGTCTGTTGATGTTTTGTTTCAGCGCTTTACTGCCATAGTCAACAACATGAAAGCCAACATCACCATCCGCCCATACTCGGATCATGACAGAGCTATCAAGCTCTTGCAAGCACTTGATAGATCTGTGTGGGGAGCCAAGGTTGAGGCGATCATGGAGTCGGCTAACTATGAAACCTTGTCGGTTGATGAGCTTTTCTCCAAGTTGAAGTCTTCTGAGGTTGATAGACAGCTGCTTGCCAAGGCGAAGAGTCTGATTGATCCCCATAGTCTGGCTCTCGTCGGTGGCTCTGGTTATGGACAGGCTAACACTCCCAGACACTTTGCTTTGTCTTCGCTTGTGTCTCTTCCAGATGAGGAGTATGAGGTGCTGAGCGAGGAGGATCTCGCGTTGCTGACCAGGAGGTTCGAGAGGATGTAGCAGAACTGCAAGGGTTCAAGGCGTGCCGGGAGTACGTGCTACAGATGCGGGAAGATGGGCCACTTCATCGCCGAGTGCCCCGAGGAGACCAAGAACGACTACAACCGCAAGCACCGCCCACGAGATGACCACAAGCACCGCTCCAAGGACGAGTATCGCTCCAAGCATAAGAACAAGGAAGAGAGAAGGTCGAAGAACAAGCACGGTGGGCACAAGAAGAACATGCCTCGAGCGATGGTGGCTGATGCGAGTGACATCAACACGAGCTCCACCAACACGTCGTCAAGCTCAAGCAGCGAAGATGAAGACCGTGGCCACCGCAAGGAGAAGAAGAACATGAACCGCAACTTCAACGGCATCTCCTTCGCCGCCGTCGACTACTGCACCATGGCGCACAACTCCGTGAAGAGCAAGGACGACTCCGATTCCGACTCTGAGGATGAGGTATTGACCGATCCCACCTCTTTGCGCAAGGAGATTGCTAGACTAGCGGAGTTGGTCGATAACCGTGATGATGTGCTTAGGAAGACCAACAAGGAGAAGAGAGAGTTTAGATCCTTGCTAGGTGAGTCGAAGGAGTGAGTAGCTGAGCTTTAGGCCTTACTTTCTGAGACAGGAAAGAAGGCGATGGACTTTGAGTCTTTGCTTTGTGAGTCTAGGGAGAAGGTAGCTGAGCTTGAGTCTGAGATTGCTGTATTGAAAGATGCTCCTGTTGTTACTGATGAGATTGAGTGCTCCTTCTGTGATGTGCATCTTGCTGATCTGGTTGCTCTTAATAAAAAACACATGACATGCTTAGATGATCTAGAAAATGCTAGGGTTGAGCTTGCTGAGTTGAAGTCTAGATCGTCTTTGCTAGGTGCTTGTACTTCTTGCCCCACTTTGCATGCTCAGTTGCTTAATTCTCGTGCTATGATTAGTTCACTTGAAGCTGAATTGAAATCTCCCATTGCAAATGCTTGTTCTGCCTGTGATGTGGTTGCTTTGAGGAATGTTGAACTAGCACAGTCTGTTGATCGGTTGCAAGATGAGAATGATGAGTTGCGTCAGTGTTTGGGTTGGTTGTCTGGTCGTGAGCCTCAGCTTAAGATGTTGATAGCTGGGTTCAAGAGAGCTGATGGTCGTGGTTTGGGCTCTGAGAAGCTTGATGAGAGTGGGTGTGAGAAGAGAGAGGGCAATCCAGTTCCACCACAGACATTCCAATCCCACCAGAGAAAACTCCACCAAAGAACAGCTTTGCACCTAAGCCCAACCACCTGTTGAACAAGCTTGACACCACTCTAGATCCTCCCAAGTTTCCACCTAAGACAAACAACTTTCACAGGAGAGTGACCTTTGTGAGGAGTGGGGTTTACCAGCCAAGAGAGAGGCCACAGCCGAGAGAAACCCCAAAGCTAAAGCCAGTCCGCTTCCATTGTGAACATTGTGGAAGGGATGGTCACCTAGAAGAGTTTTGCTGGAGGAAGAAGAGGGAGGTGAGACAAGAGGAGGAGTTGGGGAACAGGGACAGGCACTACTCTTCCCGTAGTGTGCCTGTGTCTCGTTCACCCTTGCCTAGAGGAGAGGCTTTCATGCGTACAGTTCCTTCGCTTGGTAGCCGAGGTGTTTCAGCTAGTCGTGAGTTTGCTAGGCGGCCTCCTGCTCGTGGTCAGCTTGGTTCAGGGAGGTTTGACCATAGCTTTGAGGCTAGGAGAGAGTCTAGGCCACGTTTTCCCCCGCGTGGTGCTAGAGGTCCGATGGTGAGAGACGAGAGGGCTTCACGTGATAGAACTGACTTTGCTAACCCCTCTTTTGAGCAGATGGCCCGACACTGGTTTAACTCTTTCTGTGCTAACCCCAGTGTCGAGTCATTCGCTCATTCTCGTTCTCCGCTTCTGATTGTGCAGGTGGGAGGTTTGGAGAACTTTTGGTTGATGGATTCCGGCTGTTCGAGACATATGACAGGTAATAGGAAGTGGTTCTCCAACCTCACCCCGGTGGTGTCCAGGCAGTACATCACTTTCGGGGATAAGGGTAGAGGTAGAGTGTTGTCTGAGGGTGCTATTCAGGTGAGTGACAATTTTAGGTTGAAGCAGGTTGCTGTTGACGGCCATTATTACCTCGTAGTGACCGTCAACATTTCGGTAAAACGAGGATGATCATACCATATTCCATACATAAAAGTATTTTACTGACAAATTCCACAAGTTTTGGATGAGTTATGGTTGCAGGATAAACAGGCGAAACAGGGGCCAAACCTGGCACAAGGCCAGGCCGGCCGGCCTAGCCCAGGCCGACCGGCCTCCCCTAGCCAGGTCTGGCCACGTCACTGATCCACAAGCCAGGGCCAAGTACCCAAGATGATCAAGAACCATGCAATCAACGTCGGTTTGATCCAAGGACCCGAAAGGCCTAGAGTGCAAGACACATGGATTAGATGGCCCACAACATCGGATTCTTGGACAGCCTCAACTGAACGCAACATGTTACCGACCTCAGAGAGCAATCAGGAGCGTCCACGACGAAGTCGGTGGCCAGACGTGCCAGGTGTAGGCCGATCGGCCTACACCAGGCCGGCCGGCCTGCTGCTGTGGCTTCAAGCTACCCTCTTCAGCGTGGATGCTAAGCAGGATGATGGCGTGAAGATTAAGCTGGCATCCACCCCATGGAGGCTATAAAAGGCTGCTCAATCTCCCATCCAAGACACACACCACATCACTCAAGTCTTTACTTGAAGGGAGCTCTAGTTTCTTTTTCATTTCTTAGATTAGGATTAGAGTTGGGAGTAGAGTCGAGTCGAGCTTAGCTCGGATCTTCGGAGTTCTCGGAGTTCTGGTAAAGCTCTTGTATCCTTTCCTTCTTTTGAAGAGTTTATTTATACAATTACTTTCTTACTTCAGAGCTTAAGTTATCTTTTATATTTCTATCTTGCTCTTCTTTTAGAGTAAAGATCTTGCTCTCTTTAGAGCAAAGTTCTATCCCCTTTAGTTTTAGTGTAGAGTTTAGTTTAGCTCTACCGGGCTTTATCTCGCGGGTTTGCTCGCCTTGACCGGGCCGTAAGACGCCTTAGGGAAGACGGGGATTTCTCTAGACAGGCCTCAAGAGAAATCTTAATCATCGAGTGCAGACGTGGTGTCTGGCTTGTTGATTAACTAGGAAGTGTGTTGCACCCCACGGAACTGCAGTGGTAGGCGGCAGGTGGTGACAGCCCTGTCCGTCCTTCGTAGTCCACCACGTTCGGGTGTATTCATAACAGTAGTGCTGAGCCCGGAGAACCCCCTCTCTCATCCCGTTCTGAGGTTCTCCCGTTCTAGCCGTCGAAGCGAGCTCTGTTCCCGGTATCTAAGCTAGAGTCTAGACTAAGGCTAGAGTGCCTTTTGCTCTGCGTTAGAAAGAGTCTAGGTCCGGTCTCTCCCAACGTCTTTCCTTTTCTTTAGAAATAGGTGCTCCGTGTGTCGCTGGTCTTTTAGACCTTCTATCCGGTCATTAATTTGACCATTATCCACCCAAACCTAGAGTTTGTGCCCCTGGGTTTGTGGCTTGATATTTCTGGCAAGATATATCATTTCATTCTTCAATACACTTTAACCATCTGCTTCCCTGCGGAAATATAAATACGATACCCTAGGGGTTACTCCCGAGGTGAAGTGCTACAACGAGATATATTCTGTGCGCTTGCAGAATTAATTTTGCATACAACGACATATATCTACGCGCTCTTGAGCGTTGCTAAAACGTGACGCTAAGGAGTGCCAACAAGCATTTCTGGCGCCGTTGCCGGGGAAGCAATTGGCTAAAGTTATTGTCGAATTATTTGATTATCTTTACAGATTTACCAAACCACTAACCTTAGTGACCTCACCGCTGCAACATTCGTCTATCTTTGATGTGTTTGCAGGGTAGTGCATGACTGGTTTCAACCTACCATCAAACTTTGATCCAAATCCAGAACGCATTGGAAGAGTAGTGCGAAAGAGAGTCGTACCTCCTCAGATTTCACTCAGCTCAAGCAACATATTCGAGTCATCATCCGACTCCGAGTCCGAATCAGATTCAGATTCGTCGTTCTCTTCAGCTCCAGAGTCTCCAGAGATCATGGCGAAGAAGACGCTCCGTGAGTTCTCAGCCCCGTCAAGCAGCAACTTCCCGGGACTGTCGAACGCACAGGAAGGTGCATTTGAGCTGAGGACTGGCCTAGTGAACATGGTTCAAGCCAGCCCTTTCTGCGGAAAGGCGATTGAGGATGCGAACGCTCACCTTCGGAATTTTCTGGAGGTGTGCAGCACCATCAACCCCAATGGCACACCGATCAACAACATCCGCCTTCAACTCTTCCCATTCTCCTTGCTTGGGAAAGCGAAGGAGTGGTTCTATGCTAACAAGGCATCATTCGAAGGACGCTGGCAGACTTGCACAGACGCATTTCTGGCCAAGTACTTCCCGGTGGGCAAGACCAACGCCCTCCGAGGAAAGATCACTAGCTTTCAGCAGCTAGACGGAGAGACAATTCCCGAAGCTTGGGAGCGACTGCAAGAGTACATTGCAGCCTGCCCCCACCATGGTGTGGAAGATTGGCTGATCACTCAGAACTTCTTCCACAGCATGAGTCGTCGATCGCAAGAGATGTTGGATGCAGCCGCGGGAGGAGCTTTCCTCTCGCTGGATGTGGACGCAGCGAAGGCGCTAATCGAGAAGATATCCGCTCACCAGAGCTGGATAGGAGAAAGACAATCTCCCCGCAAGGGAGTACATCAAATTGACTCCGTCGATATGCTGGCCGCTAAGATGGACCTCCTCTTAAAGAAGATGGAATCTCCTGGCAAGGAGATGAATCAGATTATGGAGGAGAGAATCACGTGTGAAACGTGTGGAGAAGCAGGACACTCGGGCGACACTTGCCCGATGGCACAAGAAGAAGCCTACTTCATTGGGAATAATAATAATTCAGGCTTCCGTCCTCAACAAGGTTGGAATTCCAAGCCCAATTTCCCCTTCGGCCAACAGCAAGGTAATGGCTCTAACAACGGTTTTCAACCGTCGCTAAAGGACATCTGGTATGGCCAAAAGCAAATTAACGATAGCATTAGCAAGAAATTTCTTGCTAATGATAAAGTTATGGAGTCGATGGCCTCCCAGATAGAAGCCTTCAATTCTGTCGTTAAGAACCAGCTGAGCTTCAATAAAATGATTGAAACTCAAGTGGCTCAGCTGGCTGCATCTTGTCCTAACCCAAATGCGGGAAAGTTACCCGGGCAACCGGAGGTTCCATTCAAGGAAAATGTTAGTGCGGTGACCACGCGGACTGGCAAGTCCACGCGGGATCCGCACAATCCTCAAGATGCAGGTACTCGACAGAAGGAAGCTAGCCAAGCCAAGCCGACCGCCGAAGAGGAAGACGACGAGGAAACCACCCCTATCTCAAAGGAGGGGAACGAGGCACCACAAGCCTCAAGCGACAGCCGAGATCCCACTTTCCTCCCGTTCCCAGAACGGAGGAGAAGACCCGTGGCCGATGAACAATTTGACAAGTTCATCGAGGTAATCAAGAAGGTATACATCAATATACCGCTTCTTGACACTTTACAGGTCCCGACGTATGCCAAGTATATCAAGGATATTCTTAGCAACAAGCGGACTCTACCCACAAGGGAGACGGTACAGCTGACCGAGGAATGTAGCTCTGCTATACTCAGGCCCCACCTTAAGAAGAAAGATCCTGGTTGCCCCGCAATATCATGTTCAATTGGAGGCCATGATTTCGACAACGCCCTATGTGACTTGGGGGCGAGCGTCAGCGTAATGCCTAAGGTAGTCTTTGACCACCTTAAACATATATCGCTTGTCTCTACTCCCATGTGTTTGCAGCTAGCGGATCAATCGATCCGCTACCCCCATGGAGTCGCAGAGAATGTTCCGGTCAAGATCAGGGATTTCTTTATCCCTGTGGATTTTATCGTCCTCGACATGGAAGCCGGAGCAACGAACTCTCTCATTCTTGGGAGACCGTTCTTAAGCACTGCGAATGCGAACATCGACGTGGGAAGTGGGACCATTCAACTCAGGATCAACGGAGGAACCGAGAGTTTCTCTTTCCGTCCTAAGGAGACCCATCAAGTCAATATGGTCGAGGAAATCATGCCCCAAAAGTCCAAGATGCCGAGCGTAGAAACGCTCATGAAGATGGTGGAAGCCTTCGCCGCAAAAGAAAAGAAGAGGCATGATCGTTACCATGCACGGCGAAGGATATCGAGAACCAAAGCGCTGGAAGAACAATCAAAGCGCGACAAGGAGGTTGAATCCAAGCCCCGTCCCATCCGAAAGGAATGGCGGGTGAAAGCAATCCCGAACAAGGATTCGGAGAGTTTCGCTCAGGACGAAAAACTCGAGCCCTCGCCATAAGGTATATGGTACGTATCATTGCATTGCATATAGAATAGGTTTTCCCTTTCATTTCAAATCTTTTCATTCAGCAAAGCATGTTTAAATTTTCGAAGCTTGCATTCATATTTTACTTATGCATTATTAGCTTATAAAAAAGAAAATTTTTTTCGGCCAAATTTCAGGCCGGCCGGCCCCATTTGTCATTTCCAATGGCCAGATCACAGCAGCAAGGAACAAGCACATGTGAGAGGGCACGACACGAGAGGATGGAGAAAAATGGGCACGACCCCAGGTCGAGCGGCCCCAGGCAGGCCGGCCGGCCTCACTCCACCGTCGCTGTCCCATCCTCACCTACCGGAGCACCAGGCACAGGAACGTGACCACCGACGCACAGGATGGGCACGACCGGCGCCATGTGCAGGCCGAACGGCCTGCCTTAGGCCGGCCGGCCTCCCCCTGCTGCGCCTCTATAAAAGCCGGTGCCCAGCTCAGAAGGAATTCGCCCCAAGCACAGGTATGCATGCATCCTGAGCGTTTCCCTTCTCCCTCGTTTGAATTTCGAAAATCTCTAGGAAAGGTTATAGTTTAAAACCACAAGAAAATTCTGCTAAAAATCCATTCTTGAATTCTTGTGAGAACAAACCCCTGCTGGTTGAACGAGAACGTTTGTGGTGGTTCTTACCCCACAAGAACGACTAACCGAGTTGTGGTGATTAATCTCCCACAAGAACGCCTAACCTCTGACTCTCTAGCCCCTGATTTCCTTCGGGTATTGTGAGACTAACCTTTTGCAGGAATCATGTGGACAAGGGCACGTTAGACGGCACGTGGAGTCGTGACCAAGCTTAGCTCTTCGAGCTCCCGCCGCTCTCAGGGATCATCTGCTTCCCGGGACACTATGTCTGTCGACTCAACTCAACAAGACACAGAGTCCCAGGAGGAGGAGGTGCCTCGGAACAGGCTCCGCATCCGAATCATGACTCAGGTCGAGCACATCATTGCTCGGTCCGAGGAGGAGAGAACGGTGCTGGCCAAGCTCCAGGATCGCTACTACACGCATGCCAAGTACTTCGACCCCATGCTGCTAATCAGGACCGGTCTCGGAGGAGACATGGAACGGGCTTTCAACAACGCCGGATGGCAAAACTTCTACCCCGTCCCGGAAACAGGTTCACACTTTCTTACTATGGAGTTTTTGATGAGTTTGAAAATCGAAGTTCTTCCCAACGAGACAAATATTTGCTTTCGATTTTTCAACGAGGATTTTACCTTGACCCCGAAGCAACTCAGTGAGGCTCTTGGTTTCAACAAGAGATGCATCATTGATGCCAACCTGTTGGTGACTAACCACCGGTACAACCGTGCCGCATGGTGGGATAGCATCACAGGCGAGCCATCCTCGGGGAAAAATAGCATCACTGCCATCCAAAACCCCACTCTTCGTTTTCTGGCGAAGTGGATCGCTATGGTGGTTCACCCACGAGCCGATTTGCGTCTTTGCCTTTTGCCTGACTTAGAGTGCCTTTATGCCATGGTCAAGAAAATTTGTTTCTCACCGGTCATGAGCATGCTCGATGACTGGCAGAGGTTAGTCACTGGCCGAGCCACAATTGACATAACCTCGCTAGTCACCCGCATTGCCACCCACGTCGGTGCTTTGCAGGGCGCTCAAGTCACTTTCCTTCCCGCTACACAAGAGTATCAGTCTTGCATTGGTTTAGACCATTTCATCTAGGGTCACTTAATGCGCGAGGGCCCTGGTAATACTCTTTTCATGTGTTATCCTGGTTTCATCGACGAAGTCGAGCTTCCATGCCCGGCTTTGTCGCTGAGATCAGCGAAAAGTCTAACCATGCAGCTCAGAAGGAGGGAACCCGCTCGCCACAGTGTTGCAGGCCCTGCGACACATGGCAGGCGAGCCAGGCACGACAGTGAAGCCGGAACTTCTACCGCACCACAGCCCGAGTACCACTACCAGCAGCAGCCCGAGTACGACTACCAGCAGCCGACGGAGAACCCCACTGCCAACATGAGTTTTGAGGAGGCGTTCGACTACCATCAAGGAACGGCAGGATATGGCCCGCAGGTCGGACCATCCGCCTCCGCCAGGTACGATTACGAGAACCCGGTCTCCCGGGGGATCGCTGATCTTAGTGCCAGGTTGGAGACGGTGACTCTGCAACAGCAGCAGCTCAGAGATGAAGTTGCACATAACACCGACCTCACGCAGCAGAACTAGGGGATGGCCATATCCCTCCAGACCGACATACACGGCTTCTTCGACCACATGCACTACGACCCCAACCAATATTACCAGTGAGCTTCAGCGAAGCTTGGGGAGTCTCAGGTATGTTCGAAAGCCGTTGTCGTACCGTTGCCGTTACCGTTGCCTTGCCTTACCTTGCCTTGCTATGATAAAATAAAATAAATGCTAATAATAATAATAAAAAATAAAATAAAATAAAATAAATAATAACATAATAAAAGCTCCAAAAGATGTCTTTGTGTATGGAAGTATGGTTGAGAACCTATGGAGTGATGAAAAGTTGCTCTGTTTATGTCTTCTAAGTGCCTCGTGCTTAATCCTTTACTCTTGAGTATTTGAGTTCGTTGGCATTTAAGGATCCATCATGATAAAACTGTGGGAGTAAGAGCACTTGTTCATTGTTTAAGTTATTGTGAGTTTTGATATGGTTTGTTTCGAGGTATAACTGCATTCTTAGTAAGGAACCTCTCGGAAGTTTTTATAAAATATTACATGGTGAATCTTCCTCGATGGTTTTAAATGTCCTATCCAGAGCCTAAACAGTTATATATCTTTTGAACTACCATATGCTATCTTGAGTTGCTTTGAGTCTTGTCGAATGGTGAATTCCGCTTGCAGAAGGCACCTGTCATTTACCGGTCTTCCCATCCACCTCAGCCTCAAAAATGTCCGACTAGTCAAAGTCCCGCTCCGGGGTTGACGTCTACCGTCGATGACATACACTCACCTCATCATAAAGCTCACTCCTAAGGTCCTCAATTACTCCATACAAAGTTGCATTCCTCTCTGTTACCAAAGTAAGAGAAGAGATGTATTCGAAAAAAAAATGGAGACGAAAGCTCCATTCGAAAAATAAGAAGAGAAAAGAAACATCTCAAAAATATGAGAGAGAGAAAATAAGGAGTCCCAAGACCTTTGAGCATCACACCTTCCCCCTCTCCACTTTCAAACCCATGAATTCCAAAGACCGGAATTTGACGAGTGTCATCGCTCGCGAACCACTCTTCGACTCGACAACAGAAGTAACCAAGGTATGCCACTCTTACCCTACCTACAACTCCACTTCAGCCTTAGTGTAGGGGAAAAGTTGGTCACAACCGACCAAGAGTGAGGATTAAACACCTTGAGTGACTCGAGAGTACCATCGGGGAATGAAGGTTGAGGCGATCATGGAGTCGGCAAACTATGAGACTCTTTCTGTTGATGAGCTTTTCTCGAAGTTGAAGTCTTCTGAGGTTGACAGGCAGTTGCTTGCCAAGGCTAAGAGTCCGACTGATCCCCATAGTCTGGCTCTAGTCGGTGGCTCTGGATATGGACATGCTAACACTCCTAGACACTTTGCTTTGTCTTCTCTTGTGTCCCTTCCAGATGAAGAGTATGAGGTGCTGAGCGAGGAGGATCTCGCGTTGCTCACGAGGAGGTTCGAGCGGATGTACCAGAACCGCAAGGGTTCGAGGCGTGCCGGGAGTACGTGCTACAGATGCGGGAAGATGGGCCACTTCATCGCCGAGTGCCCCGAGGAAATCAAGAAACACAAGCACCGCCCGCGAGATGAGCACAAGCACCGCTCCAAGGACAAGCACCACTCCAAGCACAAGAACAAGGAGGAGAACACCGACACCTCGTCAAGCTCAAGCAGCGAGGAAGAAGACCGCGGCCACCGCAAGGAGAAGAAGCACAAGAACCGCAACTTCAATGGGCTTTCTGGGGTCGCTATGAACTTCTGCACCATGGCTCATGGCTCCAACAACAAGAACATCTCCGACTACGACTCCGACTCCGACTCCGAGGATGAGGTATTGACTGATCCCACCTCTTTGCGTAAGGAGATTGCTAGATTAGAGCAGTTGGTCGATAATCGCGATGATGTGCTTAGGAAGACCAACAAGGAGAAGAGAGAGTTTAGGTCCTTGCTAGGAGAGTCAAAGGAAAGAATAGCTGAGCTTGAGGCCTTACTTTCTGAGACTGGAAAGAAGGCGATGGATTTTGAGTCTGTGCTTAGCGAGTCTAGCAAGAAAGTGGCTGAGCTTGAATCTGAGTTGGCAAGTGCTAGAGCTGAGATAGGTGTGTTGAAAGATGCTCCTATTGTTTCTGATGAGATTGAATGCTCTTTCTGTGATGTGCATCTTGCTGATTTGGTAGCTCTTAAGGACAAACACATGACATGCCTAGATGATCTAGAAGATGCTAGGGTTGAGATTGCTGAGTTGAAGTCTAGACCTTCTTTGCTAGGTGCTTGTACTTCTTGTCCTGTTTTACATGCTCAGTTGCTTGAATCTCGTACCATGATCAGTTCGCTTGAAGCTCAATTGAAATCTCCTATTGCAAACTCTTGTTCGGCTTGCGATGTTGTTGCTTTGAGGAATGTTGAGCTGGCGCAATCTGTTGATCGTTTGCAAGATGAAAATGATGAGTTGCGTCAGTGTTTGGGTTGGTTGTCGGGTCGCGAGCCACAGCTTAAGATGTTGATTGCTGGGTTCAAGAGAGCTGATGGTCGTGGTCTGGGTTCTGAGAAAGTTGGTGAGTGTAGTGGTGAGAAAGAGAGAGAGCAAACTAGTTCCACCACAAGTACCCCAACACCACCAGAGAAAACTCCACCAAAGAACAGCTTCACACCTAAACCCAACCACCTGTTGAACAAGCTTGACACCACTCCAGATCCTCCCAAGTTTCCCCCAAAGACAAGCAACTTCCAAAAGAGAGTGACCTTTGTGAAGAGTGGGGTTTACCAGCCGAGAGAGAAGCCACAGCCGAGAGAAACCCCAAAGCCAAAGCCAGTCCGCTTCCATTGTGATCATTGTGGAAGGGATGGTCACCTAGAGGAGTTTTGCTGGAGGAAGAAGAGAGAGGTGAGACGAGAGAAGGAGATGGGGAACAGGGACAGGTACCACTCTTCCCGTAGTGTGCCTGTGTCTCGTTCACCCTTGCCTAGGAGAGAGGGCTTTGTGCGTACAGCTCCTCCGTTTGGTAGTCGTGGTGTTCCAGCTGTTCGTGAGTTTGCTAGGCGGCCTCCGTTTCGTGGTCAGTTTGGTTCAGGGAGGTTCGACCGTAGCTTCGAGGCGAGGAGAGAGTCTAGGCCACGTTTTCCCCCGCGTGGTGCTAGAGGTCCGATGGTGAGAGACGATAGGGTACCACGTAGTGACGTTGATTTTGCTAACCCCCTTTTTGAGCAGATGGCCCGACACTGGTTTAACTCCTTCTGTGCTAACCCCAGTGTCGAGTCATTCGCTCGTTCTCGTTCTCGCTTTTGATTGTGCAGGTGTGAGGTATGAAGAACATGAGCTTGGTGACTCTTGGTCTTTTGCATGATCAAGGTTTGATGGTTCTCCACACCTTTTTGGATGGCCCCGATGTGGCCCTTGTACACTATGTATTGTGAGTATATCCCTTGTACACTCTTGTGTTCATCTGTGTATATTTAGCTTGCCTTGTGCGTGTATCATGATTTTTATGTTTTGTGTAGCATACTGTACACTTGTTTATCTGGTATCCTTTTAGTTGGTATCTTTTTTTGCATTCTGCTCATTTGAGATTTCTCTTCCTTTTTATGATGGAGCTTTCCATTTGCTTTTGTACACCTTTTTTAGTTTTTCTAGGTGTCTTTGATTGAGGGGGAGCTCGGCTTTATTTAATGGGGATAAATTTGCTCAAGTTGGTTTGACAAGGAGATGACCTTGCTTATAGCTTTTTGGATTGCATGAGATTGTGAGTTTGCTGCGTTTGCATTTTGATTGTGCATATCATGGGAGTTTGAAGTTTGCACCTGAACCTTGGATTTGCATTTCAGTTGCACATTCCAAGGGGAGCTGATGATTGACCCTGAACCTTGGATTTGCATTTTGGTTGCACATTCCAGGGGGAGCTTTGTATTTGTGCTTTGATCGTGCTTGTATTTTGAGTCTGAGCTTGCCCATGTTTCTACCCAAAACCAGCTTGCAGACATTTTCACTAAGCCACTTGACCAAGTTACCTTCACCCGCTTGCGAGGAGAACTTGGTGTGTGTGCGTTTTTCTGAGCTGAGTTTTGGAGGCTTCTCTTGTAGCATATGTATACTATTGTACCATCTTTGTATCTTGATGTACATTTTTCTTGCTTTTGTATCTTGATTTCATCTTTTGTATCATATCTTAGGATGAGCTTCTCCTATATGCAGTGATTGGTACAACTTGCTACATTTTAGAGTTTAGGCAGGCTGGCTAGGGATAGCTTGTATGGATGGCTATGCTCTTGATGGTTTTGATATATATTCTTTTGAGATAGTCTCCTTTCGAAATTAAAATGACAAACTGAACTTAAACTCTTTCACCCATGAGTAAATGCCTTTGCATGTCTTGTTTGAGCCGAAATGGCTATATCTTGCTTAAGATCATGCTAGGGTGTAATATTCTTTTCAATTGGGTCAAAGACCTTTGTCATTGTAAATGTTTAGCCCATGCTTTATCTTGTGGAGGAGCATAAGCTTCTTTCTGTCGCAAAGACATTTCATGTACCATGCTTAACTTGAAAAATTTGAAAAATGAGATGTCTATGCATGAAAGAAGAAAGTTGAGAAAAAGATATATTTGCAGAAAATTATGCTCATGTTTCTATGCTTTCACCATTGCACACACTTGCACACATGGGTGCTAAGCGGTTGCATGTTGTTTGCCGGAGAAGTCTCCCATGAGAAGTGAACACATGGCTCCGTGCTTTGACATGACATGAGGTAGAACTTGGGCGTTTATGATGATCTTTTGTCAAGAATGCTTGTCCTTTCATGATTTTGGTGAGATGAAGTTTATTTTTGCTTAAATAATCCATGATTAGGACTTTGCTCATGCGGTGACATTTTTGATAAAAATCCACAATTTGCTCATAACCGTGTCAATTGGATATATGTCTTCACCTTCTTGATGGCAATGCCCGTGTGACATGATGAACTAGCTTGTATGCCTCTTCTCTAACTTGTAGCACTTTGTATTGCTCATTGTTTATTTGAGAAGCTTATAGTTGCATTTTTGCATTTTCGATTGTGCTGGCTGTGTATACTCGGCAGGGCCGGTTTTGACAACTCGGCAGTGCCGAGTACACGCAACTCAGCGTCGGTTTTGTGCACTTTGGCTTCTTCTGACCTTGATTCATGCATTGTCAACAAGGGGGAGAATATCTTGAGCATTTCTAAAGAAGAGGGACAATTTTCTGGAAAGACTTTGAAAGTTTGTGCAAGATCGCATTTTCTAAAAGAGAAGCACATGTGAGTCATTTTTGAGTGTTTTTAGCACGCACAGGTTCACTGCGGTTCAACCGCCCCCTCCTGGCAGATCAGGGTTGCTTTGATTTGCGTCGGTTGTGTTCGTTTCGGTCGATTCGAGTTCCGCTGTGTTCATCTTGTTCCTAGGGTCAGTAGCTTGACAGTGGCTACGTGATCTTGGCAAGATCGCTTTCGGAGGCTTTGAAGTTGCTTTGGGAGAATAGCCGGATTTGAAGAAGAAATTTTTATCGGCTCCCATTCACTCCCCCCCTCTCTGGTCGCCGTTTCGGTCCTTCAATGGTGTTGAGCCCTTTTCGCTTCCTATGGAAGGGTCGGCATTTTTCTGAGTTTTCTCTTGTGAGTGACTTTTGATTTGGCTTGTTGTTGCTTTTGGGTCACTTGCTTGAGCGTCTATTTCTCGATTTCTTTTATATTTTCTTTTATATCATTGGTTACTATGTGTGTGTTGTCAATGCACTCACCAAGGGGGAGATTGAGGACCCGGTGTGTCCGAGGGCCGGTGGATGGTCGCTTCCTGGTGTGATGAGTGATTGACAACGTTGTGTGGATTGATGTTTCCCTTGGCTCAAGTATTGCAGGTGTAGAATGCGGCTTGATTGCATTGGTGCAGGTGAAGAACAGGCATGAAAGGTGTTAGCCATGGCAGCCTCCGAGGTGCGGAGAGACAAGTAGGTTTGGTTCGAGGGACCCGGTTGCCAGATGGATCAAGTGCGGTTCACATGCTGGCAAGAACGAGCAAGGGGACGTGGTTCCGGTGCGAGGTAGCGGCTCACAACCGAAGCTCGCACACGGACGAGAAGCCGGCGCAAGGTAGCGGCTCACAATCGAAGTTTGCGCGCGGGGTTTGGTGATTTGGCCACAAAATCATCGGTGGACGGTTTCCCTTGGTTTGGGCCTCAAAACCAAGGCCGAGGACTCGACGAGGCGAGATTGGGCAGCTGGGCTGAGGTGACCAGCCAGGGGCGGTTTAACCGCCTCCCCCTGGGCCGGCCCAAAATCGGCGTCGAGGAGCTTCGATCCGGAGGACACGCGGCGTGACTGCAAGGCTTGCGTCGGAGGGAAGCTAGCTTGCGGTGGAAGGTGTCCCAGCCGGAAAATATCTGAACCAAAAGTCAAATTTGCCCCTGAGGGGTATGTATCTCTTAGGGGTAGTGACGGAGGTACATGCGAAGGAACCCCGACTTGGACTTCCTAGGGTCCAGGACGAGAACTTTGTGGCATGGCTTCGGCGTAAAGAACCCCAACCGGGCCTCCTATGGGCCGGGTGGGGGGATGGCTTGGCAGGCAAGGAAGAAGCTCTTTGGAGGTTCGGCCCCAAGGCATAGTTATAGATAGATATGGATTTAGATTTATTTCTTGTACAACAATTCGGAGGTCTAGATTTCCATGTAACCCTGTCTCGCTGGACTATATAAGGGGAGGCAGGGACCCCCTCAAAAAAAAAACCACCAGATCATCTACATCTAAACCAACGAGGCATATAACACAGGACGTAGGTTCCTCATCTTGGGATCCGAACCTGTCTACATCGCGTGTCTTGTTTGCCATCTCTTTCTTGAGTCTTGTCGATCGCTTCACAAACCCTCTGCTCGGGTACTCCCCAAGCGATCGTCGGCACAAAACACCGACATCTGGCGCCTACCGTGGGGCCAATCGCGAAGGCTCCTCTGTCGAATCCGATGGTGATCTTCAACAACGCCGCCGGTTCCGAGAAGTTCGACGAAGGTGCGACGTTCATCTTCGGCGACTGGGTCGCTGTCAGCCGGCCAAGACGGCAGCTCCGCTGGCATCTGGCCGGCAACACCGCCCTGGAGATCACTTCCGCCGAACCGCCGACGGCGCCGGCGACACCTCCGCGTCAGATCCATCGCCGCGCTACCCCGCGCGGTGCAAGGCAGTGACTCCGATACGATCCCAGGATCGTATCCTACTCGGAGAAGCACCTGGAACGTCAAGGTTCAGCCAAACCCTAGGCTGAACACCCAACACGCCCACCCAGGCGCTTGGCTCCGTAGCGCGCCCAAGCGCAAGCATCGCGTATATCGCGAAGATGCCCGTCACCAGGCGGCACCACTAGCGGCGGCGCGCACCATCGCCAAGTCTCGGGTAGATCTAATCTACTCCGACTCCCCTTCGGACTCCGCAACGCCGCCGCAACAGCCCAGCGGGGATTGTCAAAATCAATTCCCGTTCGGACTCCGTACCCTCACCACAGTTCCGCTGCATCGTCACCAGAGTCCACCCTGCTACATGGAGCACAGGAAGGTCTCGTCCTGACAAGAACTCCTAACGGGGCCATTGTTCATTGGCCTGACTCGGACCTCTCTGCTATCCTGGGGAAGAGAAGTCCTCCCCGTCGTCATCCTCCGACTCGAAGGAGGTCCGCCAGCACCCCTTCCAACAAGGTCGTGCGCTAACTCCCCTGGTCTCCACACCTCCCCCCTACGGTGACCCCGGGAGACAGGTCTACGTCGGAACTCAGGGCACCCCGCCCCAAGATCCTGGGGATTGCGCACGCAACCTCGAGGACGAGTTCCGCAACAACGGTGGCATCTTCGACTCCCCCACTGCCAACATCCTCAACGCGCATCACATCCTGAACTCCCTCGCAGACTCTCCCGCGTTGATCAAGGCCAGAGAAGTCCTCGCCGCAGCGGCACTACAAGTGGACCGGCTTGCCCCTTTGTCATCAATGGACAAAGAGCAGAGTCGGGCCGCCCATTCCGGAAGAAGAGCCCCGGCCAGGAGCGCCTATGGCAGCTCCAACAACCGCCGCGCCCGGGACGATCGCGAGGCCAGTAGTCAGCCGCGTGCACCAGAACGAGACCTCCGAGACCGGCTTCCCCCAAGGGACGCCAGGCTTCAGATCAACCTACTCCGAGAAGAGTGCGACGTCGAGTACGACGGCATAGCGGCGTACTCTGACAACATCCGCCGACACAAGTACCCCGCGTCGTTCAAACCCGCGGGTATCGACAAGTACGACGGCAAGGTCGACCCCAACCTGTGGCTTCGCCGGTACTCCGCCGCCATCGAAGCTGCAGGTGGCTGACTGATTACGCAAGATCCTGTACTTCCCCATCGCCATGGACGCCTCACCTGCTAACCTGGCTAGAGGCAGAGCCGGATCGCTCCATCGACAGTTGGCACGCCCTCAAAAGGGCCTTCGTCAACAACTTCCAAGGCACCTCCAACCGCCTCGATAGCAAGTACGTGCTGTCGAGCATCAAACCGAAGTCCGACTGAGTCCCTTCGGGAGTACAATCCGCCGCTTCTGGGAGAAGAAGTCCACATGCTGTCCAGCTCTCAGAATGGGAGGTGATCGACATCTTCCACGAAGGCCTCCACGATCGTGACACATACCGCAAGTTCGTGGAGAATCGCCCGAAGAACTTCGGAGAACTCCGCGACCTCGTCGCCAAGTGGGCCGATGCAGAAGACCAGGAGAGGGACAGCTTCAGTAGACGCCGGAGCGGCGCCAACAACAACTCCGATCGACGACCCACTGACGACAAGCAGGAACACCGCGACGCCGTCAGTCGCCACCAGGGCAACCCACGAAAGAGGCAGCCAAGCGACACCGTCGCCGCCCTCCAAAAGGGCCCCAAGAAGAACTCCAAAAAGAGGAGTTCGACAAGCTCCTGCACAAGAAATGTCCTCTCCACCCCGAGGGCAAACACTCCATACACCAGTGTTTCTGGTTGAGGGACAGCCTGGGTGCACCCTAGCTGGACAAGACAAAGAAGCCCGACGAGAAGGAGGACGACCCAAACGGGAAGAAGACCGCTGATGGTTTCCCCGACGTCTATAACCACGTCAACGTCCTCTTCGACGGCTCCCATGGGATGGACTCCCGGCGCGGCCGCAAACTCGCGGAACGCGAGATCTGCTCCATCGAGCCCGCCGCCCCGACGCCTCTCCGATGGTCCGACACCCCGATCACCTACGCGAGGGCAGACTAGGGGCACAACTACTCCAACCCCGGACGATATCCCCTCATCCTCGAGCCAATCATGGGAGGCTCGATCGTCTCCAGGACGCTGATCGAAGGTAGGCAGCGGTCCTGAACGTCATCTTCGCCAAGACGCTCAAGGCGATGGGGCTGGACTTGTCCACAGCCCTAACCCAGGGAGAAACTGCTTTTTACGGCATCAGTTCCAGGGAACGCCGCCATACCCCTCGGGCAAATTACTTTGCCCGTCACCTTGGGAACAAGGGAGAATTACCGCACTGAATTCATAAAATTCGAGGTGGCGGACTTCTCCAGCTCTTACAACGCCATCCTAGGGCGTCCTGCTATGGCCAAGTTCATGGCCATACCCCACTATGTGTACCTGATGCTCAAGATGCCAGGTCCCAACGGGGTGATCGCCATAAAAGGGGACCTCAAGAAGTCCTACGACTGCGACAATGAGGCAGTGGACTACGCCATAAAGGCTGCAGCCGAAGCCGAGCAAAAAGTGCTCCTCGCGCATGTCACTTTTCCATCTACTGCGAGCCCGACATGCCATCGAAGAAGCCCAGCAAGGACAAGGCAAGGCCGGCGGACGACGTAGCCACCAAGGAGATCGACCTCCTCACCGGCGACCCCAGCAAGACGGCGGTCATCGGAGCAAGCCTTCCTTCAAAATAGGAAGACGCGCTCGTCAGCTTCCTCCGCGCTAACTGGGACATCTTCGCATGGAAACCATCCGACATGCCTGGTGTCCCAAGGGAGCTGATCGAGCACGAACTCAACTGTCGACCCCAACGCCAACCCTGCAAGCAACGCCTACGCCGCTTCGCCCAGGACCGGAAGGAGGCCATCAAGAAGGAGCTCCAAAAGCTCTTAGTTGCAGGGTTTATTAAAGAGGTGTACTACCCCGAATGGCTGGCAAACCCAGTCCTTGTACCCAAAAAGAATAATAACGAATGGAGGAATGTGCGTTGATTACACCGATCTCAACAAACACTGCAAGCAGGACCCCTTCGGGCTCCCGCGCATCGATGAAGTAGTTGACAGCACGGCCGGCTCCGCCCTCCTATGTTTTCTTGATTGCTACTCTGGTTACCACCGGATCTCTCTAAAAGAGAGCGATCAAATCAAAACAAGCTTCATAACTCCGTTTGGGGCATACTGCTACACTACCATGTCAGTTCAGGCCTCAAAAACGCCGGCGCGACATATCAGAGGGCAATACAAAATTGCCTCTCTTCCCAACTCCACCGCAACGTCGAAGCTTACGTTGACGATGTGGTCGTCAACACTAGAAACGCCGATGACCTAATCGCCGACCTCACCGAAACCTTCGACAATCTCCGACGCTGGCACTGGAAGCTGAACCCCTCCAAATGCGTGTTTGGCGTTCCTTCTGGCAAGCTACTCGGATTCATCGTCAGCCACCGCGGGATCGAGGCAAACCCTGAAAAGGTGGATGCGATCAGGAATATGCCACCACCAACTTCGATCAAGGACATTCAGAAGCTCACAGGGTGTATGGAAGCCTTAAACAGGTTCATCTCCAGGATGGGCGAGCGAGGGTTGGAGTTCTTCAAACTCTTAAGAAGACGGACAAGTTCGCCTGGCCGGAACAAGCCCAGGTAGCCTTCCTCGATCTCCAGAAGTTCCTCACTACCCCTGCCCATACTGACTCCGCCCTCTCCCCGGTGAAGATCTCCTTCTTTACATCGCTGCCACTACTAACGTTGTCAGCTCGGCAATAGTGGTCGAACGTAACGAAGAAGGCCACCTCCAAACGGTGCAGCGACCAGTCTACTTCATTAGCCAAGTCCTCTCCGAGTCCAAAACTCGTTACCCTGCAGATTCAAAAAATCATTTACGCGGTACTCCTGACCTCACGATAGCTACGCCATTACTTCCAGAATTTCTCCATAGTAGTGGTCTCGGACTTACCCCCTTTCTGATATACTTCGGAACCGGGACGCCACGGGACGCATCACCAAGTGGGCCCTAGATCTTGCCGCTTTCACCATTGAGTTCCGCCCTCGCCTCGCGATCAAGTCCCAGGCGTTGGCGGACTTCGTCTCCGAATGGTACGAACTCCGCCTCGAGCGGGACAACACCAGACCGGTCCACTGGACCATGTATTTCGACAGGTTCCTTGAAGCTTGAAGGCGGCGGCGCTGGAGTTCTCCTGATCTCCCCCTAGTGGGGAGCAGCTCAAGTACGTTCTCCAAATCAAGTTCGAAGTCTCCAACAACGAAGCAGAATATGAAGCCCTTCTCCATGGCTTACGCCTGGCAGTTTCCATGAGCATCAAGCACATCCTGGTGTACGGCGATTCCCTCCTGGTGATCCAACAGGTCAACAAGGAGTGGAACCGCAACAAGGAAACGATGGACGCCTACTGTGTTGAAGTCCGCAAACTGGCAAAAGCACTTCCTCGGCATTGAGTACCACCATGTCGAGCGGGATCTGAACGTCGGGGCAGACAGTCCTCTCCAAGCTTGGCTCCTCGAGAAGCAGAAGTCCCCTGCGGCGTCTTCGTCAATGAGCTCTCCAAACCGTCCATTAAAGAGACCCCCTGATCCCATAAGCCTCAACGCAGCATCCGGGGTCATGGTGATTGATGTAGATTGGATGCAGCCCATCCTCAACTACATCAAGGACGAGATTCTTCCAGAAGACACGCATGAAGCGGACCGCGTCAGGCGCAGAAGCAAGGGCTACACCTTAATCGGCGATCACCTCTATAAACGAAGCGCGCACTCCGGCATCATGATGAAGTGCGTCCCACGCGCAACCGGCATCAAGATCCTTGAGGAAGTCCACTCAAGCGAATGCGGCAACCATGTCGCCTCCAGAACGCTCGTAGGCAAAACCTTTCGCGCAGGTTTCTACTGGCCAACTGCACTAGCCGACGCAGAAGACTTGGTACGACGATGCAAGGCGTGCCAATACTTCGCTCACCATTCCCACACGCCGGCGCACCAGATAAAATTCATCCCTCCGTCCTGGCCCTTCTCATGCTGGGGGCTGGACATGGTCGGGCCACTCCCCGTGGCTCCAGGTGGTTTCGAATACCTTTTCATTGCCATTGACAAATTCACCAAGTGGATCGAAGTTTTCCCTATGGTGAAGTACAGTGCAGCTAAGGCGGTTCAGTTCCTTCAAGACATAATATACCGTTTTGGTGTAATGAACAAGATCGTGACGGACCTGGGATCGACATTCACCGGCGATATCTTCTGGGATTTCTGCGAAAGCAAAGGCATCGAGGTTCGCTACGCCTCCGTGGCACACCCCAGGTCCAATGGACAGGCCGAGCGCGCCAATGCGATGGTCCTCGACGGCCTCCGCGCCCGAGTTCAAGAACCCCTCTCCAAAAAAGAAGGCCGATGGATGAAAGAACTCCAACCTGTCGTTGGGGGCTCCGGACTCAACGCAGCAAAGCAACGGGACAATCTCCATTCTTTATGGTGTACGGCTCCGAAGCGGTCCTCCTGGTAGATGTGATCTACGGGTCCCCGCGGGTTCAATACTACGACGAGGGAGAGATTGAACGACAGCGCATGGTCGACATCGACACGGCAGAGGAACATCGGCTCGCCGCCCTGCTACACAACGCCGTCTACCTCCAAAGCGTGCGTCGCTTCCATGACAAAAGTGTGCAAGAACGTTCATTCCAAGTCGGTGACCTAGTTCTCCGCCGGATCCAGAAACCAACTGGCCTCCGAAAACTAAAATCTCCATGGGAAGGCCCCTTTGAGGTCTCCCAAGTTGTCGGCCCCGGAACTTATCGCCTCAAAACGGACGATGGCCAGGACGTGCCAAACGCCTGGCACATAGAACACCTACGGAAATTCTATCCGTAGAAGGCTATCATAAATAGCTCGTTTTTTCCCCCTTGATTAGCTTTCTCAAAATGATTGCTGTAATTTTATTCTCATAATGAATAAATCAAGGCTATCACACTTAGCCGGGCTATACTCCTATGTCTATTTTATTTTACGCTTTATCCAAATGATCGCTAAATAAAAGGCTATTAAGCATAGCTAGGTCAAAAACCTGCGAGTACTCCGCCCTAACGCTCTCTCAAAATGATAGCTGCAAAAAAGGGGTTCCTCATACCCAAGTTGGATCAAAAACCCAGCGCCCGTAAGCATCCAATCAGGATCACGGCATCCTGTTCGCATACCGAACAAGATGGCTAGCAAAACTAGTACAACCAGGGCCTACAAGGCCTATGATCGCTTGTTCAAAAAACTCACGCAAATCAAAACCATCCACGCCGAATTGCTCCACAAGGGTTAGGTAATAACGCCTACAGGGATTAAAGGGTTACATTCTCAAAAAGAACTCCACCCCACACACGTCGCAAGACCTCCAACAAGTATCAAAAGTACCCCTACTTATTACATGATTATTAAAATGTTTTCTCGGCTCCACAAACGAGCCACCAAGGACATCAGAAGTCCAACCTCTCCATTACAGCATCCGCAGTGGGCTGGACCTGTTCTTCAGCGAGCGCAAGGTCGTCGTCAGAAACACCTGCGACGCGGCCGGACGCAAAGGGTTCCATATCCTGGTCGGGCATCAGTGCCTTGACGACTCCGAGGATTGAAACCACGCAAGCACGCGCGGTATCCCGGATATAGCCCCGCAGTGCCCCAGATGCTTGATGAAGCCTCTCCGGGAAAGGACGCCCGGCGTTCTCACCCTCCAGAGGCACGAGCGAGTCCACAAAAGGAGTGGCCGCCTCAACAAGCTGCCGATTTTCGTCTTTTGCAGCTGCAAGTTCGGCCTCGGTCTTCTTGTGGACCCCCGTCAGGCGTGCGAGCTCGTCGAAGGCCTTCTCCTTCTCCTTCTCATGCTCGCTGCGATAACAAGCAGAAAGTTTCCTGTCAACCATAGGAAGCAGGAAAATACTTCATACTCGTAAGAACGCAAAATACTTCACCTTTTCTGTTTCTCCCAGGTCTTTTGCGCCTCGACGAGGTCCGCGTTACGTGCTGCCAAGTCCAGGCGGCTCTTGCATTCATGGTCGGCCTTCTTCGACGACTCCACAACAAGGCGCAGGGATGCCTCAGCTTCACCTTGCGCACGGCTCACCACATCCTTCAGGGACAAAACTTCAGCTTGGGCACTCTCCAACTGAGCAGATAACTCTGCGAGGCAGGACACCAAGAACCGTCAGCGTGGCATGTGTAAGCGTTTATGCAAACATTATTACCTAATCGCTACCTACTTGTTTTTTCATCCCTGGCGGCGCGGAGATGCCCCTTCACGCGCGCCTCGGCCTTCTCCGCGGACGCGAGCTTTTCTGCAAGGGAGTTCTTGTACTCGTCAAGTTGCGCCAGGTGTTGGGCGATGCACTCCTGCTCCTCCGCCAGCTTCTCCTCTGCATGCAATGCACGCGAGTGATAGCTCGTCCACTGCTCCATCATGGCGGTCTTCTGGAGCGAGCGTTTCACAACACCCTGCACAGAGTACGTGTTTGTCAAAATCAAACACGTCAAGCAGTCACAAATCACCAAAGCACGCAAAATATTACCTGGAATGTCTCCGCGAATGTGGCCAGCTGCTCCTGTGCCTTCTGCACGGCCCCCTCATCCTCCTCGCTGCTGAAGAAGAACTCCGGTTGGTCTTGTCCCGGATGGCAGCCGTGGGCGATGGGGAAAGACCTCTCCGGCAGCGAGGCACTGCATCCTGCGCGGCGAGGGGACCGCAGGATCTCCTCTATTTCCTCCACAATGCCCGCCTTGTCGCTATCACCCCCTCCGGCCCCTCGGGATGGCCCAGGGACGAATGGGTCGACAATATGCGGCGTGGGCCCGCTGGAAGCTCCAACATCGTCCTGACGTGCGATGTTGCTGGGTGCAGTTGGTGCTGTGGCGCCAAGGCCCTCCCGCGCCATCTCCTCCCTAGCCTGAGTTCTCTCAGTTCCAGCCGAGGGCAGGGTTCCCCCTGATGGGGCGGGGATGGAGGCAGCGCTGGTCGTCGAGGATTCCTGCAAAATTTTGTTCGATTGACGCGGTGGTATCTGTGTAAAACAAGAAGCATGACACATTGAAGCAGATAATCTCACCTGGGCACGGCTGCCCTCCGGAGGCAGGGTTTCTTCAGAAGCGGCACCCCGCCGCTGGGGGCTTCCGCCGGCCTTTTCACTCCTGCGCCGCCCTCGGACTTCAGAAAAGCCCGGGCCGGTGCAGTGGAGGCTGACGCCTCATCTTTCTGGACCGGCGCGGGTCGCTCTTTACGAGCGGTACGCCGGATCATAGGGACTTCATCTCCATCATCATCACTTACAACTTCAACTGCAGTCCCGGAGGACTGACCACGCGGCTATGTGGGCTTTGGTGGTGCAGTCTTCTTGACTGTCTGACTTCTTGTACGGGGGGTGCGGCGAGGTGCGGCAGCCGTTCGAGGCTCTGTCGACTGTTGACTCGCCGCGCTCGGACTTTCCCTGGAGGACTTCTTCACATTGGACTCCTGCTCAGAACCCTCATAGCGCGATTCATCAGCAACAAGCGGACCTGATTCAGAAGAAGATGGACCTGAACTATCCAACACGCGGTGCTGCTGGAAGGAGGTGCCAACCTTATCCGCATCATGAAGATAGGACCGGAGTTTCTGGTCATGCTTGTCCAATGGTGCGGGGCTGTAGAAAGCAGCAGTCCAGTCCTGTGAAACACAAGTCCGTAAGAATATAGCAAAGAACTCCTACCTCTACCCGGGTGCCTCGTGCACACTCCTACCTACGATAATGACTCAGGGAAGGTTATCAAAATTAACCTGTTCCGGTGGATTCGAGGCGTCGTAACGATGCACCTCCGGGGGAACCTGGTTCACCCCTTTGATATATTTTGACACAATCCGGAGGGCCTCTTCTTCGTCCAGATCCTCCTTCACCAGCCGACTGGGATCTTCCTTCCCTAGGTACAGGTAGCTGGGATTGGGTCGGACTTGCAGGGGCTGGATTTTCTTTTGCAGAAAGTCCATAAACACCCAAGCTCCTGTTAGCCCGGCCTCTCTCAGGTCCGCTACTATTGTCTGCAGCACCTCCACTTCGTCTTCGCCCATCTCCGCTTTCCCCTGGCTCCAGCAATGGCTGGAAACAGGGTACTCGGCCTTCCTTGGTGGCAGGGACGGCTCCGGATCCGCAACGGTGAACCACTCCCGCTCCCAGTTCTTGTAGGTGTCCTTCAGCTCATACGGGACATACAAATTTTGCATGCCCTGCTTGAATTGAAGTCCGGCCCCTCCAAGATACTTGGAATCTTTCCCCTTTAGGATGCTCTTCAGGCGAAAGAAGGCGAGGAACAGAGCGAAATGCGGTTCTATCCCAATGAAGGCTTCACAGAAATGGATAAAAATCGCAATGTGGAGGTACGAATTCAGGCTCAAGTGATGAGCCTGAATCCCCCAGTACACCAGGAGGCCGCGAAAGAAGGGGTGCGCCGGTAACCCTAACCCTACTTCAAAGTAGCGGCGGAGGACGGTTACCTCACCTTTCTCCTCGGTGGGTGCTGGTGTCCCCAGTTGGGGAACCTTCCAATGGCTGACCTTTTTGGGAGGAAGGAGACCCGCCGTCACCAGCCCCTCCACCTGCTGCTTCGTGGTGGATGATGGGAGCCACATCTCCTCCATTGACGGGTCCGCCGCCGCTTTCTCCTTGCCCTTGTCCCTTCGGCTCACGGTGCGGGAGGATTCTCCGCCATCCTTCTACGGTGGTTGGGTTCGATCGAAGAAATGGCGGGGGAGATTTGGCCGCACGAGGACGTGCTCGGGGGCTCAGGCAGTTTTGAGATCTAGGGTTTCGAGACTGCGGCGGCAAGACAAAATGTGAATCGTCGCCCTCTGTTCTTTCTCCCTTTTTATTCTCCAACGGCGCTTCACGGTGCAACAGTGGTCGGCGGTAACCACGGCGTCAGTTCCGACGATCTCGGTGTACAGGGCGCCGGATTTTTGGGATTCTGATTGGATAACTCCTTTTTATCTCTCTCCTGGATTTTTGGATCCTAAACGGTTTTTGCAACCAAAATCCGATCTAGGCTCGGGGGCTCCGTACATGGTACGCTAAATTCAAAAAATTTACGGACCAAAAAATTTGATTCTCAAAATGAATCTCGGGGGCTGTGCCATAATTGGATAAAACAACTCCGACTAAAGAACTCCCCCTCAAAATGGTTGGTGTTCTCCTCCTGTTTTATTCCAATATAGAACCTCGAGTTCCTTTTGTCAAAAGCAATTCAAGGCTCGGGGGGCTGCCCAATTGGGCGCACTTATTCAGTGCGCGCCAATAGGATTATCTTGAAGGCATCATGAGCACATCAAGGCCGAGAAGCAACTGACTTCTGGACTCAAAATGTCCTAGTTAGTGCTCTGGCGGACTTCATCCATCAGGAGTTGCGCCTGGCAATGACGGGCTCGGGGGCTCGACGGAGGTACATGCGAAGGAACCCCGACTTGGACTTCCTAGGGTCCAGGAGGAGAACTCTGTGGCATGTACTCCTGGTTTCGGCATGAAGAACCCCGACCGGGCCTCCTGTGGGCCGGGTGGGGAAAACCAGCTTGGTAGGCAAGAATATTTCTTTGGAGAGCCGGTTCTAAGATAGGATTCTGGATAGATATAGACTTAGATTTCTTTCTTGTACAACAATTCGGAGATCTAGGTCTTCGTGTAACCCTGCCTCTCCGGGCTATATAAGGGGAGGCAGGGACCCCCTCAAAAAACAGATCATCTACATCTAAACCAACGAGGCATATAACACAGGACGTAGGGTTCCTCATCTTGGGATCCGAACCTGTCTACATCGCGTGTCTTGTTTGCCATCTCTTTCTTGAGTCTTGTCGATCGCTTCACAAACCCTCTGCTCCGGTACTCCCCAAGCAGATCGTCGGCACAAAACACCGATAGATTGGAGCGTCATGTATGCCGCCACATGCCCTGCAAGAGACAATTCTTTAAGTCAGATCATTGAATTACAAGTCGGGGAAGCTTTCTCAAGACAGACGCACTCACCATTGTTACTCTGTGTTAAGGTGCGATTCCTTTTCTTGAGCCGTTCCTCCTCGACCTTCCACTCCTTTTCCCAGGCAGCAAGTTTCTGGCGTTCTTTGTCCAGTTCTTCCCGGGTGGTGAGTTTCTCGGCTTGGGCGGCATCAAATCGCAGAGATAGTTTGGCCAGCTGTGCCTTGGCCTTGGACAACTCGTCCTCCAATTTCTGGGCTCGTATGGATGCATCAGACATCGCATACAGAGCCTCAGACTTCTTTTTTGAGCGGGCGGCCATTTCCTGCAAGGATTTCATTATTTATAGTCTGCAAATGATTGGTAATTGAATAAATTCGGATAAAGAAGACATTACCTCTACATACTGGATAGAGCCTTGAGCCATCTTGATGATCCTATTCTGTGATTCCACATACGCTGCAATAGCGTCCGACTCAAGCAGAGGATCTTCAAAAAGCTCTGCTGCTCCAGGCACAGCTATATTCACTTCCGTGGGAGATATTTCTTCAGTTCCGCTCATCCGACTGGATGTGGGCATATACTGGAGACCAAGTGTTTTCTTCAACGCAGGCTTTGCAGGTGACAGCACCATCTGCGTCATGGTTTCAGCATCTTTGTTTGTGAGCAACGGCAAGTCAGGAACTACGTCCTTGACACTTTCCGTTGGCTCTGGCAAAGTAACTGTCGCTTGAGAGTCGTCTGCAGCAGAATCCTCAGGAATTTCTTCGGCTGCGGGCAGACTGGTTTCTTGCACAATTTCTGCTCGTTTTTCTTGCTCGCCAGGAATAGGTTGGACTTGTTCAGTACGTGGCTCTTCGGTTGAAACCTTGGCCTTCTTCCTTGGTGGCAAGGGAGCAGATTTCCTACACAGACAACAGCTTGAGTTATCAAAATTACAACTCTACTATTACACGAACTGGACCAGGAGTATAGTTATTACCTCTTTGACTTCTTGTCTAGGATTTGGGGCTCGCCAAATACCAGTGCGGGTTTAACAATCGCACTGGCACCTGACTCAGGTCCCTCCTTCGGCTGCGCGGCTGATGAATCAGCCATGGCTTCAGTACGGGCACCTTGACCTTCAACTGTGTCCTTGGCTGTTTCAGCCTCAACAGTCGCCTTGAGTGGTTCTTCTTCCACCGGTGTCTGGCTCGGGGGCTCCGATTACCCTTCAGCTGGACTATCTGGAGCACTAATGTCCCCGAGACTGCTAATTTATGTATGATCATCAGTACCGAGTGGTTATTTCAAGGAAATCACGAGTATACGAGAACTTTACATACCTGGGATTGTCACTTTCAGTGTGACTGGTGGAAGTTTTGTCTCCAAACACTCTCTTCTTGCGGGTGGCCCTCCGTTGCCGCCCAGGAGGTGTGAAGACAGCTTCCTTCACAATGTCTATGGGTGCGGCACTCGATGTGCCCTGTTCATCACCTTTCGAGTGATGGACCACTCGGAAGTCCTCTGTATCATCCGAGTGGTCTGACAACTCGTCATCTTCAGCATCGTCCAAAGGAGGTCTCCTCAAATGTGATGGAATTTTGAATTTGGGATCCGCTCCCTCTGGAACTTGCTCTGGCATGATGGGCCAGGAGTAAAACAAGTCGATGTCCTCCTGTATACAAACAGCATATTGTTACACTGGTAATTTGGGACAAGACTGGATGAATTACTCAAGAATTTGCTACTTACTTGCTTGGGAGGATGGTCCGCGTCGGAGAGTTGAGGTTCGAATGGCACGCAGTGCACTCCAGGCATCAGCATTTGCACTCTTTCCATAATCTCCACTTCACTCAACTCGTCGCGGGTCATTCGAGAAGGGTCATCTCTGCCCTTGTACTCGAAACCCCAGCCTTCCTTCTGGGCGAGTGGTTGCACTCGGCGTTTAATCCAACTATAGACAACAGAAGCACCTGTGACTCCCTGCTTTGTTAGTGCTTTAATCTTGACGAGTAGTTGATTCACTTGTGCAGTCTCCGCAATACTGGGTTGCTCCTTCCACTCGGGGAAATCCACGGGGGCTACTCCGGTCCAGGCAGCTTGGGATCGTAGTTCCCAATATACCACCACAGGTTCTTCCACTCGGAGTTGTTGCTGTGCGTCTCATACTCCAGATATGATGGGCGCATTCCTTGGCGCATCTGGATTCCGGCTCCAGCGACTGGAGAAGTTGCATCTTTCTTTGGCTGCGGCTTCACATAGAACAGGCATCGCCACAGATTGAAGTGCGGGCGAATTCCAAGGAAGGCTTCACAGAAATGCACATAGATCGAGATTTGAGATACTCCATTCGGAGTCGGATTGGGTAGTTCAATCCCATAGTAGAAGAGCAACCCGCGCAGGAAGTCGCAGGTTGGAATGCCTAATCCCATCTGGATGAAGTGACTAAACATCAGGATCTTGTCTATGGGCACCATCGGCCATTTTTCTTGCTTCTCAGGCACTTGCCACAACAGCTCTTGTTGCTCCTTCAGGAATCCATCTTTTACCAATTTCTCCAACTGCTTCTGGGTTACCTCTGATGGCTTGAGGTAATTGCAAGGCAGTGGATGCACCCTCTGTTGAACTCTGCCGCGCTTGGGCGACGACAACCGCACTTCCTTGTCGCGGGCCCCGCTGCGGCTTGACTTCTTGTCCCTCTTCGATGTCATCCTAGAGATCACGAGTTTCTTCACCCGCATGCGCTCGGGGGCTCACAGATTTTGGTCGGAAAAGGATTGGCAGGGCAGATCTGAGATTGGATCGATTTCGCTCGGGGGCTTGGAGATTTCCTCGCTCGGATGAGGAATGGCGGTGATTAGGGTTTGTGAAAGACTTGGCGAAATGGATAAGTTACTGCGGGGGCGCAGCGGTGAGTTTTATTGACTGTGCCTATGACGGTTAATTTCTCAAGACGAAGGTAAAAGGGGTTATTTTTCATTTTTTATTAAAGAAAGGATTTATTTTTTAACTGACTCCTTACAGGGACAGTCTCGGGGGCAGTTATATTTATTTCTCCTTTACTTTAATAATTGTGGATTATTTCTCTCTAACCCTAAACTACTCTGTGGTTCTCGAGACTTGATCCTTTTCTATATATACATATAGTTCAAGGCTCGGGGGCTGCAGGGTAGTAAAGGATCAGGAATTTTATTTTTTCTGAAGCTTAAGATTTAATCAAGACCCTCGGCTCGATTCTTTGATTCAACCCAAGGCTCGGGGGCTACTTGATATCAAGTGCAATTTTTCCAAAATTGCACATTTCAAGAACAAGATGAAGATTCAAGATTCTGTGGACCCTCAACCTGATTCTTCGATTCAACTTAAGGCTCGGGGGCTACTCCATATGGAGTGCGATTTTCATCGCACACCATATAATATTTTGAAGACTACATGTCGATCAAATCAAACGGGGCTTAAGCACTTCATGGCCTCGTGACAGCCAAGACCTGTCCAAGACTGATCAAGCACTCGAAGAACTCGAAAAAGCACTCGATTGGTTGGCAATCACTCGGTTGATGATACTCGACGATGAAGCGCTTGGGGGCTTGTCAGAGGTACGACCATGGGCCCACAGGGACGCATGGATAATCTCCAGAAGGAGTCGTACCAAGCGTGAAGACTGCGAGTAGAGTGCTGCAAGGACTCTCCTCGTTATGGAAACCAGTCGTATGACATGGAAACCAGTCGTATGGCATGTAAACTACTCGGATTGACGTGCCAAGCACTCCACGAGTTGTATTAGGTTAGGATTCTACTCGGAACCGACCTTGTAACCCTGCCCTCCGTGTATATAAGGCTGGGCAGGGACCCCTCCAAAAGATTACGATCTCATCAATACAAACCACCATACAGGACGTAGGGTATTACGCCATCTAAGCGGCCCGAACCTGTCTAAAATCCTGAGTCTCTTAGCCTTTGCGTTCCTGATCTCGGCGAAACCCACCTGAAACTCTACTACCTCGGGATACCCCTCGGTAGGATCGACGGTAGAACACCGACACAACGAAGTTTCGGGTGAGCCAAGAAAGCAATCAGTCATAAGAGTAAGCACATTATAGAGGGAGGTGGTCTTAGAATGATATGAAAGTATAATTATGTTGTTCTGAGGTCATAAGAGTAAGCCATTAGAGTAGGCACATTATAGAGGGAGGTGGCGAATTCGCCAAACTATCTAAAAAATACAGCAGTTACCGAAGAGTGCTCCTTAATATCCATGCTGATTTCCTCTCCAAAAAAATGTTCATGTTGATTCATGTGAGATTACCTGAACAGATTTTTACCTGAAGAGTCCTTGAATTATGTATGTAGCGAATGGAGATTGCCACCAGGTTTCATGATTCTTAGAATGTTTTCCCATCTTTAAAAGGAAAGCAGAAAATTTGGTGAAAACTCAATTTTACAACACACTAAACAGAACTGGACGACGACGATACCCATTATACAGAAAAAAACGTAGGCCCCATTTGAAGGAGTTTGAAATTTGGCCTCAAATTTCTCTTCTCCCTTGAAAATGTATCTCTAGAAAATCACTTTTCCAAACTTATTTAATTTGGCTAGTATGACGGTTTTAGACTAATAGAAGGTACGGTTGTACGTGAGAGGGTTGAGATGATTCTCTTAAGAAACACCATTTTGGGATATTCCCCTAGCAAAAAAGATGAAATTAAACATGTCACCTATTTGTGAATTAAACACTTGCCTGTTGCATCATTTGACAATCATTTTCCTATTTATAATGAGAAACAGAACCCAAAATGCCTACCAATTAAACATGCTCATATAGTTTGCATGCATAACCTTTTTCTTCAAATGACCCCGTCTAATGCTCCAAGAAAATTGCTCTGCGTGCACATATTTTTGCATGATAGAACGGGCATAGGTTAAACACTAGAAGTTTTTCTCATTGGACCTGCATGAAAAAGTGAAATCAAAGTGTTGGTAATTATATTGATCTGATCGAAAACGGATCAAATAGTGTTCCAAATAGCACGGATACGGATACGAATCTTAAAGTAAAGCAAATATGAACGTGGATTTGTATAAAATGGACTCTTTTATATTCGTTGTCTATTCGTGGGTCGTAGCACCATTTGATGTGAGAATGTCGTTATTGTAACTTGTACGCAGGTAGTAATCCAGGAAGGGAGATTGCCAATACATAATCTCAATTTTGGAGTGATCACAGTATTACCAAAAAGAGAAGAAGCAATTAAAATACAGCAAATACATGCTCATTTGTCTTCTCCATGTTGGTTTTAATATATTTACTGGAGTGATTAATAATAGAATTTTAGTTTTAACGGATAAACTTATTAGTAACTCCCAAACGGCTTTCATTTCGGGCGAAGACATTATGGAAGGGGCAGTGGTCTTTCACTAGATAATTCATAAAATGCATAGGAAAAACAGGGATGAAGTTATTTTAAAGCTATATTTTGAGAAAGATTAAGATAAGCTCAAGTGGCCCTTTGTACAATAAGCCCACGGAATAAATGATTCTTATCCACCTGGTGTGGATGGATTCAAAAGATCATGACTAGAAGGAGTGTTGCTATAAAGGTCAATGACGATATTGGTCACTATTTTCAAACTAAGAAAGGAGTTAGATAGGGAGACCCTTATCACCCATCCTTTTTAGTGTGGTGGTTGACATGTTAGAGGTATTGATTAACCGAGCCAAGAGAGACGATCAAGTTCGAGGAGTCATCTCCTGTTTGGTAGATGAAGGGTTATCCATCTTACAATATGCATATGATACTATCATTTTTATGGACAAGATAATGAAGGTGCTCAAAACATGAAGTTGTTACTTTCAGCTTTTGAATGGGGCTCAAGATTATTTTTTATAAGAGTGAGATGTTTTGCTATGGGGCCACAAAGCAATCAGATCATGAATACTCCCAGATTTTTTGGATGTGATATAGGCACACTGCCATTTTGATGCTTAGGAATATAGCTATGCATCATCGTACACTATGTAACAGCGATTTGAGACATGTGGAGGAAAGGTTCCAAAAACGATTAAGTTGTTGGCGTAGTGAATTCCTCTCCGTGGGAGGACGTTTAATTTTGATTAACTCGGTCCTAAGTAGTTCGCCTATGTTCATGCTATCCTTTTTTGAAATACCTAGAGGGGTCCTCAAGAAATTAGACATCTAGATTCTTTTGGTAAAGTGAGGAGCATAAAAAGAAATATAGGCTAACTAAGTGGTATGTTATATGTTCTCCAAAGGATCAGGGAGGACCGGAGTGTTCTAAATCTAAACGCTCAAAATAAATGTTTACTCAGTAAATGGTTGTTTAAGTTGATTAATGGGGATGGGGTTTTGGCACAATTTGGTAAGAAAATACTTGAGAGAACAATCACACAGGTTCAACATATGCTTGGTGATTCATAGTTTTGGGCTGGCCATATGAAGGTTAGAGATGAATTCCTCAATTTGGGCAAGTCATTTTTAGGTGATGGCTCGCGAATTAGGTTCTAGGAGGATACAAGGTTACATCTCGACTATTAAAAGTTTTATACCTGTCTCTATATAATATTATGAGAAAATGGAGTGCTACGGCTCAGTCTGCTATATCCATAACACCTTTGAACGTAGCATTTAGACGGTCTCTCACAGGGAATGATCTGCAAGCATGGCACCAAATTGTGGCCATGGTAATGAACGTTCAATTATCTTATCAGAGAGACCGATTTGTTTGAGGCTTACACAAGAGTGGAATGCCTTCGGTCCATTCTATGTACAAGGCACTTGCAGCAACCCAAGTATTATCACCTAATACTGCAATATGAAAGTTGAAAATTCCCCTAAAAATTAAGGTGTTCATGTGGTATCTAATTAAAGGGCTAGTCTTAATCATAGATAATCTCATAAACGATGGTATGCAAGTATGTCTTACTCCTTTTGCTCTCATAACACGAGACTATTCAACATTTATTTTTTGATTGCCAACTTGCAAAGTTTATTTAAAAAATTATTCAAGTTTGCTTGAGTTTATCATGCAACTAGTGTGGATTACATGTTCAATGGCTGGTTGAGTGGAATAAATAGAAAACTTAAGTCTCAGATTTTACCAAGTGCCAGTGCCATGTGTTCGACAATTTGGACATCTAGAAACGATGTGGTGTTTGACAAGAGATTAGTGCCTTCTCAGTTGCAGATACTATTTAGAGGAACACACTAGATACGTTTCTGGTCATTACTATAGAAGGTGACAATCGCCCTGCAGCGAGTACATGTTGCAGGATGCTTGAGTCCGCGGCCACGGAGGTTTTTGTCCTGCATGGTTGGCGTTTCAGAAATAGAATTTCCTTTTATCCTTTCTTGTGATAAAGTCTGCAAGTTTTATTTATAGTTGAAACTTACAACATTTTATTTTCTTAATTCCTTGGCTTATCGACGATATAAGCGTGTAATAATGAACGGCTATATGCATTGATTGGGATATTAATATATATTCCCTTTTAAAGAAACGCAGGTAGTAATCCCCACCGATGAAATTTGGGGCTTTTTGGTAGAGCTCCATGTGATTCTAATTTTATATGGAAACTGATTCTCTAAGAGAAGTGATTCTATGGCTCAAAGTGATTCTCTTTGATTTTCTATTATAAACTTTTAAAATTAAGATAGAGAATCACTTCTCTCTGAAAAATTGTTTGGCAGAGCTACTGCTAGATTTCTGCCGAGAATTAGCTCTACGGGACCTTACTATGAGATTGACTGCTTCAAAGGTGGCAGCAGAGCCGCGCCGCTGTCAGCCACGTGCAGCCTCCAGGAAGAAGAGTTCCTCATGTTGCATCAGCATCGCAGCATGGGTCTGAACTCTTAACCGTACCTTTTGACATGTCTGCGTTGATCTTTGACGCTTCACTTGGAGCTCTTCATGTGTATGACGATGTGGCGGTCAAAGGGAGGAATATCCTATTCTTTCGTGTGGAACATCTGGATATACTCCCTCCATCTCAAAATAAATGCAATTCTAGGATTTGAAATTTGTCTCAAAAAAATGCAACTTTGACCTACCAACCATAAAAGACAATACACTATGTAAGAAAGCTTCAAACGAGACACATATATAGGAGACGCGGAACTAACCCACGTCTCCTTTCTCATAAAGGAGACGCGGGTTGAACAGCCGTGTCTCCCATAAGTGTAGCTGGACAACCCGCGTCTCCTGTATACACATAAAGGAGACGCGGATGAAGAAATCGCGTCTCCCGTAACACAGTAATGCTATGGGAGACGCGGATTGTTAACCCACGTCTCCCATGTATCATTGAAGAGGAGACACGGATCGCCAGAAACGCGTCTCAACTAACATGCGTAGAGTTACAAGAGACGCGGGCCAATACAACGCGTCTCCCGTAATATAACTCCCGGACCCGAAATCTTTATTCAATCCGCCTCAATCGGACTTCGCGTCCGCCCCCTCCCACCCCCCACCCCACCCGCCTGGCCACTCGCACATCTCTCTCCTCTCTCTCCCCCTCTTTTCCAGCTGCTCGACCGCCGCCGCCCCGCCAGGACACCTCCGCTTGACCGCCGCCACCCAGTCGGGATGGACCGCGCTGCCGGGTTTGGGATCCTCCGCGCCCCCTCCTCCAGCTCCTCCATCCCCTCTCTCTCACCGTTCACCTGGCTCCTCTTTCTCTTCCCAGGCGGCGTGTATGGATGTGAGAAAGGAGGCCGCACGGGGCCGACGGACGGAGCACGCCACCCGACGCAGCCGTGCGGAGCAGCCCGCAGTAACGGCAGGGAGCTAGGAGCCCGCATCCTCTACAGGTACCTCCTCTCCCCATGCGTGTCTCCCTCTCGCATGCACTCCCTCCCCTCTTCACCCAGATCTGAATCATCTCCATCCATGGTTCCCCTTTCCAGATCTGCAAGTGTCAGGTCACGGTGGGCGGTGGCGGCACCCTCCTGGCGTGATCACGCGTGCTAGCAGTCCGTGTGGAAGCACCTGGTGCCGCACCTCGTCCTCCCCTACCTGCAGTGACCGTGGATTGGTACCAACTTTCCCATCTTCTGTTTGATTCTGTAGGGTTCCAAGGTTAGGGTCTGCGAGGATGGATTTCAGGCCTTGATCCGCTCGATTTAGTCTGGATTTTGCAGCATGACGTCGAATCCATGTCTAATCTGTAGATTTGGTTTGCACTGTTCCAATTTTGTGAGTCAGTTTTGCGTGACATGGTTAGCTGTTGTCTGTCCTTCCCATCGGTCGTTCATATGCACACCAGCTGTTCGCCTCAATTCCTGGATGAGAACCTGCTAATATTTTCCCTCTTAATTTCTGTTCCTGCAGACTATTCCTCACACCCATGTTCTTTGAATACAATAAAAGTTCTAAACTGATCACTACGCCCTGAGATTCATCGGATAATAATTATGTGAACAAACTGCACTTCATGATAGTTAACTGTATTTGTTTGCAAGTTTGTCTATATTTAGTGGCAAATTGTTAACAAGCTTCTACTATAAGATAAATAGTTATAGGAATGAGTTAAACTGTATTCTAAGTTAAAACAGAGAGAACAAGTCCTGTTACTCTAATGAACTTAGTTGAAGTAAGATGCTGAATTTTTTTTACTCTAATGAACTTAGTTGAAGTAAGATGCTGAAACATAGGTTATGCAAGATAGAGTGAGTATGCATCTTGATAATAAACTTAGGTTAATAGACTCAAGCAGAATGTTTGGAAATTTCTTGATAATTAAGGAATCTTAATTACATGGCTTCTACGAAATTTAATTAGCTTTGATTCTCATTCTGCTAATTGACAGTATGCATCTTGGAGCATCTGTTTTTTCAATTATCAAGAGGCTGCTAGTTTACACCTTTGGGCACTTATTGTTGCACTGTAGGAAAGTTGTTTCAGTTTCTCTTATGAATCATTTCTTCTATCTAAAACCTTTTTTGCTCTACAGTGGTCTATAAAGAGGAGGTTTGAACTTGCTAGTTTGCTATCATCCATGCTAAGAGCTCATTTACTCGCTTATGATCCTATTTTATCAATGACCTTAAGATACTTAATAAGGTAAAACTGCTCTGCTTAACATTTCCTTCTATGGATCAGATACTGTCATCACTGCATTGTAGTTCATTTGTTCTGAACTGATATGCAAGTGATCCTTTTTTCCCCAAAAGAAACAACGCTGCTAGCTGTTTTGACAAACTCTAATCTAAACCGTTTCTTTGCTTTGAGTTTGAATAGCAAGGATATCATGTTTGGTAGGGATGGTAAGTTCAAAGTTTAGTTGAGTTCTGCTTGCAAATTTAAGATAAGAATCAGTCTAAACCTATTATGCTATTTGTTTTTGTGCAGGTTTCAACTTTTGATCAGAGGTATGAGAAAATTTGGGCTGTCAAGGGGTCTATTGTCTCTAACAGTTAAGAAATGTAGGCGCATTTCCTTCTGCACCTAAGCTCTAATGTTCCAGTTGTGAAGTAGTGATGAACTTTATTTTTTCTATTTTCTGATGATTGATGTGATTCCTGTGCCATGCATAAAACTGTGCAGAACTTGTTTTATATTGTGATTCATAGGGAACAACAAATGTATGTTCATTGTGTTATGTTAGAGTACATGTGAAAGTATTTGTGATGTATACAATGGATAAACCTGTGTATCTGTGATGCTTATGTTGCTGTTTCTTTTGCTCTTGCAGTTGGGATCGACTGCAATCAGGCTGAAGACAAAGGATGGCGTTGTCCTCGCTGTTGAGAAACGTGTCACCTCGCCATTGCTGGTACTTACCCAGTTGCTTATTCTTCCTTTTAGCTAGTGATTATGCATAGTTGTATGGCTAAAAACAAACAATCTGGTATTACTAGAGGAATGTTGGCAGATTGTTTCCTTTTAGCTAGTGACAAACATAAGTGGAAAGCTTGTGTTCAAATTAATGAATTACTGTGGAAAAAGAAGGAAAACAAGAGAAATTACATTGGATAAATGGAAATGTTTTGTGACCTACCTAACCTTTTTTGCTGGTGCTTTATTGTCTGATATGAGATTTTCTTTGGGTTTAACTAAGTCTAAGTAAAAAAAAAAATTATTTAATAATTGGTACCCTTGTTCATGCCATACCAGTTTCCTTCAAATTATCAAAGAGAAAGGCATATGAGAATCTCCAGAGCCTTCATACTCTAATGTATGGGAAAAAATCAGTTCTTAAACTTGTACATATGTTCAAAATGCCTACTAATTCCACTGCACAGCTAGATAATATACCTGTGAGTATTATTTCACATTTCTAATATATATGTGTTGAGCTGGGGTTAAGAAAATGCTGTTGTTCAAATGCTTTCAATCTGTTTAGCATGTTTTGTTAAGCATGTTGAAATGATGCTCGAATCAGCTGTAACCTTTGTTAGAATATAAGTTTGGAAAAATGCAAGAATAGAAAACAATTAAAAGATGCCCGGTTAGTTTAGCACTTGAAGCCCTGTGTGCCTTGCATTTAGGCTAACCACAATAACAAGAGATAGTGTGTGCCTCTTGCAAATGAACTGAGCCTTTTTCATTACTGTTAGTCGGTTGAGTTAGGCTTGGTTAATATCTTTATCAGAGGCTTGCTTTAATTGGTTAATATATTTATCAGAGGCTTGCTTTACTTGGTCAATATATTTATCAGAGGCTTGCTTTACTAGTAAATTGCTACCAATTAACCATCCTTTGACTTGAAATGAGCAGAGCATGTTGGTACTAGTAGCTAGCCAGCAACTAGCAGTAGTGTTTACCATGTGAGCATCTCAGGCTGCTTCAGTGAGCATCATACATGCTAGGTGGTTTAGTCACTTTGCAGAGTAATAATAAACATCCAGGTCCTTGCAAATCTTATGTCACTGTTGGCAGCTTCTTGACTATCTTAATTCAGTTATGTTGTACCTAATTTAGCAGTGCAGCATAAGTGCTCACTAATGTCACTGTTTTTGGAAAGATATGCAAGTTTTTCATGGAGAAGCGGGAGTTTATTCTCTTTGGCTTCAGCTTGGTGATACTGAAAATGGTGCTGATGTCCCTGCATATGACAATATGGTTCTGCAGAAGCTTCTTGTAAGTGTCAAATGCCAAGTAAATTTCTTGCATCTTTACTGCTGACACAAGTAACTAATAAGCAGTGTGAGAAAGTTAATCAACTTTGTTTTCTGCTTATACAGATGCTTGTAGCTGTAAGGAGTATACAGATGCTTGTAGTATACTACATATATGTTCATATGAAGGATAATACAGATGCTTGTAGCTGTGATTTTTTTAATGATTGACCTGCTATGCTACATATCTGTTTACACGAAGGTTTAGTTCTTGTAGAATGCCATTAGGTTCAGCTTATGTACTAATTCAGATCAGTGGCATGTTAGGAACCTGAAAATAAGGTAGTAGATTAGAGAAGCACCATGATGTATGTATGAGCTGAGATGTATGAACATGTATGTATGAGCTGAGAAGCACCATGATGTATGCAGAGAGGCAATGTGATGTATAGAGGGCGTATTTCTTGTCAATTTTCGTCACCTATTTTTCTTTTTTTTTAATTTAGTATAGGAGACGCGTCTTACCAACTGTCACACCCGATTCTGCAAAACAAAACCAGGTGCACACCGTATGTGTGCCAAGATCAAGTTTCACACATACGGCGAACAAAATGTGAATAATCAGATACAGTATCATGTATAAAAGATAAATAAAGAGACTATCAGAGTATTACACAGCTCAATCCTGGAAACAGAGGCTCCAACTCCACAAGCAGACGACCGGGGGTTGCGTACACCTAGAAATCAGCAACATCTTCAGGGAACTCCACAGTAGCTTCCTTCTTCTGAGCAACATTGTTTATAGCAAGGGTGAGCACATGTCGTACACAGCAAGTGTGGGGAAATTATGAATGCAAGGCTGAATCAAGGAAAGGCTGGGGTTTTAAAGCGGTAAGCAATTTTAGTTGGTCAAACTTTTATTAGCGCCTGATTACTAAGATATAAATATATACCAAACCCACATTAATATAAACAGAGCGCCATAGGAATATGGCACAGCCATAACCACGATTTAAGTCCATCTTCAAGTTCAATTATCATGTGAGGGTCCAGGCCGCTCTTGACCGTGAGCACGGCTGTTATAACAGTTTTACACTCTGCAGAGGTTGTACACTTTCACCATAAGTCACGTAAAAGTTCAAAAGAACTTTAAACCCAACCACGCTGTGCTGATCAGGCACGCATCACACTACCGAGGTGTGACTGCATAGGGACGCTACGAGGCCTTTACAAAGATTCTCCAACAAGGTTTAGCTCGCATGGTTCCGGTGTCTGGCGCTCCTAACCCTCCCTAATAGGCATGTACCTTAGCAAAGGCTACTTCCCAAGAGGACCGGGCTAGACCGCGACTCAGTCCCCCCTTGCCCTTATCAGGTAAAGCTATTTCAAGTTAGAGTCTCTAATTACTTAGCCAAGACCAGAGCTCATTAGTCTCATGGTTGTACTGTTTTCCTGGGTGGTCGCTCCATGTTCCGATTAAGTCATATGATCTTGTTTAACCAGAGGTATAACATAAAGTAAATCATGTTTATCATTATTGTTCATTAGAAACCACCATAACCCAAGTATAGCAACTAGCAGTGCTACCCAACATAAAGATAAACCCAGGTTGACAAGGAGCAATCATAAAAGACTAGGCAAACCTTAATAGGACCCATCAAATTAATGCAAGCCCGCACATGCAATGGTGATTAAGTAAAGTTATTGGGACAAAAATATCAAGAACACACTTGCCTTAATTCCAGATAATTAATAGCTGCTCAGAATATCTTCAACTCTTGCTCTTCAAACTTTTCACCTTGAAAGCTCTCGGATAGCGTTACTTCTACTCATAGCAAACATGGGCACAAGCATCTAGAGCAAGCAAACAAAGATAACTAAGAACAATACACCAATCAAAAGAAAAGCTTTAAAAGAGCGTGCTAAAGATAGGACTAACTGCTACGGTCACGTGATTGCAAGAATTGTTGACATTAGAATTGAATGGAACAAGATATGGATTTTAAAAGAAAAAAAGGATATATAGCTATTTGAACATGACGTAAGGATGATGTCACCATGAAGCAATAATAGAGAAAATAAATAGATAGATACAAGTGTTCTGCCGTGACCAAGGATTATATGGGTTGATTGAAACAAAAGATATTCCATCGAGTCAAGAATATTGAAAAGCATAGGATTTCTGAAGCTTGGAATGAACCGGAAAAATCTTATTAAAGCATCCATATGATCTCACCATGATGTCATCCTTGCATAGTAGATGGCTTCTATGCTTCCATTCGTACGTGACTAGCTTCCTTCGTACTCCATCCATGGTCGGTGCTTTGATCCTGATGGCTTGCGTTGGCCGTATCAGGGACACAAGAAACTGCAGCAGCTGCAGCTGCAGCGCAGGTAAAACTATACGTCAGGCCACGGCGCTAGGACACACGAGTGGCACGGGTGAGAGATCGGGAACGTGACTGGAGTACTCACGCTTGAAGACCGGCGGTGTGCGGACATCGAACTCGACGACGGCTACGGTTCAACCTTAACGTAGACGACATGCTTCAGCTCCTCCTACTGCAGCTCGATCAGGGGCGACAGCGATGGCGTGGTGAAGGTCGGAGCCAGGACGACATTCGACGGCGGCGGCGGCGGCTTGCGAAGGAGAGCTAGGGCACCCGCATGGGACTGCAACAGATGTGGAAAAAAAAAATGTAGAGTCCAGGTCGGAGGCTGTCATTTGCTGTTTATAGGAGGCACGTCCAGGATGGTCGGACTCGATCTCGGTCTCGTGCCAACTCGATGCATACCGCAGCGTCTAACTCGAACTCATGTTCGTTTTCAACGGTAGATGGAAAAAGGATCGGACCCAAGGCAACATTTGGCCGGCCTTGCATTTGACTCAAAGGAGATGTGAGCGAAGGTATAGACAGATTTCAGAGAAAATACGCCATACATGGCAGCTGGTTTGCTTGTTGGTGAATCGTGATCCATACGTGCATGAAGATGAAAGGAAAAAAAAAATAGAATTGTTGAATATAAGCATGACGTAGGCATGACATCGTCATGGTACTTAGAAAAATGAGATAATGTGACAAAGGAGTAGAATGGTTCTTCGTGTCTCGCCAGCGGTGGTGATGGAAGGTCGCCGGAATTGACGGTGGAGACGACGGCCGGCTCGAGCGTTGTGCGACAGGGGCTCCTCGAGCGAAAGCATGAGGGCGGCAAACGGAGACGGACGTGGATCGGCGAATCGGGCGGTAAAGCTTGTCGGCGGCTCAAAAATAGTTTGGGACACGATGAATCCAAATAAAATATTTGGAACTCATGAACAGAATTTTAGAGCCTTCTAATAAATAGAGTTAACTCTAGGAAAAATGAGAATAAATTCTAGAAAAGTCCAGAAAAATTCTCGGAGGAACCTAAACGTAAGATAAACGTGTTTTTCAAAACTTTGCACTTATTAAACACGAAGATGCAGCGGAATGAATGCAACACACAGACAAACTTATTTTATTTTTGAAAAAAAACAAACAATTGCTTTTCTTTCTACACTAAATTCTCTGTAAAATAAATAAATGTTGGAAAAATTTTAAAATTGAGAGAAAATCGTTGTTTATTTATTCTCTAAATTCACATCCTGAAATTGGAGAATTTCAGGGTGTGACACCAACTCGCGTCTCCAGTGACTCCATCATAGGAGACGTGGGTGACTAAACGCGTCTCCTATAGCCTTTATAGGAGACATGTTTTTGCCAATCTGCGTCTCCTATAAAGGGGGTATAGGAGACGCGGATTGGTAAAAATGCGTCTCCAATAACCCCGTCTATAGGAGACGCGAATTTTTCGCGTCTCCAACTACTTATAAAAGGAGACGTAAATTTGGAGACGCGATTCTCCTATGTGAGTTAACCCGCGTCTCCTTTGAACCCGTCTTACATAGTGATAGTCTCCGAAAGCTTCTCGTATAAAAGATAAACCAATGTCTAGATATTTTTTACAAAAGACAAGGGGTAATTTGGTAATTTTACACCTAGCATTAGTTTGTGTGTCTAATCTTATAATTGCATTTATTTTGGGACGGAGGTGTCGACAAGGGCCATTATATTAGAGGAAGAAAATGTTGCCGCTGCGTGCGTGCATCCTTGACCTTATTGATGCATGGCAGTACAGAGACAAGGCTATCTGGGATCTGATTTGTTTGATCTTTTGGTGGATATCATGTCAACCTGGATTTCCTCTTTATCATTCGGGAATTGGAATAAGTCGACATAGAGTTGAGTCACGATCGACCTGGTCGTGTAGTCTGTTATTCTGCTGCAGAATTGGTGGTTAGATTTATCCACAAGTAAAAAAACTAGATCCGATGGGGTGAAGAGCCCTACGATTTTTCATTAAGAAGAAGTAACCTTCCCCGGGTCTAGAAAACCCTCGAACCCCGGCTAAGCCGGCGAGGGGATTTTTTTGAAACCAACTCCATAAATCCGCTTCAACGAGGAATCGAATCTGGGTTTACCGGTGCGACCATGCCTTAGCTCCTCTAACCAACTAGGCTAGAGAAACTTTGGCAGATTTATCCACAAGTAACAGCCGGCCCAGTGGTTCATTGTTCTGAGATGCATGGACACCTGCTGTTGCACCAGCCAGCATTGTCCTTGATTGCAGAGTCAACGCCAGCATACCTGGTGACCGGGAGCTCTTCTTCTTCTCCTTTTCTTATTTATTTATTTATTTTGACGGAAGGGAGCTCTCAGCTCTGTTTTTGACTAGTCATCAACGACAACGAGATGAGTGAGCGAATGAGGCCCGGTTGCGTTTTACCAATGAAACGGCCATAACTGGACTGACATGATACTGGATCCGGCCGGCTCCCAGGCTAGACCTTACTGCTGGGCTGTGTTAAGCCTCTGTCGGTCCACCAGTTGTGGGCTTCAGCCTGGTCATTTCAAATGTTTGTCTGCAGGGCGCCAGCAGCAAAGTCACCATGAGTTCCTTTTTCCTTCTCCTATCCTCTCATACAGACATCTCCTCCATCTGAACCATAGCGCCATGGACACAACTGCCAGGTCATCCTCCCAACTTAGGGTTCAGGATGAGGCCTGTCTCCTCTCTTGTGGTTCAAGAGAGAGGGAGAGCCAAGCAGGAAGACCAACCCGACGGTAGCAGTGAGCAGTGGTGATAGTGCGACACCACTTGGGTTGGTAGGTATCCCGAGGTGGTAAAGCTGGGCTACAACATCTCTGCCCTGGAGGTTAACTGGTTAAGGGTAGGGAAAGCATGGCGGTATATATGAACGCTCCTGGACACAAGAGATACGGTGGTGGGAGATAGACAACTGCAACACAAATGTGGCGCCGCTGCGTGCAGAGCAAGAACAGAACCATAAGTCGTGGCTTTTTAACTCATGAAGAACCTTGAATTCGAGCACATGCAAACCAAAATACAAATAAAAGCTTTGAACAAATACTGATCAGCTTGTACCCAAAAGTCCTCAACCTTTGGATAAAAACAGGGACTTCAAAAACATAACAACCATTTTTTAACTATACATTTGAAATTCGATCCACGTACAAAAGATGAAATTAATAAACGATCAATGGAGAGAAAACTATCTACTGTGGTTGTCAACTGACCCCGGTTCTATCTAACTAGCTTAATCCATGATGAACTTATTAATAGTCAAGAAGATACATAAATAGAAAATATACTAATGGATGGTATACTTAACCGCTACGGCCACAGTGATCTTCTTCTCTCATGATGATCCGCTTCTATTTGGCGACATGTTATCTAGAGCCTCTAACGATCCTGCTTCCTACTACACCCACTTAGCAGCAATGGCTTGAGGGGTCCGAACCCGAGTCCAGCATCTGCATCACTATCCTTACCGACTCATTCTCCGCCACGCTACCCTCCATCGGCCTCGCCGCCACGGTGATGGTGATCAGGATTAGAAGCAACATTGCCAACTTTGCCGCAGCCGCCATCACCGCCATGTCTCAGCTCTTGATAGTACATACAAACAATGTACTTTGCTGGAGAATTTGAACTGATGATTTTTATTTGAGGAAGTGTTTTCCTTTTATAGACGAGGTGAAAGACTAGACATGAGGTCAACTTGGCCTTCATTCAACTTAACCGAGCTTGTGGTTTGAAATTTTATATAGTCCAGCTAGACTTACTGAATTTTCTACATAAAAAAATGTGAGAATTTGAATTACTCCAACAAGAAGGCGTCCATTGATCGTCCATGCAAGACTTGAATTTGTCCTGTTTTTTGACGATTTCCAGTCTATACAGTGCAACCTGGTCTGCCCCGCTTTGGACTGGGGAGGTTTCCGTGGTGTATTTGCGAGCGAATCGAATAGTATCAGAGTAGAATTTGATGCGTGCCATGTTAGACTGAAATTATAGCTGGCGAGGTTTGTCAAGACATGTGCTAACACTGTCGTGAAGTTGGAACTGTATCAAATTGTCAAGACATGTTAAACTGTCAATGGCACGGTATCAAATTGTCATTATTTTATTTTCCACGCTCAAATGTTTGAATTCAAAGGTTTTCTGTGTTTGTATGTTCGTATTGATTGCTTAATTATTTGCGTTGTGTTTTCAGTATCAATTTAGCGCGTATCTGATGTATCATGTATGACAGTAATACGATAGTAGAGCCAAAATACTAAGATTGTATTAGGAATTCGCAGTATTAAGCTAATCGTAAATGGCGAGTCGCGACTCGATGGCGAGTAATGACGTACTACTGAGGAATGGTCCGTGAAGTAGACACCGTTGTCGAAGCCTTAAAAACAATCGTACGGAACTAATAATACGAAATGTCAATTTTCAACACCCGCAGTTGCTAGTCTCTGACCATGCAGCAGTTTTGTTGCAGCAGCAAGCCTTGGTTTTCCTTTTTGATCGAAGACCAGCAGACGAGATACACGAGTTGATGAAGGGACCGTGACACCCTAAGAGGGGTGAATTGGGGTTCTCTAAAAACTATGACTAGGAGCACATATAAAAACATATTTCAATTTTTATTTAAATGTGCACTAGGTTTTTCTATGTGTTACTATCTCTACCGATAAAAGTTTTGCACCCTAGGTTCCAATCCTAGCTACTACACATGGCAATTTTAGGAATGGTTAATGCGAAATTTAGTGCAATAACTAAATGCGGAAGTTTGCAGAAGTAAAGGATAGAGAATGCAAACTCTCGACACGGCGATGTATCCCGAGGTATCAGAAAGCCACGGCTTTCCACTAGTCCTCGTTGTTGGAGCCCCTCTCAAAGGGAACGCCCACGCAAGGGCATGTACTCCCCGGTTGAGTCACTCCGTAGGATAGCCTACCGGACTTTCCCACTCGCAAGTGGGTCTCCGCTTGGCCTCTCCCGGATGCTCCTCGCCGCCTCCACTTGGTTGAGTTTCAGCAAAATGCCTAGGGCCTCACCTCTCTAGTACAAGCACCGGCGGCCACTCCACAAACTCGGTTGGAGGGTCTCGCAAGACTTACAAGCCCCGATACGTACAACTCTTGGTGCGCGCAAGCACCGATACACAAGAGGTATGCAAATCTCGCCTAACTCTAGGCTAACACCTAAAGCAATGAGCTATAAGGTCTAAACTGACACTAATCAAGCACTAAGCTCTATGCTAATCACCTAGATCTTCTATTTAGCACTTTGGTGGAATGAGCACTTGCAAATGAGTAGAGCAAATCCCAACAACTTTCCAATGCTCAAGCATACTCTAAATGGCCGGGGTTGGGGTATATATAGCTCCAACACTTGAAACTAGCCGTTGCTCCAACGGGCTGTTTTTCTGTGTAGCACCAACCCATCCGATGGTCACCGACCCTTACCACCAGACAATCTTGACAACTAGCCGTTGCACTGACGGTTGCCTTTGAACTTAACACCGACTCATACGCTGCTCTGCCAAACTTAGCACCGGACCATCCTGTGCTATCTCCAATCCTTCCAGAGCCGAATCTGAGCCGATCAGATGAACCGAGCCGAGCACCGACTGATTCGGTGGTCCTTCCCTTGACCACCGGACCATACTATGGTCCATTTCTTCAAGTCTCTGTCTTGATCGCGATCCTTACCACCGACTTGTCCGGTGGTGCATCTTCTTGAGCACCAGACCATCCTATGGTCCTTGAAACCACGCCTATCTTGGCCCTGCCACGTGTAGCACCGACTCATCCGTTGGTGCAGCGAGATGCTTCGGTGGTCTTCTCCAATTACGTCGGTGGTCCTCTGAGCAGGATTCTCTTCATCATCTTGCGTGATCTTGTCTTGGTTACAGCATACCATCATTTGGAACCTAAAAATACCTTCAAATATACATCTTGACAAACATGTTAGTCCCAATGACTATGTTGGCATTAATCACCAAAATCATAAACATGGCCTAGGGCCATTTTCCTTACAGTTGACATTAATTACATTGAAATAGGTACAATTTTTTTTTTCTTACTTGCACTACGTGTCATTCCGTTGTAAAGTTAGGCCAGTCTCCAAATACTAGATGGTTGACTATTAGTACCACTCAGAAAACTCGTGTTAATATAGGTTTTGTGTTCGGTACCGCTTCTCCGGTACTAAATGCGCGGTTGGTACTAAACTGCGCGTCACGTTGTGCTGCCGTGGGCGGCAGTTTAGTACATGTTGGTTTTGTCAACCGGTACTATGGTTTTTCTTTTTTTTTGTTTTTCCAATTTTGTTATTTTAATTGGTATTTGTATTCATATTAGTATCCTTTGCATATATTAGTAATATTCTGTTAATATATATTAATCTAGCATAGTAAAGACACATATATTAGATGTATACAATTTGTATACACTCCAAAACTATTACAAGTATTCCGAATATACACTACACGTCCTCACCCGAAGGCAAATCCCTATCATTTTGAAGTTGACCCACACTTATTCCATCGTAATAAAATTCTCCATGGGGATTTACAACCTCCTCCATAAAGAATCCACTGAGTTGTTATTAAATTACCATTCGTTCCATCCGAAGGAGGTCTTTCAATCGCATAATCTATCACGTGCAAACATCATCATTACGTTAAATCAATACTTATGTATAATTAAAAAAATAATAAATTGTTATGAATTGTGTTTACGTACTTCAAAATTGGTAGTCATCATTTGGTTGACCTACAAAGCTGTAGATGAACTCACACACGTAGTATCCGCATAAGTTGTTTACATCCTTCTGTCTCAAACACAATATGTATAGAAAAAGAGTAATGAAATATTTGTAGTGTTTAAAGAAATTACACTAAATGTGCAAACTGAATAACGGAAAGTTAGCCCTGTCCTGATACGAAGTTTCTCCTTGAACGGTCCTGAGTGTTTTTTGATGAAGCGATCACATGCTTGAACGGTTTCCTCTTTGAGTCCAAAACTGTGACTGCGCATCGATCAATCTTGATAACAAGCAGTACTATCCTGTGAAAGCTATTTATATACACAAACAACGTTAAATATACTTATTATTAACTTGAAGTGATAAAAAAAGGTTAAAGTACTCACCGAAAGTTGTACAACAAAAATATGAATGTCGTGTGATTTTGTTGTTACAACAAGGTGTATATATTTTTTATGGTCTGATTTGGCCATCTCATTACACATTCTTGTTTATAACATGCTGGTCCATAGTACTAGTACTGGTACGATCCGGTACTAATGGTGACCGGTTGTAGCCATAGTTATTAGGACCGGACCGGTAATCGAACCGGCGAGACCTTCGGTTCAATGGTCCACTGGTTCAACCGTTGAGAACCGGTTGAGCCGCTGGTTCGATAACTTTGGACCGTTGAAGTGAACCGGCCACAAATATACTTTGAACCGGTCCAATATACCAGTGAAATTAGTAGTATAAATTGAATTACATGGTTGGTTATAAGAAACTATGTTTATAAATAATATCATTAATTTAATCTTTTGCATTTGTATTCCAAGTTCAAGCGAATTTATGCAGCATCAAGTAGCATTTATTAAATTAGGACCATCCTATCAACAAATCTACTACAAATTGCAAGTATTCATCGAATAATAGTCTATCTACCGATCTTACATAGTACTGCTCTATGCCTCTACCTTCAGTATCATACGCATGAGCCTATTGAGTTGCAAGTGCAAACAATTTTGATTCTCTAGATCCGCAAAGTCTCAACTCTGATCAGTATACAAATTGCGCCATCGTGGTCTGGAACATTGTGTATTGACCGTTAGCCATGTCAAGCAAGCAGGGACAGTGAGAAGCGTGCAGGTGCAGATTCCTTGTGGTCTTGTGGAGCGCTGGGCAGGGGTAGAGATCGGAGACGACGAGGACGAGGTGGTACGTGGTAGAGCCTGGACTGCTGGAGGCGTGGAGCATTGGAGCAAGCCGTCGGCTGCTGGGCGCCGGCCCCGTGGCCATCGATGGTGAATCCGTCGAGCCGTAGGCAGGGCTGCATGGAATGGGGATTCAGAAATCAGAAGCCGCCGGCAGAGAACGAGCAGAAACGGAGGCTGTCGTATGCATTTCGCCGCCGTTCCGCCGTCTGGATCGCCGTTGGTCCGTCGTCTGGATGCGCCTCCGGCATGTCTCGCGATGCGCCGCCGTGCCTGCGAGCAACTGAGCTGAGCAGAATGTGTTTAGGTGGACGGGGGTACTTGGGCTGGGCCTTTGTTGGGCCAACGTGGGACGGACTTGAGCTAATCCGAGGCAGCAAACAAAAACCGTCCGGTTCGCAGAGAACCGCCGGGTTCGCCGGTTTCATAAAAAACCGGCCGGTTCAGCCGGTTTTTACCGGTCCGATTGCATGGACGGTCTTTTAAGCGAACCGAACCGTTAGAGGCTCTGGTTCGGTCTTTTACCGGTCGAACCGCAGGTCCGGTTCGGTCCTAATAACTATGGTTGTAGCCTCCAATCATACTAATGAATCCATTTAGTATCCATTGGAGCCCTAGCCCATACTAATGTGCTTTTAGGGGAATCTAGCCATTAACCTCTGCCTTTATGTGCTGCCATTTAAGTATCGGTGAAGCCCCCATCCGGTACTAAATGACACCAGGCACTGTGCGTTACGCTCGGTACTAAATCCACCGGTGGAGCAACTATTCCTACTAGTGACCCGTTGGTACTGGCCGAAAGTGTAGCCGGTATAACGCCATCGACGAAAGGTGGTTTCTTCAGTAGTGTCTCACGTCTAAGTAATTTATTTTGTTCCTAAAAAAATTGAACAAAGGGAAAACAAATCATTGCTTAGCTAACGATACAGCCTCAAATATGGCACTTTGACAAACAGTTTTCATGAAAAATAGACTATTTCAAAAATATGAAGAATACATTATATAAATTTTTTACCAGTTTCTGCACTCATAAATTATGAAGTGTATAATATATAAATTTTTCATGATGAATCAAGATAATAACATCGAGTTTTATGCTGTCGACCTAACCATAGAGCACATAGATAAATCGCACTAGTAGAGCACCACATTCGGCCGGCGTAATTTGCCGATTATACATTCATGCTTGCTTATTGTTCGCAGATCACCATTTCTATCTGCTGTGTGACCATGACCGTTTGAGCTTGACAGGGTCTGCGTCAGCATCCCCGGCCGGCCGGCGCATCAATATTGTAACAGTCGTCTTGATCGCCCATGCCAAGACACTTGGATGGCGGCCAGGTTCTCGGTTCATTCAGTTTCAGAGTTTCTGCACCAACGATCGAGCCCATGCCCATGGCCGATTTGATACGAGCTTCTTTCATATGTATTAACAACATGTCTACTAGTATTATTTACCGGATGTATAACTTATTTACAAAATCTATAATCAAAAAAATATATCAAGCATAGTAATTGTATTAAACAGCAGCTCCTGCGTGCTAACTAAAACACACATACTTCGTCGATAGCTACTGGATTAGCAGCAATGACCGCTATGGTTAGGCCCTGAGTTCAGCATCTGCGTCACCATCCTCACCGGTGCATTATTCCCCGGCCAGCCGCCGCTCCCCTCCATCGGCCTCGTCGCCACCACAACGGCGACAAGGAAGATTGTCAGGATCAGAAGCAACATGGCCACCTTCGCTGCACCTGCCATCACCGCCATGGTCCTCCACAGTACGTTTGCAGTTGTTTTTCATTTGGGGAAGTGTTCTTCTTTTATAGCCAGGACGACGAATTCAAAGTTTGAAGTACAGCCATAGTCAGCCAGTTATTTTCAAAATACTGCAAAAATTAATCTTAAGTTATATAGCAGAAAGTCATCGATCAATGGTCGATGCAAGACTTGAATTGTACATGGTTGGCTTCGGCGGTGTTTCCTTTGTGTTTGTGAGTGATTGGAACAGTATGACGATAGAATTTGAAGGTGCATATGCCCTATTAGACTGAAATTCATTAGCTGGTGAGGTCTGTTTGTTTGTCAAGGCACGTGCAAGCCCTGCCGTGAAGTTGGAACAAATTAAATGTGCAAGGATTATTACAATTGGGACTTGTGATTTCACTTTCAGCACTCATGTTTGAAACTAAATGTTTTGTATTTGTATGTTCGAATTGCTTGATTTCACCGAAAATTTTTACTTTCCAGTTCCATTCATATCTTATGCTAGTATATGATATTACGATAGATATGCATGGTTGCTAAAAAAAATTAAGATTGCTGGCGTCAAATAATGTCAAAGACAAATAATGGTTGAAACAGCACACTAAACTAGTCAGGCGAGTCGTGAGTCATTTTAGGAATGGTCCAGGAAGTTGTGTTTAGCCGCAGGATGGGTTAGCTTATTTTTGGAAAACAAAAATATCATGTTTCATATATAGATTTAGTGTGCCATGTTTATATGTTTCTTACACGTACAGCATATATATTTCACTTTTTTTACTTAATTCAAACTTATGGTCTTTTCTCATGTACAGATCCATAACTTGCTAGATCATATTTCATAACCAGAAACTCGAGATTTACTCAAAATTGCTTAAACTAAAGTTATGAACAGATTTATGGTTACCTGGCCTAAAAAGTATAGTTGCTTTTATAACAACTAATTGCCTTGTTCTTTATAACAACTAAGAAGCGCCTAACTCATAGCGGTGAAGATCCATGTAAAGAATATAGTACTACCTTCTATTAATTCATATTCTTTGTTGCAAATTGTTGGCCTGAGGTCAATGTGATCTTATTATGGTTAAGTCAAGTATAAATAGTAGCAAGTGATTATAGTAGAAATAGTACTATACGCAACTAAGGGAATGGAGCTACAAAAATTCTAGGTTTTATTTTCTCTTTGTATGATGAACAATTTATGAAATATCTAGCCCAGTAAGACATATAGTAGGCACACTTGCCTAAATAAACCCGTAGGTAATAGTTCATTAATTATCAATCATTCTTCAAAAGGCCATTTAATTTTAATAACATAACTCAGACGGTTATTTGAGAGCCCATCCAATTATTCAAAAGTAATTTAGAGTGTTCTTGTAAATAACCATTTGTCATCTTATAGATTAATCATCTAATCTTGCAATTACAATTGTTAACATCTACCATCCCATGGTTTTTCCAGATTCTTTTCAACACACATGTTTGTAACATTTATCTTAATTACCGAATTTCTTGGCTGGACAAGCAAATAGATAAATATTGGTAATGATGATTTTTAATTAGTTGCTTGCACTAAAAATATTCAGACATGTTTGTAACCATTTGTAATTACTTGAGGCAAACGTTGGTTTCTCTGTCTGCGACATGAGTCATGAGGCAATATCACTAATCCTCTTTGGCAGATACAGAGTGGAAACTGTCTGATATTAATTTTTGAACCTTGTGCTCAGTATCATTAAAGTGGTTTTCATATTTATAGCCATTTATTATTGAGTTAAAGTAGTAGAGGTAAATTTCAACGTATGTAACATGACACAGTAATTGTCAGTATTCGCCGGGAGTATGATAGAAAACCATCATATATGAGATCTACTTCTTTTCTGTTATATAAGTACTAGTACTAAATTTTCAGAAAAAAATACTATTTCTAACAACAACAACAACAACAACATAGTCTTTTGTCCCAAGCAAGTTGGGGTAGGCTAGAGATAAAACCCAAAAGAAACAAGGATAAGAAAGACATAAAACGGCACAAGACCAAAGATAAGGTTAGGGGTAAATAAGAAAAGAAACAAAGATCACGGTTCAGGCACGTTGATTGCTAGTCTCCAAGCGCATCTATCTATAGCTAATTCCTTGGAGATATTCCGCTCTCTAAGATCCCTCTTGACCGACTCGTCCCAAGTCAGTTTAGGTCGACCTCAACCTCTCTTTATATTATCTACCCTTTCTAGAACCCCACTATGCACTGGCGCCTCAGGAGGCCTCCGTTGGACATGTCCAAACCATCTCAACCGATGTTGCGTCAGTTTCTTCTCGATTGGTGCTACACCGACCCTATCCCGAATACCTTCGTTCTGAACTCTATCCCTTCTTGTGTGCCCACAAGACCAACGTAACATACGCATCTCTGCTACACTCAATTGTTGGATATGTCGTCTTTTTGTAGGCCAACATTCCGCACCGTATAGCATCGCCGGGCGAATCGTCGTCCTATAGAACTTACTATTTCTAAATTAATGCAAATTTTGAGTATCATAGGTTGGACGGATAATACATTTCTGGCCTTGACCAAGTAGTTCTGTTTCAGCAGCAAGCCGGCCTGTTTTTCCTTTTTGACGACCAGTATGAAGTCATTACAGACTGACGAGAGCAGGAGATGTCATCATCTCTTTTTCACTAGTAATGCATGCAATCCGGCCGGTCAAAGTAAAAGTTCGAAATTTATTTTCTTGCTTGCACTGCGGGTATACTGTCCTTGTAAGCGAGTTAGGCGAGATCCACATCCGGGAATTTAATTTGTTTTTTTATTCACAGACGTAGCATATGTATTGTTTCTTGAATTTTTTTTAACTAAAATAAACAACTGTTGAACGTGGCTAAGAGTTGGATACGCAATATTTTTTACATTACTGAAATTTAAAAGGTTGCAACATCGTCCAGAGTATACCTCACATTAATTACTGAAATTGTCTAAATTAGAGCAGATATAAACAACACTAGTTTACCATCATCATTGCTAGCTAATTACAGCAGTGACTATGACCGTTAGACTTTGACAAGATCTGCGTCACCATCTCCACAGCCGGCACACCCTCCGACCAACCGCCGCGCCTCTCCACCGGCCTCGCTGCCGCCACGACGATGGTGGCCGCGACAAGGACGACTCCTAAGATCACAACCAACAACGCTGCCACCTTCACTGCCGCCGCCATTTCTTGTCGAACTTTGATCGCTGGCGTCTCTCGAATAAATAAATTCTTAACCATGGCCTGCTTTTATATAGAGGAAAGGAGAGTAGTCGCCGGTAATGAGGAAGAGACGTGGGGCAGAAGCTCTGAGCAGAAGGAACAAACACTAGGTGAACGCACGCGCTTGGGCTTTGAACTTTGAAAGTCCAGCTACTGTCAGTGCATGGTTCATATGAATTCCCTGATTCAAAGGTCTGAAGACTTGGATTGTCCGGTTCTTGGTCGTTTCAGTTCTTGTAGTGTGTAACGCTAGTCTGCCACGCTTTGGACTGCGGCGGCAGGTTTTGGGCAGCCATGTAAGGTCTTTCCAGTGTATCAATTTGCGACTGGAATAATATTACACTAGAAATTCAGTCATATTTCATCGGTGGGCTGTTAGACTGAAATTTCGTAGCTGGTAAGGTCGTCTATATGTCAAGACATGTGCAGACCTGCCGTGAAGTTGGAGCATCATCTATCTCAACTTCCCACACATCTGCTTTGTTTTTTTGGCAGCAGAAGTTTGAAATTTATATTGAAGCAGTTATGTTTTGTGTTAGGATGTATTGCCTGATCGACTACCAGAGATATATTCACAGTACTATCAGGATTAGAGGGTATGATTCTACGATTTTAGTCAACACTCAACAGAGTATGTGCTTCTATGGTTTTTTATTTTTATTTTTTTGCTTAAGATCAATAAATATAATTGCGATCTTACCTAGGGATCTTTGATTTGACTTATAATTTACGATTTCAATAACCTCACATATATTACAGTGGTGATAGAAGAAATTTTTGTGTTTTTTTTTTATGAAATAGGGGTCAACCCCTACTGGTTAAATACATTAGCAAGGCAAAAAGTAGAGTACAGCGAGGAAAACATCCTCAAGAAACAAGGAGGAAAGGAAAAAAATGAGCAAATTTACAGAAAGTTGTCCATCCATTGGGAAATTAATGAGGGGTAGTTCTTCCTTGCTCTTAGCATAACCAGAGCAAGCTCCTTGAAGAAAAGTTTTGGATTATTAGACGATAAAAGAAATATATATAATTACCGGAAACAGCAGCACTAGCGAAAAGTTTCAACAAGTGTCCGAGGAAGAACCTGCAGTTGCCAACGCCGTCAGAGGTATAGCAGAAAAAAAAAAAAGAAATGCAAGTACTGGTTGATTTACCTTATACCGAAAGCGCAAATTCTCCATAGGCCGGCCGGTCAACTGGGATCCATATGATGTTACAGTTCTGGCAGTGACGACCAAGATATTCTTCGTTCAAGACTAATAGCAGCTACCAAGTCACATATGGGAATGGGAATTGGAGTTGCAGTCGATGTTACTTGCTTCGTCCGCCGATCCAAAATTATAATTTCCAGGTTTGCCCTAAATATATCATACTGTACTTTTTAACTTTTGCCTACAAATACCTCTGTTTTTTATAGATTAACAAAACTTACATCTTCTTTGGAAATTATTTTCTAACTTGCACTCCAAATTAGGTTGATTTTTATTTTTATTTTTGGTGAAAGCCAGATAGTGTTGTTTTTATTGAGTTATTAGGCCCGTCTGCCATAACATGGGAATCTACTAATGTATAATACTCCCTCTGTATCGAAATATTTGTATTTGTTGACTTTTTCTTGTAACGTTCGACCATTGGTCTTATTTAAAAAATTGTTGCAAGTATACGAAAAGATAAGTCAAACTCAAAATTCATTTAATGATAAAGTAAGTCATAAACAAAATTAATAATAATTGCATAATTTTTTGAATAAGACGAATGGTCAAATATCATGATCAAAAATTAAAAGCGATAAATATTTCGATACGGAGGTAGTATAACACAACAACAAGATAAGTCAAACTCAAAATTCATTTAATGATGAAGTAAGTCATAAACAAAATTAATAATAATTATATAATTTTTTGAATAAGACGAATGGTCGAATATCATGATCAAAATTAAAAGTGATAAATATTTCGATACGAACTGGTACATTGCATACTCTGTTCAAGCCAGCATCTTTGCCGGAGGTTAGACAAGGCATCCAGTTCTCTTTCAGTTTTCTGTTTCGGAAGCACTAGTGACAATTGAAAAGAGTCAATGCTTAAACTTTTATGCATAGCTGGTATAGCAGCTACAGAAACACACGCCTGCATCACATCACTAGTTGCAGTGCTGGGAACCCTTCGTAAGGAGAATTATAACCTGAATTCAGGTTTTCCCATGGTGTGTTAGTGTGGATCCCGCGATGCAACCTTCGATGACCAGCAACATGTCATTGCAAAGAAGCCCATTAGTATTTCAGGCACAGTTGTTGAACCACTTAGAGCATCTTACTTCTGGGAGCACCCATGGTGGGTAAACTATTTGTGATATCTGATGTGATTGGCAAAAACTACAACATTCGGATATGAGATTCAGAAATTTATTCCCGACATGGTCTATAGCCGTAAGAATGATACAGCTCGAAAATTAAAAGTACAGTACAATTCACAAGAAAACAGCGGTTACCACAGAGGATTACTATGGATATGAATTGCTTACTATGGAAGATTCACGGATAGGAATTAGTTTTTGTACACATGCTAGCATTTTCCTTAGAGCAATCCTTATGTAACACATTATGATGATGAAGATCATAAATCAGTAGCCTTGAACATGGTTAATATTAATTAATAGAAGGCAAAACAAGACAGCACACATGTCAGAGTTATGCAACAAACTATGTAAACTCTGATTAGTTATGACTATCAGGAACTCAAAACTCTGATTAGTTATGAATATCTGGCACATCTTACCGGACAATACGTGTCCACACCTTCCAGTTTGGAGGTTATTGTCCTAAAAAGAGCACATGTTGCATTAACTCCTTGGTGCCTTCTTCATCCACCGGAGGAAATCAAAATCACCATATGAACGAGGCATCAATTATTCTCACTCACTCCTCCATCTCGCCAACAAGGCAATATCCATCCAGCAGATCATCAAGTTCATTGAACCAACAGCAATTGGACCTCTACATATCAAGCAGACCACATAGAATTGTATCTGTCAAAAATATGTCCCCATGAAGCGAACTAATTGTTTAAAGTTTTAATTAACATCACATATATCCAAGGTGCCTGGCGCATCATCCTTGCATGCTTGAACAGATTGCAAATGCATCACCATGTGGAAAAGCATACGTGCATGTATACCTTGCAAGTGATAACTCATCTTCTATCTCGACATCCATCAAATGCAGTGAGTTGTATGAAACACGCTAGCTAATAATCAGTAGGATAGAAAAATAATTAAAATGCATTCTTGAGATGATTAACTTTAAATGAATAAACTATCAGGACCAGAAACCTACTGGGTTGTCTATAAATAATATTCTTTGCAAAAAACACAACTCAAGAGTGTTCTGGAAATTTAAGACCACACAAAATACATTAACCGTGGCAGGCTTCAACAATAAATTGGAACTTTTCAGGGAGCAACTTTATGTATTTCTGGCATGTCTCTTTCCTTGAGAAGACAGAGATCAGCAATTCAACTGTTGAAGCTTCAAGTGCAAAATTCTTCTCGCAAATTTTAGAAAGATAAGCGCCAGCCCTGATTATATCACCTCTTTCCAGTAACAGCTTGACCACATGATTTAAAAGTCTGGAGTCAGGAGCACAGCTAGCCTTCTCCATTGCTGAAAAGATATCATCAGCCTCTGCCAGCAATCCTTCTTTTATGAAATTCGTCACCATTAAGCTGTAAGTCACAACAGAAGGCACCAGCCCATTGGCTGAGACAGTAGCAAACATTTTCATGGCTTCTTCAACTCTTCTAGTTTTAAACATTGCAGAAATCATAATATTGAGGGTTACGATATCAATCTTCATGCTCATAGCAAGCAATTTCTCAAACAGCTCGATTGCTTCATCAATGCTGGTGTTTTGACAGAGTCCACTAAGAACTGTATTGTATGTGAAAATGTCCACTGTTATTCCACTCTCAATCATAGTATGGAGTTTTTCCTTTGCAGCAACTGTTCTCCCAGCGCGGAATAACCCATCAAGTATGATGTTGTACATCATAATTATTGGCTTAACTCCCTTGAGTGACATTTCCCTGAAAAGACTCAATCCATCATCAATCCTTCCGATTTTACAATAGCCGTTAAGAAGTGTACCATAAACAACAGCATCAGGTTTGAGGCCAGTTGACTCCAAAGCATCAAGTACTCTCAGTGCTTCCTCCATCTGGCCAACAAGGCAATATCCATCCATCAGTGAATTGTACATAACAACATCAGGCTGCTGACCTGTAGCTATAATGAAGTCAAACATATCTTGAGCCTCTGTTACCCTTCCTTCTTTGCACAGGTTGTTTATTATAGGATAGAAGAACACATTGTTAGAAATCAGTCCTTTATCAATTGCTACATGAATCAATTCCTTGGCTTTCCGAAAATCACCAAGAGAGCAAGAACCCAGAACCAGGCATTGGTAGACAACTATGTCAGGTGAAACTCCTTGATCAACCATCTCACCAAATTTTTGCAGAGCATCATCCAGCCTACCCATTTTGCAAAGTGCATCAATTACTGTCCCATAGTTGACTACATTTGGACATACTCCTTGCTGTCTCATTTCTTCAAACATAAGCATAGCAGCGTCCATCATCCCACGTGCAGCATATGCTTTGATCAGAATGTTGAAAACATGGTGGTCAGGAACGATGCCATTTCGTACCATCGACTTGAACAGATTGGTCGTTTCATCAAAACATCCTTGTGTGGTGTACCCATGAAGCATAACAGTGTAGGAGACAACATTAGGCTTTTGGCCTTGCAGAGCCATGGAATCAAAAATATTTCTAGCTTCCTTGATCCTTCCACGTTTGCAAAGGGAAGCCATGAATGAGTTCCACATAGCAGCATTTGGTAGAAGACCTCGACTTGTCATCTCTGTGAAGATCCTAACTGCCATCTTCCAGTGGCCCAAAGTGGAATATCCATGGGTCAGGATAGTATATGTCCATTTGTCGGGCAGAACACCGCCATCAATCATCTATCGGAGGACCCCCTCTGCCTTGTCCATTGCTCTGGCCTTGCATAGTGCGTCAATAACTATGTTGTAAGTCACCACATCAGGTCGAACTCCGAGCTGGATCATCTGATAGAAGAGATTGCACGCTTTTTCTACTTTGCCTTCTTTAAAGAAGCCATTGAGGACTATATTGAACGAGATGACATTAGGCACACAGTCTAGTCCAGGCGTCCAGTGGACGCGGAGCAGCATGTCCAAAGCCTCGTCAGTACGCTTTGCCTGGCAGAGGCCCTTGAGGAGGTTGCTGAAGACGATGACATTCAACCGCAGCCCAAACCTGAGGAGGCGGCCAAAGAAGGCAAGTACCAAGTCTGGGCGGCGTGCACGGCAGCAACAGTCCATGAGAATGGAATAGGTGTGGACCATGGTCGGCGCGACCTGCGGACCGGTGCTCCGGGAAATGCGGTTGAAGAGGGCGACAGCGAGGGCCGGGCCATCCCTACACGCGGCTGAGGGCGGCGCGCGGGCGAGCGCTGCAAGAAAGCCGTTCAGTTCGCGCTCTGGGACGGCGGCGGCTTGGCGCAGCAATCCGTCGAACAGGTGGTGCGCGTCGTCCCGGCGTGCGTCCCGGCATTCACGCGCCGCGTGGCGGCAGCCAATGCAGCGGCAGCGGCGGAGCGCGGTGGTGGTGAAGGCGCCTTGGAGGAGTAAGTTGCGGCGCTGGCGAAGATGGAGGAGAGGCGGGCGCAGGGCATCGCGCTGGCCGCGGCCGGTGTCCGGTGGAGCTCAGCGCGCCATTGTTCCGTCTCGCCCTCTGGGGAGGGGCCGGATCGTGCTCGAGCGGCTTCACTAGCGACGGAGGGGAGCAGGTGCCCGGTGCGAGGGGGGTCGATGCCGGAGGAGTGGCCACCGGGTCCGCAGTGGGCGGCGGCGGGAGGCTGCTGGTAGGGGTGGTGGCGCCGGAGTGGGTGGGTGTATAGAATTCCAGATGGGCCGAGCACGATCTGCGGCACGAAGCACGGCCTAAAAAGCACGGCACTAGCACGACACGAGGCACGATTGATAGTGCCTAGGGCCGGCCCGGCCCGATGACCCCTTAGTGCCTGGGCTGCAACCTCGGCACGCAGGCCCGGCCCGAGGCACGGCACGAAAATGGGCGGCCCGATAGGCAGCACGATGGTTACCAGCTATAACAGGCCTCATTCCCACCGGCCCATCCCAACTCCCGTGAAACCTAGCTCCCAAGTCCCACCGGCCCACCTGCCTCCCCTCCCTCCGCAACCCCCCCTCCTCCCCCTCCCCCCCGCAGCTCCCCCGCAGCTCCCTGCCTCCCTCACCCCGTCACCCCCACCCTTGACCCCTCCTCCTTGCTCCTCTCCTCGCCCGCCACGCCGCCGCCGCCGCCGCGCCCGCAGGCGCCCTCACCACCGCGCCGCCCTCGCTCCTGCAGATGTGGCGCGAGCTCGAACACCGACGCCGACCTCGCCCACCTACTCGCCTCCCTCACCCTGCCGCGCCGGCCTCCGCCTCCACGCAGCGCCGCCGCCCGAGATCTGCGTCAGCCTCTTCCTCCATGCGGCGCAGACGGCCGGGGATCTGCGCCGGCCTCCGACTCCACGCGGCGCCGCCGGCCGGGATCTGCGCCGGGCTTGGTCTCCACGCGCCGCCGCCCGCCGGGATCTGCGTCGGCCTCCGTCTCCACGCGCCGCCGCCCGCCGGGAACTGCATCGCCCCCACCCTGTCCGGCCGTGCCGCCGCTGCACCATGGCTCCGGCCGCGCCGCCCCCTGTTTCGGGCTGGCCAGGACCGTCGGGCCGTCCTCGGCGCCGTGCCGGCCCGGCCCGAAAAACAGGGCATAGGGCCGGGCCTGGGCCGCCAGGGCGGCACGGCAGCACGGCCCGACCCGGCACGAAGAGGACGTCGGGCCGGGCCACTTCGGGCTAGGGCCGGGTTAGGGCCGGGCGGCCCGTTTGGAATTCTATAGGTGGGTGAGAGCTCAGGGGACGAGGCGCAAGGACTGTGACTGGCTGGATTTTCACAGTGCGCGCCGCTCTGATGGCTCCTGGGAGCAACACAAAAAGGTCGTCATGTAATCACCATGATGTGCATACATAAATCATGCTCTAAAAAAAATATTACTAACTTTTAGCTTTTGGCTTAAAAATACATTAAATTCTTATATAGATTCACAGCATATAGGAATTGTATAGGAAGCATGGAAATTATATCTTCTAACTTGCACTGGTTTCTTTTACCGAGTCCGGTCCGTCTGCCATATGGGGTTCATGGGAGCCTGTTTCGATTCATGAAAATAATTAAGTTATTTCTGTAAAATTCCTGTAAACCTTGTCCGAAATGGTGCTTCACGGCGCTCAGTGACCTTGAGCTTTTTGTCGGGCTGGAGGCTGGACAAACCAACATGAATTGTGAGAAAACACAAGCTGCGTTTTTTTAAACAAACCTGCCGATTATATTAAAAAGAAGTAACAATATCCAGACTGGGCACCATAACAAACGACAATGACAACACCACCGGCCGGTTCATCAACCGACCACACAACAAGGTTGCGCAACTCAACTCGACTCCACACCACAAAAAACCACCACGCCCACCACTACCTAGGAAGAAGCCGAAAAGTAGCCTTAACAAGCGCCAGTCGCTACCATCCAGGACTGGCCGCCGCAGTCCGCTGCAAGCCAAGTAGCCATCACGACCCCTCCACCATGCCACCGTCGTCTTCATGTCACACACCTACGATCGCCAATCTTCCAATTCCAGCGTTGCGATGGCAGAAGTCAGCAAAGTAGCCCACCGCACCACATTGAAAGAGCCACTGCCATGCATGACCGCTCGCCGAAGTACTGCTGCAACACCATGCACCCAAACATACGAAACACTGTGCCGAATCGTGGACCTCCAAGACAACTCAAGTGCGTGGGGGCCTCGCGACATCCACCGCTGTACACTACTCCTCGGACACACCACCTTGAAGCACCCGGGGGCCTCGCCACACCCGCCACTGGACTCGCCAAGGATTCGGGCTTGCTTCGTCGCCGGAGTGACACTTCAAAAACCTCACCTTCGCTGTGCCGCCACCGGAATCACAGCTGCACCACATGCGCTGTCTCAAAACCTCCAGAGGCACGGCTCCTTGCCTCTGCCCACGCCACAACTCTCTTTGCCCGGTCGGATTGGGACATCGACATGAGCTATCGCCGGTCTACCCATCGTTGCCACCGCGCAGCACTTCCGTGGCCCATTGCGTAGCCTCGCATCGCACCGAGACACGACCAACGGCTCTAGAAGCGGCTTGGTGCCTCCAGCCATTCCACCATGGCGCCACCACTTGGCTCCTGCTAGCCACACCACCATGGCATCACTGGCACGCAACCAAGCAAGCCGTTGTCGGACATGCCACCACGGCACAGACGACGCCCGCCTGCAGCTAACCGTAGTGGGGTGCACCATGACGACGCCTCCAAGGAGGGGAACGGCACCCGCAGGCGTCGTCGTCGTCTCGTCGGCAATCCGACATGGCTTTCGTCGGTGCTCGTCCACCACCAACACAGGCGAGCAAGGAGCCTAGACGTTGTTGTCATCACAGTCACGCGGCTACCAAGACGACGAACCTCCACCTCCGCTGCACACCATCACGCCTGCACGCTGCCACCGCTCCTCCGCGCTAACGCGTGGGCGTCGCCCGGCCCACGCGCCTCCTCAGGGACCGCAGCCACACGCATGGGCCTCCTCCTCACCCATGCCACAGCCCCCTGCCGTCCGCACCCGGTGGTGCTGCAGGCCGCCGCCGCGCCAATGTCGGGAGAAGCGGCCGCCGGCGCCGCAAACACCAGATCCGCCAGCAGGGGTTCCGGATCCGGAAGCGCAAGCACCAAATCTGGCCTCGCCGGCCCGCAGCGTTGCTGGCCGACAGCTCACTCCGACGACCCAACGCCCGCGCTCGCTTGGGGTCGAAGGAGGAGATGCCGCCTCATCGTCGCCATCTTGGCAAGCCACACGGGCTTCCGGCGGCCGGCTCGGGCGGCGGTGCAGCGGGGGGTAGGGGGAGGGAGACCTGGCAGCGGCGGGAAGGGCTGTGCCGCCCGTGTTGCCCACATGGGGACAGCGTGGGGGCTGTGTAAAATTGGATGAGAAACGTGGTCACCAAACTCGGCGATCTCACGTGTTGCGTGTTGATTCAATTATATAGGCCGGAGCCATGTTACAGATAAGTTGTTCAAGACAACTTCTTTCTCAAGAAGAACTCTATCTCTAATACTAGCGCAACAACCTGCACTAGACAACTTTACCGTGTCCAATCAAGCCTCTTAGACTTATTCATCATGGACTCGGTTTACATATAATTACACACATATTCTAACAGCCTCCCTCAATCTAAACTTCTCTTCCTTTCAAGATTTAGATTACTCTTAAACTCTTCAAACTTTCCAACTGAAAGAGCTTTGGTGAAACCATCTGCAACTTGATCATTTGTTGAAATCAACCGAACTTGTAGCTGCTTATTTACAACTCTTTCTCGCACAAAATGAAAATCAATCTCAATATGTTTAGCACGTGCATGAAACACCAGATTTTGTGACAAATAGGTTGCTCCTAAGTTGTCACACCAAAGACGAGGAGAATGTCTCAATTTAACTCCAAGTTCGGCTAGCAATGATTCAAACCAAATTACCTCAGCTGTTGTGTTTACCATAGACTTGTATTCAGCTTCTGTACTTGATCTTGACACAGTTGACTGTTTTCTAGCACTCCAAGAAACAAGATTAGGCCCAAAGAATATAGCAAAACCACCAGTTGATCTCCTATCATCAACATTGCTTGTCCAATCAGCAACAGAGAAAGCACTCAATATCATAGAACCGGACTTCTGAATTTTCAATCCAACATCAACAGTATGTTGCACATATCTGAGTATTCTTTTCACAACCGTCCAGTGTGTTGTAGTAGGTGCATGCAAAAACTGACAGACCTTATTGACTGAGAAGGCTAAATCGGGTCTAGTCAAGGTAAGGTATTGTAAAGCTCCAACAATGCTTGTGTACCTTGTGCTGTCATCTGGACCAAGTGCCATTCCTTCATGTGCAGACAATTTCTCTGTTGTCGACAATGGAGTGGTAGCTGGCTTACACTTCATCATGCGCACACGACTCAAAATGTCTCGTGCATACTTTTCTTGTGTAAGCAGCAATTTCCCATTATTTCGTTGAACCTCTATTCCTAAGAAGTAATGCAAACTCCCCAAGTCTTTAAGAGCAAAATCCTTCTTAAGATCTTGAAGTAGTGCATCAACAGCTTTGCTGGAAGAGCTTGTCACAATTATATCATCAACATAAATAAGCATATAAATTGTGACACCAGATCTTTGATATATGAATAATGACATATCGGACTTGGAAGCTTTGAAACCCAAACTGACAAGTTTAGAACTAAGTTTAGCATACCACGCTCGTGGAGCTTGCTTAAGGCCATAAATAGCTTTGTCTAGGCGACATACAAGATGAGCTCCATCCTTTTTCTCAAACCCAGGGCGTTGTCTCATATAAACCTCTTCTTCCAGAACACCATGCAAAAACGCGTTATGTACATCAAGTTGCCTAAGGCACCAACCTCTGGACATTGCAATAGAAAGGACCAATCTAACCGTAGCAATCTTGACTGCTGGACTGAAAGTATCCTCATAATCAATGCCATAGCATTGTTTGAAATCTTTAGCTACCAAGCGGGCCTTAAAACGATCTATTGAACCATCTGATATTTTTCTGGATCTTAAAACCCATTTGCAATCAATCAAATTTTTACCTCTAGGTTCTTGAACCAAATGCCATGTTTGATTCTTGATCAATGCATTATACTCATCCTCCATAGCTTTCTTCCACTTTGAATCTCTGAAGGCTTCTTCTAAATTTTGTGGCTCTCCTGTAGACGTAAACAAACCATATCTGATAGTGCCATCAGTAAATTTCTTAGGTTTAACAATACCAGATTGAAAACGTGTTTGTTGCTGTGGAGGAGTAGCTTGTGGTGGAGGAACAGGAAGAGTATCAGGATTAGTTGTAGCCGCATCTGATCCTGTAGGCAGCGCAGAGGATCCGCCTGCTGTTGTCTCTAGACCAGCCGGCTCGGTTGACGTGGTGGCTGACCGTCCACCATGCGTCGGACTCTGGCTCGGGGACACCCTCAACGAATCCGTTGCTATCAGCAGATTCCCTTGTCGCAGCTGTCGTGCAGCGGAAGGCGACGCAGACGTCTGATTCTCTGCCTCCCACGCGTCGAACCTGTATCGGTTCCAGGAACTGTGGACGTCACAGGACAATCTGTTCCGGGCGCCGTGCCTGACACGCTCTGTCCAAGCGGATCAGCTTCGGATCGGAGGCCGGGATCTTCTGCGCCTGGGAAAACTGGACTGCTGCCATTGCCTGCTGTTTCTGCTTCCTGTGTATCATCACTAGTCATGGGATTAGTAGAAGAGTTAGTAATATTTGAGTCAAAACAACCTACATCCCCTGAGCCTAGAAGATGAGAAGGAAGTAGAGCAATCTCGTTCCTAAGAAGAGCGCCAGCATTATTGTGTAGATCAGCAAAGGGAAAACATCCTTCATCAAAGACAATATCTCTTGAGATGTAAATTCGTCCACTTGAGATATCTAGACATTTGAAACCTTTATGCATGGAGCTGTAACCAAGAAAGGCACATCTAGTGGATCAAAAGGAGAGTTTTCTGGAATTGTAGGGTCTAAGATTTGGCCAACAAGCACACCCGAAAATCCTAAGAGACTTATAGTCAGGTTTTTCCTTGGTTAAGCGCTCAACTGGAATCTCATAGTTGATAACTTTGCTAGGAAGGATGTTAATGAGATAGGTAGCTATGAGAAAAGCTTGATCCCAGTATTTCAGAGGCATGGAAGCGTTAGCAAGGAGAGCAAGGCCAACTTCGACAATATGTCGATGTTTTCTTTCAGCGGCGCCATTTTGTTGGTGAGCGTGGGGGCAAGATACCCTATGAGTAATTCCAATGCGTTGGAAGAAGGAGTTCAACTTTTCCTACTCTCCTCCCCAATCTTTCTGCATGGATATGATCTTTTTATCAAACTCCTTTCAACAAGGCTTTGAAAATCTCGAAAAACACTAAAGACATCAGATTTTTGTTTGAGCAGATAGATCCAAGTATATTTGCTATAATCATCGATGAAACTCACATAATATGTATGTCTTCCTACTGAGATAGGCGCTGGTCCCCATACATCGGAATAAATTAACTCGAGAGGAGACTTGGAAATATTACTAGATCGAGAGTATGGAAGTTGATGGCTCTTGGCCAACTGACACGAATCACAAACTGAATCTGATGCTCTATCATTAGTAAAAGGAAGATTATTATTTCTAAGAACACGCTCAACAAGAGGAAAAGCAGGATGACCTAATCGACTATGCCACTTGGATGTCGATGATTTATTGATTCCATAAACTTGTTTGCCTTGTCCTTCTTTGGAACTTGGCAACCCTAGAGGATAGAGGCCACCCTTGCATCTACCTCGATGTATGACCTTCTTCGTTGCCTGATCCTTAATAAGAAAAAAATTTGGATGAAACTCAATAAAAGCATCATTGTCACGAGCTAAGCAATGAACCGAAACAAGGCTTTTATTTGCACTAGGCACATGAAGGACATTCTATAGATGTAAATCTTTGCTAGGGGTATGTAAAACTGTATGACCAATATTACTAATCTTCATACCTGCGCCACTGGCGGTGTGAACTTGATCCCGTGCTTGATACTTGTCACGGACGGAAAGCTTCTCTAGGTTACTGGTGACGTGATCTGATGCACCACTGTCCACATACCAGTTGGTGTCGACCCCGTAACCAGTGGATGCCGAGCCTGCAGTCTTGTTGTTGTGCTGTTGCTGTTCTTCTTCTTCTTCTTCATCTTCGTCATAGCGATACCAGCACTTGCAAGCTTCATGGCCGGCTATCTTGCATATTTGGCAGATCGGCTTAGCGTTCTTGCCTCCCTTCTTTGGTGCACTAGCACCACTCTGGTTCTTGTTGTTGTTATTGCTGTTTCTGCGACCAGATCCGTGACCGCGCCCCCGGCCACGATTGTCGCGTCCACAAGGGTTACCACATCCCTGCCCTGCAACATTAGCAGAAGGCTGGTGTTGCTCTTTGCCTTGGTATGTCACCAAGCGCAGATCGTAGGACAACAGCTGAGAATACAGATCATCCAAGGGGACGGGCTCAATCCGTCCAAGCATAGTAGTGACAAAGGAATTGTATTCAAAACCGAGGCCATTGAGGATATGTGTAACCATCTCATCATCTTCTATGAACTGACCAACAGCAGCAAGTTCGTCGCGGATGGTACACATCTTGGTGAAGTAGGCTGCAGTAGAGAGGCCATCTTTCTTCAAGGAGACCAGCTGGAGACGCAGGTTGGCCACCCGCGCCCTGAAGTGCGCCGAGAGGGATGTCTCCAGCGCCTTCCAGACCTCCGCACAGGTCGTCAAGGTCGGTACACGCGCCAAGATGTCCTTGGAGATGGAGTTCAGCAAGTAGCTGAGCAATTGTTGATCTTTTTGCAACCACGAGGCATACTCAGGGTTGGGAACGGTTTCCTTCTTCTTGTCCGCTGTCTCTATCTCCATGGTCTTGGCCGGTGCTGGTGTGGTGCCATCCAAGATGCCCATGAGCTGTGCACCTCGGATGGCAGGGAGGAATTGAGCCTTCCAAAGAAGGTGATTCTCCCTTGTCAACTTCTTAGTGACAGGTGGCCCAAGCTGAGCCGTCGAGGAAGAAGATGTTGACGCCATGGAAGAGTTTAGAGAGGTTGTAGATGTATCTAGGAAGAAGTAGCTCTGATTACCATGTAAAATTGGATGAGAAACATGGTCACCAAACTCGGCGATCTCACGTGTTGCGTGTTGATTCAATTATATAGGCCGGAGCCATGTTACAGATAAGTTGTTCAAGACAACTTGTTTCTCAAGAAGAACTCTATCCCTAATACTAGCGCAACAACCTGCACTAGACAACTCTACCGTGTCCAATCAAGCCTCTTAGACTTATTCATCATGGACTCGGTTTACATATAATTACACACGTATTCTAACAGGCTGGGGAGGGGGTGTTTTCAATCTCTCCCTCCTCTACAAGTTGCGTTTAGACAGAAGGCATCCAGTTCTCTTTCAATTTTCTGTTTTGAAAGCACTATTTTTTTAAATAATGATTCGAAAGCACTAGTGACAACAGAAAAGAGTCGATGCTTAATTTTTTTATGTATACCTGGTAGGAACAGCCGTACAGCAGCTGCAGAAACACACGCCTACATCAGCAATGCGCTCACATCACAATCCACACATGGTTGTTGTTGACGCAAATTACGGCTAACACACCGAATTGCGCTTGATCGCACGCGAAACGAATTATCTCGCAGCAACGTTGGCCAGGGGCGGTTTAACCGGCCTGGGTCTGTTTGCTGCGAAAAGCCTAAGAACGCCGGCTTGGGAGGGACCCCGACGGAGCTAGCGCACGTAGGGTTGTTTTGAGATCGGCAGGCCACTCAGAACGCCTTCAACCGCCGTAGAGATAAAGGAAGAACAACACGAGATTGGAAAAGTTAGGGTTTGAAGATAAAAGTAAAGATATTTGTTCCATTGGTTGTGTTAGAACTCAATCGGCCACGACCCTTTATATTTATAGGGTGGGGTGGTCTTGCCCCGGAAGGAAAATATCGAGAGAACTCGCAATTTACATGGATTCCCTAAGTCTACTCGGTCTGGGCATACAGGGCCGGTTTAACCGCCCCTGGATAGCAGTTAAACCGCCCCTGCCTTGTCAGGCCGGCTATAGGGCCATAGCGGTTTAACCGCCCCTAGATGCCTGTTAAACCTCCATGCCCAGCCAGACTTGACAAGTGTCAATTTTGACTGTCAACATATGCCTGTCAGACATGGAGGTATAGGGCCCACCCGGACGCAGGAAGACTCCAAAGGAGGATATGACAATGAGTAGAAGCCATGGCGCAGGACGGCATAGGACTCTACGATATAAGGAAACTAGTCGTTATATATGGAAAGTACTCGCATAGTGAGACCAGTACGAGTTACTACTCGAATTAGACTAGGATTCCACTCTTTCCGCCCTGTAACCCTGCTCACTAGTATATAAGGCTGGGCATGGACCCCTCTCAAAACAGATTCAATGGAATCAATCTCACCAAGTCTAAAGTTAGACAATCTCGACAGAGAACCTTGTACTCATATTTACACTACGTAATACAAGATCAATAACAGGACGTAGGGTATTACGCCTAGTTGGCGGCCCGAACCTGTATAAATCTCATGTCACGTAACCATCAAGTTCCTGATTCTTAAAACACTTTAGCAAAACTCTACTACCTTGGGATATCCCTCGGTGGGATTGCCGGTAAAACACCGACAATGCCCCCCCTGTTTTCTAGTAAAACTTGCATAGTAGAAAACATATATTTAACAGAAACAAGCCTAAGGGCGACAAAATCCATAAAATCACTGGCCATTTGTACTAAGGGCGATACTAAATATACCGGCTACCTCAACTCAAGCTTCTTGCCATATACTTGGGTAATATGCCTTCAAATATCTTCCATTGAGCGCCCTCGGTAACATGTATCTCTGCATTGTCTCAACCATATAAGAATTTCCCGAGCACACCTTCGTAACCTTGTATGGACCTTCCCAACTTGGAGACCATTTACCAAACTTATTGCTCTTCATCCCTATAGGTAGAATCGTCTTCCAAACCATGTCACCAACCTGAAAAGACTTACCCTTTACCTTTTTGTTATAAGCTCTAGCAACCTGAATCTTATCCTTCTCTATGTCCCTCAATGCTTCCAATCGCTTGCCGGTCACTTCATCAACGTTGTCCATCATCAAATTATGATAATCAACAACATTAAGATCATTTTGCTTTGTCAATCTATATGCTCCAAGATTCATCTCAACCGGCAAAACAACTTCTTGACCGTAAACAAGCTCGAAAGGAGTAACTTTAGTAGCACCATGTCTAGAGATACAATGAGCCCATAAAGCTTCAGATAATACCTCATGCCATCTTCTAGGATTATCCTCTATCTTCTTCTTGATGAGCTTAATTAATATTTTGTTGCTAGACTTGGCTTGACCATTTGCTTGAGCATAATATAGAGATGAATTGAGCAATTTAATACCATAAGATTCAACAAACTCACGCACCTCTTTAGATATAAATGAAGTTCTTTGATCCGTCGTCATAGTTTGAGGAATCCAAATCTATGTATAATATGCTCCGTAATAAACTGAATTACCTCCCGATGTGTCATATTCTTGAGAGAAATAGCTTCAGACCATTTAATGAAATAATTAGTGGCTACCAACACAAAGCAATGCCCCTTTGATGATGAAGGACAAATTTTTCCAATAGAGTCCAATGCCCATCCTCTAAACAGCCATGGCTTAATAATAGGATGCATCAACGTAGCCGGCACCATCCTTTGTAGTACCTATAACAATTGGCTATCATACTAGGCCAATAAAAACAAGCCCGTCTAAGAAGCCACTTCATCTTAGGAGCCGACTGATGAGTACCACAAATACCTTGATGTACCTCAGCCATAGCCAATCTAGCTTTATTAGAATCCAAACACTTTAACAATAAATTCTCGGCCGTCTGACGATACAATTCACCATCATGCAAAATAAATTTAAATACCCAACGTCGGACTTTTCTGTCAACAATGCATCCAGGATAATCAATTAGAGGCTTTCTCCAATCATCCAACTCTTTACCCGCTGCATTAGAATTTAATTTAGCCAAGACAGGATCATCAGTAGGCATGGTGGTTAAACTGACCTCAGGGGCGGTTAAACAGGTCAGGGCGGTTAAACTGGCCTCAGATGGCGGTTTAACCGGCCCGGCCGCAGTGTAGCACCTGATTTTAGAATACGCCGACTTTCGTTCATGAAAATTTCTTTTCTGAACACTATAACCAGACGTTTGTTGAGCCAGAGCATTAGCACTAGGATTCTCTTCTCGTGGTACGTGATATATAGTAAATTCATCAAAGCAAGATACGATGTCTAAGCATTTATCAAGATACAGATTAAAATGACCATTTAGACATTGACATACCTTGGATACTTGTTGTACCACCAGCAAAGAATCGCCATAAGCTTCAACATGTTTTACTCCCATCTCATGCAAAATTTCAAACCCGAACAAGAGAGCTTCATACTCAGTTTGGTTATTTGTATAATCATATTCTAGTTGGCTAAGGGCTTCAAAAATTAGATTGAGGGATAACATCATTACTATTAAGTGTTTCATGAGACTTGGATCTGTAATAAATTCGAATCTTATCTATTTGTGGACTTGAGAGCTTGTAATGTGTGATACTATGTGTATTAAACTTAATTATGTTATCAAGTGACATTATGTTAGTGTGATGCATGGTTGTATGATGATTTTTCTTTGAGTTTGTGTTGCTGCCAATCAGGGGCGGTTAAACCGCCATCAGAGGGCAGTTAAACCACCTTGCACCTGACAGCAACACAAACATCTTGTTTATTTCTTGTTGTGCTATACTTGTCATATGCATCACATATTTTTTTTGATTTAATTCTATCACACACTTGTTACACCCCACGAATTCTAAGATATAGGAGGACCTCTCATGTGATTCATGTTGAATATGTGCTTTTGGCATATGAGGCCAAATTTTTGAAAATTCATTCAAAGCACATATTTAGGGGGAGCTCTTGTTATATATGAGAATCTAAAATGTTTTAATAATTTATTTGTAAGATTTAATTGGGTTGTCATCAATCACCAAAAAGAGAGAGATTGAAAGTGCATCTAGTCCCTTAAGTGGGTTTTGGTGAATTGAGTGACAAAACGATTAAAGGACTAATGTATTTGTTTAAAGTGTATGAGCATGAATTAATTTGTATATTCAAGATACACTATTTATCATTGGTTGAACACATTGTGTATGGGTCATAAGAATGAAATGTTGGCTCTCATTATGCTAAAATGTGATGAATAACAAGTTAGTGTGAAACAAGGAAAGAGACATGGTCTCTAACTCGATAAAGACTTGTTGGCATGCATATGGGACATCATAATTATTTATGGATAAAAATGTTGAATATTGCAAGCTAGGATTGAATGGAAAAGAGGCATGGTGATATGGGTTATTATTTGGCCTATAGTTGATAAATGGCTTGCATACAAGACATGATGACTTTGAAGAAAGTGAACGGTCAAATTAAGGTGGATTAATTGCATATGTTTTCGATTGATGATACAACCTGTTGGCGGCTGTTAAGTACCAAAATAACCGCCAACATTCTCTACTAAAGTGAAGGATTAACATTTCTAACACGCATATTTCCCTTCGAATAATGTCGTTCCACATGTCCTTGGAGAATATTTGGTTGTAGGTGATTTGCTATAGAAAATAAAGGAGAATCTACCTCATGGATCCAAGTGACAACTTACCGACGAATCAGAATCTGCCACATGTACATCACATGGATTGAAGGGCCCACCAGGGACCAAACTGCCATAATCGAAAGTGTGCATGTGACAACGTACCTCAAGACCCACCTGTCAGCCACCTGGAGAAAGCACACCAGGAGGGGGCCCACCTAGGGGTCGGCCGAACCATAGGATCGGCCGAACCGCCTTAGTGGCACCCTATCCTGGCCTTCCACGTGTCGGCTTGTGGTGCTGTCCTGAAGGTCGGTTGCCCGTGGATACCTCGATTATTCGCTCGGAGGACTGCCCCTTGGTGCCTATAAATATGAGGGAGGGGGCTCCAAATGAAGACACACAACATTTGGGCAATCACTCTCTTCTTTAGGCTCTAGGCTTAGTGGAGTTAGGCTAGAGTAGCTCTATTCAGGTTCCAAGTCTCTTTGGAGCAAGGGTATGGCTCTTGTATCTCTTAGTTCTAGGATTACTTTATTCTACTTTGATTATACATTTCCTTCATATATGGTTTGTCATTGTCATGACATGATTGAGCTGTGTTCAGGTTCTTGCTATCTCATAGTGCTTGGCTTATATGCTTGTGAAGTCCTATACCCTAGCATTGATAGTATAGAATTGAGTGCCCTCATTCATGTTAGACTTTGCTCTAGTTCAATTAGAGTATGGTTTCATGCTTTATATGGTTTCCATGATCTATGCCACGGTTTGGGTTCTTTGGCTGTTCTTATGGCCTCATTGACGATAGGCTCAATAGCTCGAGATGGTCATTGTGTTGTGAACAATGCAAGCATGGTGCTCGGGTTAGAATCATCGGTAGAATATGAGTGTTCCCCACGGTTTGGCCGGGGTAGGCCGCGGGTGGTGACAGCCCCGTTGGACCCTCTGAAATCCCCCATGTTCGGGTTCACTGTAGGAGTTCTAAAATGAGTAACAACTTGGTTGTGCGTAAGCAACAAGGGAGGTTATCTCCCCCTGCCTGGGTGCATAGGCTTAGATTGTATAGTTGCGTGAATCCATAGTCCTACTTTGACCTGTGCCTTGTATAGGAAGTACATAAGAACCTAGATGCTAACTCTTAGTCCTTCTCCCTAGCCTAGATGTCCTCGAGTTGATCCCATGTGTGTGTCACACTACCACTTTATCTCTTTATCTGACCCCTATCCTTTGTATAAGTGTTGGCGGCTGTTAAGTACCAAAATAACCGCCAACATTCTCTACTAAAGTGAAGGATTAACATTTCTAACACACATATTTCCCTTCGAATAATGTCGTTCCACATGTCCTTGGAGAATATTTGGTTGTAGGTGATTTGCTATAGTAAATAAAGGAGAATCTACCTCATGGATCCAAGTGACAACTTACCGACGAATCAGAATCTGCCACATGTACATCACATGGATTGAAGGGCCCACCAGGGACCAAACCGCCATAATCGAAAGTGTGCACGTGACAACGTACCTCAAGACCCACCTGTCAGCCACCTGGAGAAAGCACACCAGGAGGGGGACCACCTTGGGGTCGGCCGAAACATAGGATCGGCCGAACCGCCTTAGTGGCGCCCTATCCTGGCCTTCCACGTGTCGGCTTGTGGTGCTGTCCTGAAGGTCGGTTGCCCGTGGATACCTCGATTATTCGCTCGGAGGACTGCCCCTTGGTGGCTATAAATATGAGGGAGGGGGCTCCAAATGATGACACACAACATTTGGGTAATCACTCTCTTCTTTAGGCTCTAGGCTTAGTGGAGTTAGGCTAGAGTAGCTCTATTCAGGTTCCAAGTCTCTTTGGAGCAAGGGTATGGCTCTTGTATCTCTTAGTTCTAGGATTACTTTATTCTACTTTGATTATACATTTACTTCATATATGGTTTGTCATTGTCATGACATGATTGAGCTATGTTCAGGTTCTTGCTATCTCATAGTGCTTGTCTTATATGCTTGTGAAGTCCTATACCCTAGCATTGATAGTATAGAATTGAGTGCCCTCATTCATGTTAGACTTTGCTCTAGTTCAATTAGAGTATGGTTTCATGCTTTATATGGTTTCCATGATCTATGCCACGGTTTGGGTTCTTTGGCTGTTCTTATGGCCTCATTGACGATAGGCTCAATAGCTCGAGATGGTCATTGTGTTGTGAACAATGCGAGCATGGTGCTCGGGTTAGAATCATCGGTAGAATATGAGTGTTCCCCACAGTTTGGCCGGGGTAGGTGTTGACGGCCATTATAACCTCGTAGTGACCGTCAACATTTCGGTAAAGTGAGGATGATCATACCATATTCCATGCATAAAAGTATTTTTATTGACAAATTCCACAAGTTTTGGATGAGTTATGGTTGCAGGACAAAACAGGTGAAACAGGGGCCAAACCTGGCACAAGGCTAGGCTGGCCGGCCTAGCCCAGGCCGACCGGCCTCCCCTGGCCAGGTCTGGCCACGTCACTGATCCACAAGCTCAAGCAAACACCCAGGATGATCAAGCACCGTGCAATCAACGTCGGTTGGATCCAAGGACCCGAAAGGCCTAGAGTGCAAGACACATGGATTAGAGGGCCCACAACTTCGGATTCTTGGACAGCCTCAACTAAACGCAACCGTTACCAACCTCAGGGAGCAATCAGGAGCATCCACGACGAAGTCGGTGGCCAGGCGTGCCAGGTGTAGGCCGATCGGCCTACACCAGGCCGGCCGGCCTGTTGCTGTGGCTTCAAGCTACCCTCTTCAGCGTGGATGCGAAGCAGGATGGTGGCGTGAAGATTAAGCTGACATCCACCCCATGGAGGCTATAAAAGGCTGCTCATTCTTCCATTCAAGACACACACCACATCACTCAAGTCTCTACTTGAAGGGAGCTCTAGTATCTTTTTCATTTCTTAGATTAGGATTAGAGTTGGGAGTAGAGTCGAGTCGAGCTTAGCTCGGATCTTCGGAGTCTTCGGAGTTCTGGTAAAGCTCTTGTATCCTTTCCTTCTTTTGAAGAGTTTATTTATACAATTACTTTCTTATTTCAGAGCTTAAGTTTATCTTTTGTCTTTCTTTCTTGCTCTTCTTTTAGAGTAAAGATCTTGCTCTCTTTAGAGCAAAGTCCTATCCCCTTTAGTTTTAGTGTAGAGTTTAGTTTAGCTCTACCGGGCTTTATCTCGCGGGTTTGCTCGCCTTGACCGGGCCGTAAGACGCCTTAGGGAAGACGGGGATTTCTCTTGACAGGCTTCAAGAGAAATCTTAATCATCGAGTGCAGACGTGGTGTTTGGCTTGTTGATTAACTAGGAAGTGTGTTGCACCCCACGGAACTGCAGTGGTAGGCGGCAGGTGGTGACAGCCCTGTCCGTCCTTCGTAGTCCACCACGTTCAGGTGTATTCATAACAGTAGTGCTGAGCCCGGAGAACCCCCTCTCTCATCCCGTTCTGAGGTTCTCCCGTTCTAGCCGTCGAAGCGAGCTCTGTTCCCGGTATCTAAGCTAGGGTCTAGGCTAAGGCTAGAGTGCCTTTTGCTCTGAGTTAGAAAGAGTCTAGGTCCGGTCTCTCCCAACGTCTTTCCTTTTCTTTAGAAATAGGTGCTCCGTGTGTCACTGGTCTTTCAGACCTTCTATCCGGTCATTAATTTGACCATTATCCACCCAAACCTAGAGTTTGTGCCCCTAGGTTTGTGGCTTGATATTTCTGGCAAGATATATCATTTCATTCTTCAATACACTTTAACCATCTGCTTCCCTGCGGAAATATAAATACGATACCCTGGGGTCACTCCCGAGGTGAAGTGCTACAACGAGATATATTCTGTGCGCTTGCAGAATTAATTTTGCATACAACGACATATATCTACGCGCTCTTGAGCGTTGCTAAAACGTGACGCTAAGGAGTGCCAACAAGCATTTCTGGCGCCGTTGCCAGGGAAGCAATTGGCTAAAGTTATTGTTGAATCATTTGATTATCTTTACAGATTTACCAAACCACTAACCTTAGTGACCTCACCACTGCAACATTCGTCTATTTTTGATGTGTTTGCAGGGTAGTGCATGACTGGTTTCAACCTGCCATCAAACTTTGATCCAAATCCAGAACGCATTGGAAGAGTAGTGCGAAAGAGAGTCGTACCTCCTCAGATTTCACTCAGCTCAAGCAACATGTTCGAGTCGTCATCCGACTCCGAGTCCGAATCGGATTCAGATTCGTCGTTTTCTTCAGCCCAGAGTCTCCAGAGATCATGGCTCAGGCAAAGAAGACGCTCCGTGAGTTCTCAGCCCCGTCAAGCAGCAACTTCCCGGGACTGTCAAACGCACAGGAAGGTGCATTTGAGCTGAGGACTGGCCTGGTAAACATGGTTCAGGCCAGCCCTTTCTGCGGAAAGGCGATTAAGGATGCGAACGCTCACCTATGAAATTTTCTGGAGGTGTGCAGCACCATCAACCCCAATGGCACACCGATCAACAACATCCGCCTTCAACTCTTCCCATTCTCCTTGCTTAGGAAAGCAAAGGAGTGGTTTTACGCCAACAAGGCATCATTCGAAGGACGCTGGTAGACTTGCGCAGACGCATTTCTGGCCAAGTACTTCCCGGTGGGCAAGACCAATGCCCTCCGAGGAAAAATCACTAGCTTTCAGCAGCTAGACGGAGAGACAATTCCCGAAGCTTGGGAGCGACTGCAAGAGTATATTGCAGCTTGCCCCTACCATGGTGTGGAAGATTGGCTGATTACCCAGAACTTCTTCCACAGCATGAGTCGTCGATCGCAAGAGATGTTGGATGCAGCCGCAGGAGGAGCTTTCCTCTCGTTGGATGTAGACGCAGCGAAGGCGCTAATCGAGAAGATATCCACTCACCAGAGCTGGATAGGAGAAAGACAAGCTCCCCGCAAGGGAGTACATCAAATTGACTCCGTTGATATGCTGGCCGCTAAGATGGACCTCCTCTTGAAAAAGATGGAATCTCCTGGCAAGGAGATGAATCAGATGATGGAGGAGAGAATCACGTGTGAAACGTGTGGAGAAGCAAGACACTCGGGCGACACTTGCCCGATGACACAGGAAGAAGCCTATTTCATTGGAAATAACAATAATTCAGGCTTCCGTCCTCAACAAGGTTGGAATTCCAAGCCCAATTTCCCCTTCGGCCAACAGCAAGGTAATGGCTCTAACAACGGTTTTCAACCGTCGCTAAAGGACATCTGGTATGGCCAAAAACAAATTAACGATAGCATTAGCAAGAAATTTCTTGCTAATGATAAAGTTATGGAGTCAATGGCCTCCCAGATAGAAGCTTTTAATTCTGTCGTTAAGAACCAGCTGAGCTTCAATAAAATGATTGAAACTCAAGTGGCTCAGCTGGCTGCATCCTGTCCTAACCCAAATGCGGGAAAGTTACCCGGGCAACCGGAGGTTCCTTTCAAGGAAAATGTTAGTGCGGTGACCACGCGGACTGGGAAGTCCACGCGGGATCCACACAATCCACAAGATGCAGGTACCCGACAGAAGGAAGCTAGCCAAGCCGAGCCGGCCGCCGAAGAGGAAGACGATGAGGAAACCACCCCTGTCTCAAAGGAGGGGAACGAGGCACCACAAGCCTCAAGCGACAGCCGAGATCCCACTTTCCTCCCGTTCCCGGAATAGAGGAGAAGACCCGTGGCCGACGAACAATTTGACAAGTTCGTCGAGGTAATCAAGAAGGTATACATCAATATACCACTACTTGATGCTTTGCAGGTCCCGACGTATGCCAAGTATATCAAGGATATACTCAGCGACAAGCGGACTTTACCCACAAGGGAGACGGTACAGCTGACCGAGGAATGTAGCTCTGCTATACTCGGGCCCCACCTCAAGAAGAAAGATCCTGGCTGCCCCACAATATCATGCTCAATTGGAGGCCATGACTTCGACGACGCCCTATGTGACTTGGGGGCGAGCGTCAGCGTAATGCCCAAGGTAGTCTTTGACCACCTTAAACATATATCGCTTGTCTCTGCACCCATGTGTTTGCAGCTAGCGGATCAATCGATCCGCTACCCCCATGGAGTCGCAGAGAATGTTTCGGTCAAGATCAGGGATTTCTTTATCCTTGTGGATTTTATCGTCCTAGACATGGAGGCCGGAGCAACGAACTCTCTCATTCTTGGGAGATCGTTCTTAAGTACTGCAAATGCAAACATCGACGTGGGATGTGGGACCATTCAATTCAGGATCAACAGAGGAACCGAGAGTTTCTCTTTCCGTCCTAAGGAGATCCCCCATCAAGTCAATATGGTCGAAGAAGTCATGCCCCGGAAGTCCAAGATGCCGAGCGTAGAAACGCTCATGAAGATGGTGGAAGCCTTCGCCGCCAAGGAAAAGAAGAGGCATGACCGCTATCATGCACGGCGAAGGATATTGAGAACCAAAGCGCTGGAGGAGCAAGCAAAGCACGATAGGAGGTTGAATCCAAGTCCCGTCCCGTCCGAAAGGAATGGCGGGTAAAAGCAGTCCCGAACAAGGATTCGGAGAGTTCCGCTCAGGACGAAAAACTCGAGCCCTCGCCATAAGGTATATGGTACGTATCCTTGCATTGCATATAGAATAGGTTTTCATTTCAACTATTTCATTCAGCACAGCACGTTTAATTTTCGAAGCTTGCATTCATATTTCCTTTATGCATTGAGTAGCATATAAAAAAAAAATTCGGCCAAATT